>JAQISU010000171.1:1337500-1937500 GCA_029339505.1 Unio delphinus
ATATACATACATACATACATACATACATACATACATACATACATACATACATACATACATACATACATACATACATACATACATACATACATACATCTTTCAGGACAAAGCCTTACTCGAAGAAAAGAAACAATGGAAACTCCAGTCTTCAACTTTCATCACGGAATATGATCCGAATAAGCAGCATTCATGTAGTATTATAATGAGAAAAAAACATCGTTATTACAGTAGATATGATCTGAATAAGCATCGTTTGTTTAGTATTTTTAATGAGAATATACATCATTTATTTAGTATATCTGATGAGAATATAAATCGTGTAAGTAGTTTTTTTTTATGAGAATAAACATTGTTTATATAGATAGTAACGTAATCGAGCTTACACCCTTTGAGACTGGGCTGGGTTTCAAGAAATAACAAAGACGTATACGAGTGACAATGAAAATATATTACATTCTCACACTAATGAGTAGGAAACACGAGAATAACATAAATATAAAAGTATATAATATGGAAATAAACAAATAAATAATTGGACTCACAGAATACAATAACATTCTTATGTGGTCAAACACTGCCGTATTTAATTCATGTAATCAAACACTGCTGTATTTAATTCATGTAATCAAACACTACTGTTTTTAAATTCATGTAGTCAAAGCCTTCTGTATTGAATTCTTGTAGTCAAACACCTCTGTATTAAATTCGTGTAGTCAAAAACTGCTGTATTTAATTCATGTAGACAAACACCACTGTATTGAATTAATGTAGTCAAACACTACTGTATTTAATTTACGTAGTCAAACACAAGTTTTATTAAATTAATGTATTGAATTCATGTAGTCAAACACCACTGTATTACATTCATGTAGTCAAAGCCTTCTGTATTGAATTCATGTAGTCAAACACCACTGTATTAAATTTATGTAGTCAAACACAAGTTTTATTAAATTAATGTATTAAATTCATGTAATCAAACACTGCTGTATTTAATTCATGTAGTCAAACACCACTGTATTAAATTCATGCAGACAAACACTACTGTTTTTAAATTCACGTAGTCAAACACTGCTGTATTTAATTCATATAGTCAAACACCACTGTATTAAATTCATGTAGTCAAACACTACTGTTTTTAAATTCAGGTAGTTAAACACTGCTGTAGTAACGGCTTTGTCGGTCGTCAAGCGCTATTAGTACAGTATCGCACAAGGCCTGGTCAGAGGTATTGCGCAACTTAGAAAAACAACACTCGAAACCGCCTCCCGCTAATTCTCGTTATCTAGAGGATGACCTCTACGGTGTAATTTGCCCGGTTAAAATGGATATGGTAATCTGAGATGGTATCTTGAACAAAGACAACACACGAGCCCCCGTAAAGATAAAATAAGGATTTAATTAAAATACAATCAAGAGAAGAATGACACAGTAAATTACAATTTTCTTTCCTTCTGAATATTTTTAGTTCAGAAGCACTTCAAAACCGAAGCTTTAAAATAATGGATACACTAATTAAAATTTCAAACACTAATAAAATAGATGAATTTAGCCGTTAATAGCTGATAGTAAATTTCATCATGAAATCGAGTGTTCATTAACATCGGACTGCTTGGGAAATTCACAATGACCATGTTCGACGACCAGTTTCTTCCTCCTGCGTGCGTCACGACTTTAACTTGCCCTTTTTGGTTGAACGTGGGATTCCACAACTCTGACTTCTGACTCCTTTTCCCTCCTTGAATCTTGACTTCTCGTTATTTCGCTCTCTCTTCAAACAAACTATTTTCCTTTGAAAAGAGAAGGGTGAAACGCCCTAAGTATCTTGTAGTGCTTTAAGAGTTGAGATTGTCCGTCCGTCTTTCTGGTTAGAACAATCAGATCTTACTATCAGTGTTAACTTTTATACGGCTAGAAAATACTACACAAGTCTTCAGATCAATAGAGCTATACTGCTAATTATCGACATCAGAATTTGGGAAAGTCACATATATTCCCGTAAATCTTTACGTAAAGTGAGGCAATATATCATAGCACACAATCCATATTCACTAATATGATAAATTCAAATTAATGTACCATTTTCCAACCATAAATGTACACGGCGGGTTTTCTACACCACCCATTAACCTACCTATGTATATAAATTGAAAATTATAACTCATGATTCAGAAGTACATTACTAAATCAATGTAATACCGAACTATCAAAAATATGAACACATCATGCAGCTGTAACGAAGAAACATCATATCAAAGTACGTTATTAAATCAATGTAATACCGAACTATTTGTATCATAGTATCAATACATCATGCATCTGTAACAAAGAAAACATCACATAAATTACATCATGATAAATGTGAATTTGAGTTAAATACTTTGTGGGTTTTTTTTGGCGTCTTACAATCGTTCCACATTCAGTTTAATCTGGAACCACAATTTTTTTTTACGAACGTCTTTCTTGCAAAGAACGCTCGGAGTCTTCTAGGTATTTTCGGAATTAACACTACCGTCTCTTTCAGAGGTACTTCCAAGACTGATTTAAACTCATTAGCTCAGAGAATATATTTCCCCACTTCCAGGGTTCGACCCAACCCTCCTTCTACATTTGACCAATCGGAATAAATGCTATTCCTACGGACATTTGGAAAACCGTCTATCAAGATGCCAAAACAATGCACCTGGGGTCGAAATATCACCCTACCATTTGTTTCAAATCACTTTGACAGCTTTACGTGAGAAATTCCCTTTTTTGGCCTGTGATACACTCAGTCCGTTTTCACTATAAACAGTCTAACAGCATGACCCAGTTAGGTAAACATTCTTTCGTTCAAACTCTACTCCAAGACAGTTAATTGTCAGCTAGACTAAGAATTAATTAATGAATTTCACTGGCGAAAAATTTGGCACTTGACAGCTGTATTAAATTTATGTAGTCAAACACAAGTTTTATTAAATTACTGTACTAAATTCATGTAGTCAAACATCACTGTATTACATTCATGTAGTCAAAGCCTTTTGCATTGAATTCATGTAATCAAACACCACTGTATTAAATTCATGTAGTCAAACACTACTGTATTAAATTCATGTAGTCAAAAACTACTGTATTAAATTCATGTAGTCAAACACTACTGTTATTAAATTCATATAGTCAAACATCCCTGTATTAAATTCATGTAGTCAAGCACTACTGTTATTATATTCACGTAGTCAAACACTACTGTATTAATTCATGTAGTCAAACACTACTGTATTAATTCATGTAGTCAAACACTACTGTATTAAATTCATGTAGTCAAACACTATTGTTATTATATTCACTTAGTCAAACACTACTGTATTGAATTCATGTAGTCAAACACTACTGTTATTATATTCACTTAGTCAAACACTACTGTTATTATATTCACTTAGTCAAACACTACTGTCATTAAATTCATGTAGTCAAACACTACTGTATTGAATTCATGTAGTCAAACACTACTGTCATTAAATTCATGTAGTCAAACACTACTGTATTGAATTCATGTAGTCAAACACTACTGTTATTAAATGCATGTAGTCAAACACTATTGTATTAAATTGATATAGTCAAACACTACTGTTATTAAATTCATGTAGTCAAACACTACTGTATTAAATTCATGTAGTCAAGCACTAAAATGAAGCACTACGACGACATCATTACATGCGTATTCAATGTTGACTCGGCCCGCTTTCCGGCACGGTCACTCCCCATAACCGCTTCGGTGGCCTAGTGGTTAGAGCGTCCGCCACGGAAGCGGGAGGTTGTCGGTTCGATTCCCGGCCGAGTCATACCAAAGACTTACAAAAATGGTACTAACAACTGCCTCGCTTGACGCTCAGCATTAAGAGGTTAGTGTTAGGACTGGTCGGCCTGGTGTCAGGATAATGTGACTGGGTGAGACATCATCCTACATGTCTGCGGCATGATGTCTCAATCCTAGACATCACTATAAACTGCCTCACTGCAGACATCGTAGCGATATGACTGAAAAATTGTTAAAGCTACGTTAAAATTCCTAATCAAACAAACAAACAAACGGTCACTCCCACCCTCCAGACTTTCATGCACCTACACGTTGGCACTTTCCTGGTGGTCTAACGTCATAATGATGTACCAGATATTTTCACATTCACTCACTCGTCTGGTTATCCACACCTAGTGAGCTGAATACGGAAAAGAAACAACTTTCCGAATTGTCTGTTTTAATTGTACAAATATATGATGTTTACAAATGTCTTCAAATAACACGCCTGAAATACTCCTCATGTACTGCTGTGGCGTAGGAATGGCGTGCCATTAAAATAGAAAAATAATATAGTAACACTCTAATACATACATAAGTCATACACCCTTGATGACTCAAATTTGACTGAGTTGATTAGAAAGTATGCAACTCACCCAACTCTTTGGCTCAAACTAAATGAAATGGCAATCCCCGCCCCGACACCTAAATACACTTAGAGCTACTCTCTAGTTGCTGACTAATTCAAGATATATACATATATAGTCGTGCGCATTGATATATAATACGCACGTGCCGCGCAAGAAGTGAAGGCGTCAAGCGATACAAATAAAAACTATATTTATAAAAATAATATGGCGCGCAAAACACGACACCTTAATAATACAGGAACGTATGATGGTCTAACCGAGCCATATAAGGTATTTCGTAATATAGAGCATATGATCTGAATAAGCATCATTTACGTAGTATTTGTGATGAGCATAAACATCGTTTATACAATAGATATGGTCTGAATAAACATCCTTTGATAGTATTTATGATGAGAATAAACATCGTTTATGTAGTATTTATGAGGATAATAAACATCGTTTATGTAGTATTTATGATAGGGACAAACGTCGTTTATGTAGTATTTATGACAGGGATAAACATCGTTTATGTAGTATTTATGATGAGAATAAGCATCGTTTATACAGTAAATATGGTCCGACTAAGCATTGTTTATGTGGTTTTTTATGATATAGATAAACATTTTTTATATAGTACATATGATCCGATTAGGCATCGTGTATATAGTACTTACGATGAGTATAAACACCCATACTAGTGTACCTATGATGAGAGGATAAGGATTGAAACATCATTTTTATAGAATATAGGCTGAGGATAAACATATATAGTAGATACGTCATACATTTTTATTGGCTAATGACTATTATTGGCTAATGGATTGGTTAATAACTAGTATATGGCTAATGAATTGGTTAATGACTATTGATGGATTGGTTAATGACTATCATTTTGATAAAAGATGAGGAGAACAGATTTCATGCAATGATTGAAGCCCGGTCTGACACATACTATGGGAGTAAGACCACTCATTATTGTACAGTTAGAGGGCAAGTTTACTTGTCGGGCAACAAACAATAGAAATATTATTAGATGCACCCGGTCAATTAAATATTTTAAAAAGTTTAATGAATGTGCCATATATGACAGCAAAATAGCCAATTTAATTTTAAAATTCTGTATTAAATTTCCCACTGACAATATATAATATCGACTCGTAGTATATGTGTATGATATTAGGTGCAGACCGCTGAGTCACCTGTTTAACAAGGACGAATCGAAATAAGATGCTTTGAAACACCTGTTTAGTTTGACTGAAAACATCTTCCCTTACTCTAATGAAGGGAAACATTTTTGGTACGTATGCCAATCTAATGAAAAATGTTTTAAAATTTATATTAACGTTAATTTCTATGAGAAATGAATTAATGATATGAATGCCAGTCTAATGAGGACATTAATTTTATTTATATTAAGGTTAATTTCTATGGGAAATGAATTATTGGTCTGATATCTGTACTGCTACATTGTATTCTCTCACTATTTGTTTTGACAATGAAAACCTTTTGTTAAAATACTTACCATCCGATTTATTGTGGCATAATGGATCCAGAGGAATACCAGAAATAAATCAGCATCACACACTTTTGTCTGCCGTAAATTCTCATCACATTCTTTTGACTGCCATAACTCAGCATCACACTCTTTTGACTGCCACATGACAGCAGCACACCCTTTTGTCTGCCGTAAAACAAGATCATACACTTTTGTCTGCTGTAAGTTATCATCACACACTTTTGACTGCCGTAAATCAGCATCACACACTTTTGACTGCTGTAAGTCAGCATCACACTCTTTTGACTGCCATAAGTCAGTATCAAACACTTTTGACTGCCATAAATCACCGTCACACACTTTTGACTGCCGTAAATCAGCATCACATACTTTTGACTGCCGTAAATTACCATCACACACTTTTGACTATCCATAAGTCAGCATCACACACTTTTGACTGCCATAAGTCAGCATCATTTATATTTATAATATATCTAAACGTATATATAAACAGATATATTTGTTATAAACAAATATCTAAACGTATGAACCAACATAGATCTGACATAAAAAATTATATCCATAAATCTTTTTCATCTCATGTTGCCGTACACTTTAACAATAGTTCTCATACTGTGCAAGATTTTTCCTTTCAACCTATTGTTATAGCTGAATCAGAAATGGAACGTTTGCTAAAAGAAACATACTGGATTCACCGTCTTAATACAGTATATCCAAAAGGTCTAAATTCTAAAGCACTTTACGACCTTCATTAATGTAATATATATATAAAATTAAAACTGTTTATCTCTATTTATTCATAAATTTTACACATATTTACCAATAGAGATACAAGTATCTTGAAGATCCAGTTTTATATATTTCTATGTATTAAATGTTAATAATATGTGAAGTATATATATGTGTGTATGTATGTATGTATGAATGTATGTATGTATGTATGTATGTATGTATGTATGTATGTATGTATGTATGTATGTATGTATGTATGTATGTATGTATGTATGTATATGTATGCGTGTATATATATATATATATATATGTGTGTGTATGTGTGTATGTGTGTGTATATATGTATATGTGTATATGTATGTATGTATGTATGTGTGTGTATGTGTATATGTGTATATATATGTATGTATATGTGTATATATATGTGTATATATATGTATATGTATATGTATGTATGTGTGTATATGTATATATATGTATATATATGTATATATATATACATATTTCCATGACCATGTTATTTATTAAAGAATAAGAAAAGTAGGTTACAAATGTACAAACGTAAGCTATGACGTCATATTGTTTATGTCATATTGTTTACTCAGAAA
Source organism: Unio delphinus (assembly GCA_029339505.1). Taxonomy (NCBI): domain Eukaryota; kingdom Metazoa; phylum Mollusca; class Bivalvia; order Unionida; family Unionidae; genus Unio; species Unio delphinus. The sequence goes on from JAQISU010000171.1 coordinate 1,344,761, forward strand.
CATGATATATTTAATGACGTAAGCAATCATAACAAATTCAGTTTGATAAAGCATTAAAGCGAAACCGGTCACAACATTAATACGTGTTGGCGTTGTTTATTTTATATTTTAATAAGTCAGCATCACACACTGTTGGCTGCCGCAAATCAGCATCACACACTTTTACTGTCGTACATTAGCATCACACACTTTTTACTGCCGTAAATCAGGATCACACACTTTTGGCTGCCTTAAATAAACATAACACCCTTTTTGCTGACGTAAATCAACATTACACACCTTTGGCTGCAAAGAACCAATGGCATCTCAAGAAAAGATAATACTGAAGAAATTCACTCACCAACATATACATTTATTTAGCTCATTTGAGAAAAGTATATTAATTTATAACAATTAACTCACCAAGTAGCCAATTATCTTGAAAATGTGTATATTTGGCTAATTTTAAAATACTTTGTCAGCGATTTCCTGTTCTTCTACTCTTTTTAAATCTCATTTTTAATTGCGGATATTGTTTTAGAACGTTGGACAACAGCGTTGATGAAAACAATATAACAGAAACAATGGAGATAATTCGATCTTGTTAATCATAGGAATATTAACCTGAAAAGTCGTCTTAGCAAGGAATTTACATTTCTTCTATAAATATAATTGTATTTTTCCTAGAATAAATCAATTTATTATCTGACTTTTTATTTTTAATTTTGAATTTGAATCTGGTTTTCTTTTGGTGGTCATACAGATTAGATTTAAACATATCTTTAAGGGACAAACCAATCCTTAATATGATATATAATCCTTATATATATATATATATATATATATATATATATATATATATATATATATATATATATATATATATAATTCTTTATCAACTTGGATTTTAATTTCTGATTTAACAAATTGTTAGAACAAATGTTATTTCCCAGGAAACACATTTCTATGTCAATTTCGCTACACTTAATTTTATTGTTCTTAGGCAACATAAGAATAAGGTAAGAAAGAAGAAAAAGGTCTGAAGTTCAGAACCTTGTTTATTTATATATTACCAATTAAATGGCTTATTGGATTTTGCAGTGTATAGGATTAACTAATATACTCTGTAATGACTTTGTTTTACCGAAAGAACTGTGTAATGACATGGTATGAAATAATGAATTGTGCAATAGCTAGGATTCACTAAAAATTGTTTAATGAATATTACTGGCTCATGAAAGGGTAAATAACTATTATTGGCTCATGGATTGGTTAATGATTATTATATACAAATAAATTGGTTGATGACTATTATTGACTAATGGATTGGTTAATGGCTATTATTGGCTAATGAATTGGTTAATGACTTTTATTGGCTACTGAATTGTTTAATGACTAGTATTAGATACTGGATTGGTTAATGACTATTTTTGGCTAATGTATTGGTTAATTACTATTATTGGCTACTGGATTGGTTAATGACTATTTTTGGCTAATGGATTGGTTAAAGACTTTTATTGGTAATGGATTGGTTAATGACTATTATTGTCTATTAGATTGGTTAATGACTATTATTGACTAATGAATTGGCTAATGACTTTTATTGACTAATGGATTGGCTACTGACTATGAGCAATTGCTTGATTTATTAATGACATGCTATTAGATTATAGATCTATAGTAAATCCGATTTACTAGTGACTTATTTGATTACATGGAATTAACTATTTTATTTCGAAATGGATTTGAGAGTGTAATTGGCTTTGTAATGACGGGGATTAACTATTATATTTCGTAATGGATTTGAAAGTGTAATTGACTGAATAATGACGGGGATTAACTATTGGATTTTGTAATGCGTTGCGATTAGGTCATTGGTGGTGCAAAAGTTTAGGATTAGCTAATTAATTGTATAGTCATTGGGATTACCTAATAGACTGAGCAATGACTTGGATTAACTACTGGATGAATGTTAAAAAAGTTTGAAGAGCAACATACTTTATAAAATTCAACAAAAAAATTAGTTCCGTAGAATAAAATGTCAAAAAGGAAGAACTTACGGTATTGCAAATTAAATCCTAAAATGAGTCCTCAAAATTTAAAGTCCTGAACAAAATTCAGTGGAAGTGCAAAATAAATCCAAACATGAATGCGATGATGGTCCTGATATAGGTCGTAGAGTGTAGACATGTAAATAGTCTTTTGTTGAAGCACAGTAATATAATTCCAGGACTTCATTTACTAAACAATTGCAGTGAATGTCTCTGTCTAAAAATATTATCAGAACACGTTTATATTTCCAGAGACCCTATTCACTTGAATTCAATTCTTCGAAGTAAATAAATTCAACCGCAACAGGACACAAGACAACATCTTAAACCACGACTACAATATCCTCTCAGTTACAACATAATATAGTTCTCTACTTGATCTCAGGTCAAAAATACTATTACCTAATATAAAATAACCTTCTATAGTGGTCATTATGTTTAATGAACAAAATCAATGCTAGTTATTATTAGAAAACTAATGCAAAATTTCAAATAGAACATGGACTATGTCAAACACAGTAAGGGAATCCCAAAACGAGACACACTCAAATAAAACATGGACTATGTCAAATACAGTAAAGGAATCCCAAAACAAGACACACTCAAATAAAACCTGGACTATGTCAAATACAGTAAGGGAATCCCAAAACAAGACACACTCAAATAAAACATGGACTATGTCAAATACAGTAAGGGAATCCCAAAACAAGACACACTCAAATAAAACATGGACTATGTCAAATACAGTAAAGGAATCCCAAAACAAGACACACACTCAAATAAAACATGGACTATGTCAAATACAGTAAGGGAATCCCAAAACAAGACACACTCAAATAAAACATGGACTATGTCAAATACAGTAAAGGAATCCCAAAACAAGACACACACTCAAATAAAACATGGACTATGTCAAATACAGTAATGGAATCCCAAAACAAGACACACTCAAATAAAACATGGACTATGTCAAATACAGTAAAGGAATCCCAAAACAAGACACACACTCAAATAAAACATGGATTATGTCAAATACACTAAGGGAATCCCAAAACAAGACACACACTCAGATAAAACATGGACTATGTCAAATACAGTAAAGGGAATCCCAAAACAAGACACACACTCAAATAAAACATGGACTATGTCAAATACAGTAAGGGAATCCCAAAACAAGACACACACTCAAATAAAACATATTTACTTCTTTCATTATTAATCATCCTAATACTAAGCCATTACACAGAAAATATTTCAGCAATGTATTAGTTGTTAACAAAATAGAAGTTAATTCAGATCAAGTAGAATTGAACTCAATTTTTGGACAAGGTCAAGTTCAACATTGAACATTACAACAGCATGTAATGAAATAAAGAATATAAAATATTCTAACATTGTATTAAATACACATAACATGGAGAAAGCTTCGTATTACTATTGAGTTTTGGAATGACTTCTATTAACTAATGGTTTTATAATGAAATTTAATTTACTAATTAATTATGTTATGACTTGCGATTTACGATTTGATTTTGCAATGATTTCTCATCAACATGTAGATTGTAAAATAGCTGGGATTTACCAATGGAATGTCTCAGGTTGTGTAATGATAGAGAGTAACTAGTTTAGTCTGGAATGTATGTGATTAACTATTTAAATTTGTAATGACCTACAATTAACTAATTGATTGTGTAATGAATTTGACTATGCATTAAGAATTTGAATTTGTAATGACATGCGATTGACTACTATATAATATAGGACACTGACATCCAATTTTGAATTTTTGATATATAACTAAGATAAATATCTTTATAAGGTTCAATACACCGAAATTACTAAATATTGGAATGAGAAACATAGTTTGCCTTTCCTTTCACACTTCTCCAAACACATATGATATGTGACCGGAATGTGTAGAGCTGTGTCTGTGTGTGTGTCTTTGATAAATTTTGCTTCATACATTTGTGTTTTAGTTGTAGAAGATGTTGATGCTGTCTTTAAACTGCTATCAATGAAACAAGATAACCGGTTGGGATTTCCGGATTCACAAAAGAACACATTTGACAATGATATAAATACAATGTTTAATAATGAATGAATTGAATCAGGAATTAATTAAGAATACGTGTGTGTAAATTAAATCCAAACATTGGATTAATTAACATAAGAAAGCATAAACTTAATAATGAAAAATACAAACAAATTACTCTACAAAATACAAAGACAAGGGATGAATGATTCACAGTGAGCAGATAATGGAAGGAAGGATATAGTTTACTCAGCTAGCAAACAATATAGAAATGTATTCATGTACTAAAATGAATTAGCTCACAGTGAAATTATGCAAACGAAAAAGGACAGATATACAACTTCTCTTTACAGTCTCTAAAGGTACAATGGGTTTTACGAACTCCAAAATTAGCCCACTGCTACAAGATTATATGTAAGGAGATACATTCCATTATCAGCACACGTTATGGCAGCTCCACGGCTGCAACAGTTTATCTTCACAGCCACGACGGATGATTCCTGCGGCTGGCTTTACAGCTTGCACCACCTTCACCTCGATCACTCCGAGAACTTGGACCGCTCGGGTCTCTCTAGCCACTTTGGACACTCCAGACAGCTCTACACATTCGGGTCACACCGGAATCTAGATTCTGGAGAAAACCGGAGAACATCGAAGAACACCGGACACTCTATATTCTAAACCCTCCAGACGCTGGACAGCTTTACATAGCTCTACACAACACCGCTCTACAAAGGCTTACACCACTCTACATAGATATACACAGCTCCTACAGCTGAAGATGTGCAAGTCCGTAGACCGCTGACTGACAAGGGGCCGTTCATAAATGACTTCACGCTCCTACTGGGGGAGGGGGTCACACACGATGTGTGACGAGGGGGAAGGGGGGTGTTTAAGAAATGTGACATCACATCAAAATGCGTAACTTTAATAAAAGTTCCACTTAATATTTTGATCGCTTACAATTTATTTAATGACGTTTTAAGTAGCTTCACGCCTGTTGGACATGGGCTCAAATTAAAATGGACTCGTCTTCTGAATACCAACACCCCTTAAAGCTCCAATAGTAGCTTTGTCCAAATAGCTTTTTTCCGTTTCCAGTCTGCTGGTGTCAACAAAGCAAACTTGAAATGATCTTTTTCTCGCCAAACTTTTTAAATTTTAAACTTTTTTGTGCTATAAAATTAAATTTAAAAATTTTGATAGAAAAGTAAATAATTTATAGGTTTGATAGAAAAATAATATTTTTATAAAGGTTGATATTTTTCAGATTTCTATTATAAAAGATCTTACATTTAAGAAATGTAGCAATTAAAGTTTATTTATATAAAGTTTATTTTACAAACAGAATAAATTAAAGTTTATATTACACCAGTAATAATCTCAATTTTTTTTTTGGTTGGGGGTAGGAATTAACCGCTACGAAGGATAAAAGTAAAATGTTCTAGTGTCTTTTTGAGGCGTATGTGCTGGCATATCATGCGAAGAACAGAAAGATTTGCCAAGGAGAAGTGGTTCAAAAATGAAATGGAATATATATAAAAAATTATGCAGATTTGCAAGTTGAAGTTGATCACTGGTTGCAAGAATTAAAAACAATTGCCGCCACAAAAAAGGATCACTTCTGCCGTTTTGGGCTAAACAAGCATCATTTGCCGATTCATAAAATTCCAAAAGTGCCTGTGGCAAACCCCAAGAGTTCTGTGATCTACTACAAAGTTTCAAAGTATTTTGTTTTAGTTATAATTACTTTATTTTATAATTATTGGAGAATTTGAATACAATATTCTAAAAATCTGCAGTTTTAGCTATACGACGAATATTTTCAAAAGACATTTATGCCAATTTCAGCTTTCCAGGGCCTCCTTTTTAATATATGTTTTCTCCTACAATATTCCTACAATATCAAAGTGCAGCGCCACACAAAATTCATACTACAATTAAGTGATTTTAAACATGTTAATTTTCAAATAGGAAATACGGCTTTTTCGGTGGAGGGAGGGAAGCAGAACTTTTTGACGTCATATTTTAGGGGGATCTGACTTTTTGTGACAACGTGTGAAGAGGGGGGCGGAAGGGGGGCAAAATCGGCCAAAATCGTGTGACATCATTTACGGATGGTCCCCAAGCCAATCCGTAATGTAACGAGCTTTACATACGGTGAAATATTTATACTGTTCCCATCGAAAGCACTTTGCACGTACGGCATAGGATGGACTGAATTCACTATTTTGAAGTACGATACAATATACATTAAACACCTGCAGGTATCGTTGCACGCCAAAAACGAAACTTGAGTACTTGTATTTAATAAATGAAAGGGTTTATACAGTTCCGTGACAATCAGCATAACAAATCCATTCGGTATTTGATGAAAGTCTTAATCAACGATGACGGCGAGAGTCCACATAGTTGAGATCAGTTTTTTTTTTTCAAAACATGTTCAAGAATTTTCGTTATCTTCTAATGAAATATCCAATAGTAATATTTTGATTTTCTGTGGACCTCATCAGCGAGAAACATTTCTCCAAGTTATTAAATACTTTCAGCTGTTTAACTCTGGAAAATCGTCAGAATATATATTCATAAATTCATGTCTTATTTCAGCAACAATAATAAATCAAAATGGTTATCAAATAAATAAATCTAACTCGGTTATTAAACAATGGGTTTTCACTTTCATGTATTTACTGATCTACATTTTTGTTTCATGTAAGACACGGGAAATTTATTTCATCCGACCAGGAAGAAAACAATTGAACACAAATGAGTATATTTGAAATCAGTCTCTACAGATAAGTGATGTACTGCTTTCCGGAAATGGAAATATATAATAACATTTCCTGATATCGTGGGTATTTAATAAATGAATGGGTTGTTTTCCTAGAAAATCTGACATATTTCAAGTGGACGCAATCAACAATGATATCATATTTTGCTAATGCCAATGGATGTTTTTTTTTACAACCGCATTGATTACATGAAAGCCGTCAATTCATACTTGTGTCCAAGCTCAGGCAACAATGAAGGTCAAGAATGCTGACGTTTTATCAAAGTTTGTCGTCATCGTTTACATCCATATGGGAGTAATCGTCACACAAGGTATGTTGAGTAGGGAACACTTGCAACAGTCACGCAGAGTAAGTAACACGTGCTTGAAACGGTCACTCAAAGTAACTAACACGTACTAGAAACAGTCACTAAGAGTAATAAGTACTTGCAACACTCACTCTGTTTAAGAAACACTTACTTGCAACATTCACTGATTAGCGATCTTCAGATTATTGACTTTGTTACATTCTAAGGAGTCAAGTGATGTTATTTTAATGCAGATTTCACTGTGTTAAGTTAGTAGCGATGTTAGAGTGATTTTAGTTATTTTTTTTATTGTTTTAAGCCAGTAGTTTTCTTCAGACTATTTCCGTAATACTTACATTATCTCGTGCGTTCGTCGCGTGTTTTTTTTCCATGAATCAGTCAATAAGATCGATGTCATAGATTTGAAAAAAGCGATCTTTTTTAAACCTATATCAGAGTTTTAGTTTGGCTATCTATTAGGTTTGTATTTGAACCCATCGGAATTAAACTTTTTTGTAGGCAATCATCAAAACCATCTGAATAAGGCCTTTACCTGACATTTGATTGGCTGGATTTGGTGTCACCAATGGACTGTATATACGTACTATTTATTAGTATAACTACCTCCTTCGTTGATGGGGTATTAGCAACGTTCATATGGGTTGTTTTCACAGACGTCACGATTAAGTACGCAAATACCCACAATTCAACGCGCGCGCACCCTCTGCCATCATTTTGAGTCACTAACAAGCCATTGTCAACATTAGTCATTATGTATATTCAAGAATAATAATCTGATTCAACTATCAATAAGGATATTTACTTCTTCGACACAATACATAGATTACACTTGAAATTATGTGCAGCTGGAAGTTACATTGTTTATATCGAAAGACAGAATAGTAAAGTAGAACCGTAATCGTGTATATTATTGATATCTAAGAAATGTACTTTCTGTTGTTGTTTACAAACAGACAATATTGACGTTTTAAAAAGTCATTCGTATCATATCCCTAAGCTTGTCATCTTGAAAGAGTATTTCCAGATCATGATTTTCTGGATACAATATCAGTCACGAATTAAAATTTCATAGCATGTATTTTATGCTAGAACTTTTATGTACAAATATTTTTCGCGACAACATGTGTTTGTGCCATAGAATACTTGAGAAACCATTTTAATTAGTATATTCAAATATTGTATTTGTGGAGGGGATGGTGGACGTAGGCTTATACTTGATGAAAGCGATAACCGGTCAAAGAAGTTTCATCTTTAGTGTATTCAAACAAAACACGTGTCTGACGGAACATGACGTTTCGAATGTCAAAACAATGTTTTCCTCATACGCTTTTAGAAATATGAAATTGAATATAAACAATTGGCTTTTAAACTTTAACGATAATCAAATGCTTGATTTAAGCCCGTGAAAATCGAAAATCATTACATGTTTCTACTTGGTTGCATATCCATTTGTTTATGCGTTTATTTATTGATCGATCCATTTGTTTAGGAAAGAATAACAAATATGGTTGAAATATAAATATTTTATTTGAAGAAAACACGTAAAAAGTGTCACGCGATTCGATCTCGCGAGGTTGACATGCACAACAGAATGTGATGTATTTTTATATTCTTACTCACAAAATTAAACGTGCCTGTCATGTGGGATAGGGAATCAAAATGGCGGATATGTAAGTACACACGTTTTGTGACGTCACGTGAAAACAACGGATACGTATAAATGGAATTCTCTCTCAATATTGGTAGAACGCTTGACGACAGTGCATATTTTGTCTTTAAATTAACGAAATAGTAAATATATCTCATAACCAAATTGCGAAGGTTCATTGGCAAAACACGTGTAAAATAGCATTAACCTTTAAATTTTCTGCTGGATATCAAGCCATATTAGTTTATCTAATTATATTTTCATTTTCGGCTTCTTTTTTCGGTGCGCCATATAAGAATCTTATCTCCTAATTGGAAAACGTCAACAGATGCAGTAAAGATGGCGTCCTTCGAATCGTATATTTTGATGATTAGAAACGCACATAACATACTATTTTACATTTTACATCATTTCAATGCCGTTTTCATTTTATTCGCTATATAATATTTTCAGAAGAATACGAATGCTGTTCTTGCGCTGTTATTAAAAATCAATAATGCATCGTAGAATAACCAAATGTTGTATAGCAAGCCTTGTTTTGAAAACTATTTTCGGTGGATAACGAACGGTTGATGTAAATATTCCAATATCTGTACACTTGTAAAGGCCTGGTACAATTATTATATCCCGAATGTCCTGAAAAATATAAATCTGTTTTTCGGTTTTACTTTAACAATATTTTAATTTGCTCTGCAAGATATAGGATTAATTCGTTGTCTGAATGTGTGAAAATTATATAAAACAATCTGGTTTACCCCATTCATTTACTTCTTTGAGTCCGTTTTTGGTTGCACACATTACTACAAACTTGGCGGTGAATTGGAAAGCTAGGGTTATCCATCTCGTCCAATTATTGGCCTCCCTAGTTTCAAGTCAATTTTACTGGTATTTCTACATATATATTTATTTTGAATTCCATGAAAGACTCCAGATTAGATTAACAGAAAAACACAATCCTTGCCGAACAGCTAAATGTACATTTGTTTTTCATAATTCCTCGTGAAAGTTGACATATTGACATGAAATGAATACGACGCATATAAAATCAAATTGCTATTGTTTACTGGCAAGAGTATGTGACACTTATATTTATCACGCTGTGCTTTGCGTATTTGCAAACTCTTCTGTGTGCTGTCTTGATAGCATGCCAAATAATATAAGAATACCAATATATTTTGTTTTCACAATTCAAGGAATATTTAGTTTACGGAATAAATATGACCTAGCTTAAAGGCAGCAGCACAGAGGCGGAACCAAAAATGACGGCCAAATATGGGAGAAAAGTACGCAAAAAATTAAAATATCCAAACTTCCATATTATTGACCAATCGTTGTAAGAAAAACTTTTTTTTTCCCGTTGTGCAATTTCCTGGCTCCGTTGTTGTTTTCTCATGAATCAGACAAATGTTGATCTTAAAAGTATTTTTTTAAATATAAAAATCAGTATCTTTGTTGTGGCGAATGAAATTACCTAAAATGCAAAGGTCTATGCGACCATGTTGATTTACCCCCCCCCCCTCCCCTCAGCAATATTTCTTTAATACTTTAATATCAATTTAGCATTACTGCTTTAATCTCATATGTCTGTTGCAATGCTTTAATATCAATTTAGATTTAATATTTTAATATCATGTTGTTGTTTCTATTCATAAGAATAATATAATGTTTGGGGTAGGTGTACTACAGTGGCAGTATAACAAATTCTACTGCAAGAAAGGAGGTTAGCGAACTTAGGTTTGAAATAGGGGTAATTTACTTAGTTTATAAAGGTGTAAAGTGTTTTGAAGGTGGGTTGAGCTAGTGTGTTAATAATGCTCATGCGATAAATTGTGTCCAAAAAGAAATACAAACCATTTTCTGTTTGTAAATCCAGGATATACCGAAGTGGTTATCATTGCGAGTTATCCATTTTCCTAACAACATTCCATTTGATTTAATTAAGGTCGAAAATGACCTCATAAAAATTTCGAAATACATTCTTTTTTGGGGGGAGGGAGGGCACCAGACAGATGCCCCTCCCCCTATTTGAAAAAACTAGAAAAGTGTGTTTATGTGTGAGTGTATTCCCCCTGATTTGTTGTTGGATGTGTTTTTTAGAAAGTTTTCTTTACTTTTAAACCTAACCTTAATTTTTTCCCCATTGGGATTATATATAGATAGTAGTTATTTGGTCCCTAGTGTTTTCTATGAGACGGTTTCTTCAAGGTGTTTTTTTTTAAATCCCATCTTGGGTTTCCTTTTTCTCTTTTAACATAAATTAACCCTGGCTACGGGTTTCCAACATCCTGTGTATGCTATTTGTGATGTGCTATATGTATGTTGCTATATGTATACTTATATATACAATGTATTTGTTAGAATAGCCATTCTATATTATATTTCCCAGTTGTCTATTAGTTCATCGACCCAGAAAACCGGTCTTCACTTGTTCGGCTTTTTATAAAATACTTCCGTTTAAATAGTTTTATGTTGCTTTTGAATTTTGCACAATCATGGTGTATTCTATTTCAAATTTAACATGGGTTACACACCCATCCTTAATGTATTAAAGATTGTGTTTCCGTTCCATGACTTGTATATTTCCTTATTTATTCATCAGGTCTACTTTGGTCGAGTCGGGATTGGTACATTTATTTTATTTTATTTGTACTTCACCCGTCTCGATCGTTCTTTCGTCCTCTTTTTATTTATTTATTTAATCCTTATTCCATGCTCGAAAAATTGTTATTTATACTCCCTGTAAACGGGCTTTCTGTATAATTCATGTGAAGCTCTACATAGTAAACCTATTTATCTTATATAGGTCACAAATGACTTTAATATGGTAGCATGCTTTATGGATGCCATGTTTTTTTTTACTTAATTGCTATCTATCTAATGCGTGAGCTGTGTTGTTGTGTATATTTCTTCTAGGTGAGTTTATTTCCCAGCTCTTTCACGGGACTGCCCACTTTGCGTGGCGTCATGTGATTTAGCCCCTTATTCTGCTTACTGGTACTTCTCCTGCTGAAGGTTCCTGTATCCCCAAATCCCTCCTTATTCCCCTATTTTTATTACTGGCCCGCATGCTATCATGTTCCTGACTAAAAAGTTTCTTATTTCATATAGTTCAGCTTTGGCAAATTTCCCATCTAGATATAGTAGTTGTTTATCGTTATATGGTTGCTTTTTCTTAATTTGTGTGATTATGTCTTCTCTTTCTTGTTTATTTACTCTACATTGAGTTATAGTATGTTTCTTTGAAAAAGAATAGTTTTTACACAGTGGATTTAGGCGACACTACGATCATATGCCTTCTCACTGCGATTTCTCCTGTCAACCACGCATCATGCATGTATTTGAACAGGATACTTTTCATTTTTAATGACCCTGATCTGACCCAGTTTCCCCAGGCTCTATCCCAGTTAATATTTATGTTTTTTTGTTCTATTTTATTTTTCTCCTTATTAATCGTATGTGAAGTTAACCATTTGTATGTAGATTTTGTGTCAATTTCCCATAGATCCTTAGCATCCCTTTATTTATATAGTAATTCCTTTATTGATCTTAATTTTCTTGGCACCCTTTTACAGTTTTATGAGTTTGTTATTTCTATATATGTCATTTGTCTGCTTCATTGAGAAACCAAAATAATAAATATACAGCCCTTGCCAAGCTATTTTAGGCTCTGCTTTAATTTCTTTAAATCTATTGAGAATGTTGGTGCTTTTAATTAGGGTCGGATTGGGAAGGCCTAGGCCTCCTCTTTTTCCTTCCCTATATAGAGTTTCTTTGTTTATGTAGTGCATTTTAAATCCCCATAAGTATTTAATAATTTCGTTATCTATTTTTTTAGTGTTGCATGTTTTATGTCTAGCGATTCTAATTTATAGTTTAAGTGCACAAACAAATCATTTTTTGTAACCTGTGCCCGTTCTAATAGGCATATTGGCGTAAGCGCCCAGATTTCTATGTTTATTATGATATTCTCCCTGATTTCCTTGAGGTTTTGTTGTTCCTCATTTTTCCCAAAATTTACACCTAACGTTTTTACTTGGTCTTTAATTAAATGAAGAGGTAGCCCATGTCACTTGCCTCTCCAGTTTCCTATTAGAAGTATTTCTGTCTTGTCGGTGTTTATTTTCGATCCCGACACTTTCCCAAATCTTCCGAATTCCTTTAGTAGTTCGTTATAGGAAATTATATTGCTACGTGCTTAGGCTCGAATAAGCAGCAACACAGAAAGAGTGAAAAATAACAAGCTTGTATAACTTGAACAAAGAATTTATTAAGTACAATTATTTTCATAAAATAAATAAACTTACGGTTTTAGAGAATCAAATCCAACATTAATCCAATATAGAATTCAGAAAAATAATCCACTAATGGAATTGCAAGAGTCCTGATAAAGAAATGTTCTAAAAGTTCCAGGTTCGAATCTTGACGATGTAATCTAAAATGGCTGACGAGGTCACGTGATGCAGTTCTTATTTTATAATCATCCAAATGAAATTATGGACACGTCCTTTTTCAGATAAATGGAATAAATTCTCTTGCTCCAACAAATTGACACAATTCCCTGTACAAGGTAATTATAACTCAAACAGAAAACACAACTTAACATCATAAAAGCCCAACATCTACTGAACTGTTCTATCCCAAACAATAATTTATATAACTGTTTTTCTTAAGTAAACAAGTGATCGCGTGATTTTATGGAAGTTCATTGAAGGTCACAGAAAGAGGCTGCCTTCACTAAATCACGTACTCAAAGAAAGATCTAGATATTTCCTACCCCCAAGAACGAAAAATAAAAAGTTGTCCTTGAAATTAACCAATAGTTTTAGAAGTTTGTTTACAATGTCTAAAGCAGGATCAGGAATTAGGTCAACAAGCCAAGGTCAAAAAACTTGTTTACAGATAAAGTATGGTCATAGATTTTTTAGAATAATCTCCCAATTAATGCATTTTAAAACCCAAAATGACAAATTTGGATCTGACAATTAAAAATAAATAATTTAAAATCAAATAGACGTAACGATATCTTGTGTAAAGTTGGAACTTTAATCCCTATGATCCCATGGAATTTATTAATTTTAATGCTTAGTATTTCTATTGCTATTACGTATAATAACATAGATAGTGGGCATCCTTGCCTCACCGATCTTTTTATATCAAATTTATCTGCTCTGACCCCGTTTACCTGTACACATGAGTTAATATCCTTGTACAGGAATTTGGTCCAATTCTGGAAATATATTCCAAAGCCAAATTTTTCTAGTGTCTATAGATAGGTTTGTTCAATTCTATCAAAGGCTTTTTCTTGGTCTATTAGTACCATAGCACTAGTATTCCCAGTAATATTTATATATTCTATTATGGTTATAATGTTTAGTTTGTTGTTTTGTATATCCCTCCCTTTCGGGCCACTAGTTTGATTTATATTTATAATTTTTTTAAGACACTTTTCTACCCTTTCCGCTAGTATTTTACTTATAATTTTATAATCAATATTAAGGAGTGAGACCCACGAGAAGCTACTGGCAAGCTTTCTCACATTCCCACATTGGCCGAATCTGAGAGTCGAACCTAAGCAAACAGAGATGAGATGGAAGTGATCCGCGGTACATAAGGGTACTTATTATAACGGAGCCACGGAATTTATGTTATGAACTGGACCAGAGGCATATCGAAATAGATTTATGAATATTGCTATGTGCTATATACATATTGTTACAAGCACAGGGGTATTCACTTGACCGAGCGGTGTCAAAACCCTGGCGCGAGTCACGCTGGAAGTCATATGTTTTCCCCAAATTTCCAAAGACTTCCATACAACTTGAGTTGTAAAATGGAAAGAAAGACGTGTCTGCTATAATTAATAATCTTTGCTCTAATCAATTGGCAACCCAGAGGAGACAACTTGCCCAAGAGTCCATTAACCGCACCTTAGCATGGTTTTTCTTCATTATCATCCTATTTCCGTACCGCAAGCCCGTCATGCCATAGAAATTCCACTAGTATTCCCTTACTAACTGGGAAATATTTAACTGCGCGACCCTAGGCCAGTCAATCCAGAGAATTTCCGGCGTATCACGCTCATATACATACGCCCATTTTCCACTATGGACACATAAACGGTACTTACCAAGTTCCAACCTATTGTTTCCATTCTATAATTTATTGATTTCCAACCATACATACTGCCTTTTCAATCACAATACTTTTATACACCGCTGAATTTCAATATGGACTATGTTACAAAAAGGGACAGTCATTCGGCTTGAACCCAAATTCACTACTAACGACCCCAGCATGGTTCAAATTCATTCACACTCGGCTCTGTGACGTTTGCTCCTACTAACTGGCTAACTATTTCAGGCTAGTAATGTTTCCATGGCACCGAAGACCAAATACTCGCACAAATTAAAAACGGGATGCTGTCAAATACACATACTCCAAATTTATTACAATATTTTCACATATGTCGATTATGCGGCTTCTTGTAAACCAGATTTCTACCTTTGCAACATCTAACGTTACGTAATTCATGGTGTGCGAAAGCATCTCTATAAAGCTTCCAGTGTCTTATGAGTTTGTTTTATTCCTTCTCAAGGATTGGACAAGTTACTTACCTTTAGCTTTCCATTCACCGATCCTTACAAGGGTTGAGTAACGCACATGCCATGAAATCAAAGGACCATAACTCTAAAACATATCTTTCTGTGAAATTGCAAGAAGACAACTTTTGTACTGAACAAATAACTTAAATATAGATGAGTAATCAACAATGCATTAAAAGATAAATTCTCATCTGATTCTTTTTTAGATGTTCAGTCGACTACGCACCGGAACGTAGATTCTCAGTGACAGGCTATTGGAATTTTTTTAATCACCAACTCTACTCAGACTAAACGTCTAAAAATAAAGTATTAATTAATTTAATTAATCTAGCGATATGTGCAATATGCTATTTACAGGTAAAACTTTTATGTTAGATCAAACGAGCAATCAATCAACGTTATCGTTTCAAATGTAAACACTTGCTATAAAGTGTTAAAATTTCAAAGTTTCGAAACCAGTATGTGATCTTCAAGGAACATTTCAACACTAGATACAGAATATATATTATTTGTTTAAATTAATTTAATATCTTGTATGCCTTTAACATTGACAGAAGACCCACAGTCAGCGTTATTTGTCAACTGTAGTTATAGGAACGGTATGTGTGACTGGGAATCTATTTCCGCTGGCTGGAAGATTGGACAAGGATCGTCAACAACCAGCGGCACCGGATCGGCTCATGACCATGCCTTAGGAAACGGTTGGAACGATAATCTGCTAAATTGTTGAAAATATGATTATCAGAAGCCAATGATTACGCTAGATTTTTTTAATCAAACATATTGTCAGATTTCATTGTCCTGTAAATTCGGGCTCATCATCACCATTTTGACTTTTATTATTATTATTATTATTATTATTAGTAGTAGTAGTAGTAGTAGTAGTAGTAGTAGTAGTAGTAGTAGTAGTAGTAG
Source organism: Unio delphinus (assembly GCA_029339505.1). NCBI lineage: Eukaryota > Metazoa > Mollusca > Bivalvia > Unionida > Unionidae > Unio > Unio delphinus. The sequence continues at coordinate 1,361,087 of JAQISU010000171.1, forward strand.
AAGAAGTAGTAGAATATTAGTAGTAGAAGATTGTTTGTAATTTTAAAAGCAGATGGAGTGGATAGTATTATTAATACTCTGGAATGCCTGTCTTGAACACAGATCTCAGTGCAAATGACCTGAATACTCCAATGCAGAAGGATATATATATATATATATATATATATATATATATATATATATATATATATATATATATATAATCAACAACACCAACACGTAGAATGTGTGACCGCTTTCGCTTTATTGCTTCATCAGACTGTATTCAAACTGAATTCAACATTGCTTACATCATTAAATATAAACAACATGACATAAACGAGATGACATCATAGCTCATATTTTTAACCTAATTATCTCACTCTTTTATATGTGATATATGTCTGTATGTATGCATAGATAGATAGATAGATAGATAGATAGATAGATAGTTGTGCGTGCGTGTGTCATAGCTGATATATCACAACCTTATGTGTATCTGAGTGAATGGACAATTTCTAATTCATTTTCGAATATAAATTCTTACACGTGTAATAATGGAATAAAAGTACACTGGCTTAACTCAGTGTATTGCTATGAGATGAGTACAAATAACATATCTTTGCATGCCTAAATAAGTCATGTTTCTCTATTTGAAACAAAGACGACATATGCAATTGTTTCAAATAAGTCACGAAAATATATATTTTTTTTTTCTAGCGAGTAGAATATACACATATCTAGACCCAAAATCAGTAAACACGAGTCAGTCACATGTCCTACGGAGCCCTCTTATTCCCTGGAGCTGTTTGTCCTTGTGGAATCACATTTGCGGCAAAGGCACCGGCAAGCTGACGGTTTCCATAGAAAAAAAGGAGACCACAACAGCAACCAAATTCAGGACAACACAATCAGGCAACAGGACAATTCTTAGGAGTCATGAGGGAAAGTTGGACGATAAATGGGATAGCGTTGAAATAACAATACAGACTCAAGAGGCTTTCAGGGTACTTCTCGTGGGGACGAGAAAAAGACAAAATGGAGCGATCGCGGTCGATGACAATCAACTTTCCAAGTGTTGTTGCAAAGGTTAGCTTAATTGTTGCATTTCATTGATTAAATTATTAATTTATTTTTATATTATTTAATAAATTAAAAAATATAATTGTCCAACAATCACCCGTATAAAGTGCAGTTACAAAACAAAGTGAACAAACACACATGCTATTAAAACGTCAGACACATTTGTAATCAAGCTTATTTCGAGATCTAGCCAGAACAATTACATATGGAATATGTTTTAAGCTTTCCATGACTGGTTTCGTACATAAACAAATGCCTATACCCTCATGACATCAGGTGGGGGCATGTTAAAAAAAGGATGTGACAAGTGTTTTATGAATGTGATTATTATTTTGAATGCAAAAAAAAAATTACATTTGAATATTTGACATCCTAGTTAAATATGTAAATTATCATAAACGTCATATGATATATATATATATATATATATATATATATATATATATATATATATATATATATATATATATATATATATATATATATATATATATATATATATATATATATATATATATATATATTCTGACCTTTTTCCAGATAACTGTGCATTTGGGTTCTGCAATTGGCTCCAAATGACATCTGTTGGTTTTCGTTGGATTGACACATTTGGAGTTTCATTGTCCGGGACAACCGGCAAGCAGAGTAGTCCTACAAACAAGACAACTGGCCAGCAGAGTGGCCGTAAAAAGAGGAAAACTTCACCGCAGAGAGGCAGTACGAACAAGACAAAAGACACTCAGAGTGGCCATACAAAAAAGACAACTGGTCCGCAGAGTGGCTGTACAAATAAGACAACTGAACCGCCGAGTGGCCGTACAAACAAGACAACTGACCCGCCGAGAGGCCTTACAAACAAGACAACTGAACCGCCGACTGGCCGTACAAACAAGACAACTTATCCACCGAGTGGCCGTACAAACAAGACAACTGACCCGCCGAGAGGCCTTACAAACAAGACAACTAAACCGCCGAGTGGCCGTACAAACAAGACAACAGACCCGCCGAGTGGCCGTACAAACAAGACAACTGACCGGCCGAAAGGTCTTACAAACAAGACAATTGACCGGCCGAGTGGCCGTACAAGGACGATAACTGGCCAACAGAATGGCCGTACAAACAAGACAACTGACCCGCAGAGTGGCAGAACAAACAAGACAAGTGACCCGCCGAGTGGCCGAACAAACAAGACGACTAACACGCCGAGTGGCCCTACAAACAAGACTGGTAGATATAACTAAACTTTATAAAATCCCTATTCATTCTGTCTGCATGAATTATGCAAAATGGCATTTTCTTATTATTTTCCCTTTTCTTTGTCTTGTAGGAAATGACAATACAATCAAATACCTGTTACATGAAAGAATATAAAAAATAGACTACTGTGTACAAAATATACCGACAGATTAAAACTATACGCTTCAGCCATTGTTATTGCATGGTATGACTACATAATCCTAAAGTAGTCTAGTCTCTTTTACTACATATCTTTTTAATCTCACATTGGTGATACGGCATACGATACATACCATTTTAATCTCACATTGGTGATACGGCATACGATACATACCCTTTTAATCTCACATTGCTTATATGGCATTCGATACGTATGTTCAGTATGTTCGCCCTTGCTCTGTCATTGTAAGACATATTTTTGATCTATAATAGCATCGTTGAGGAGATTAAGAAATATATATTTAAAGGCAATATTTTAATTCATTCTAATAATTATTTCAAGATTATTTAAAAATTCAGGGTCAGAGGGTCTCAATTAAAACTTAAAACACGTTCACAGAATACACATTAAATTGCTATGATTTTAAACAATATTTGGTTCGCTTTCATAAATAAATCAGATGGCAAGCCTTGAATATAGTAATGAAAACAACTGATAAACATGTTATTAACATGTTAATATAGGTAACTAGATAAAGAAATTAGTTCGACGTGTCCAAATTAAACATCAGTTTACTAACGGAATTAGCCACAATTACTAGAACAATAAATGAAACAAAACAAGTCAGAAACTCAGCTGTACTTGCTAGTACTTGCTCTTTTCTCTTCTGCCGTAAAATGACATATGTCGTAAAGCATCGACTACACTTTATCAGTTTGTTTTAAGGTTAACTGACCCTTCGGTTAGCTTTAATGATCGCATTAATTAGCAATAACTAGACACGACCAAAATTGTAACAAATTAATTAGGAATTTTAGTTAAGGTATTGAAAGGAGCCAAATGTTGTTTTATATTCATTGTAAATATGAATGGGTTAAACGAACTCTATAAATTCCACGTGATATTCTCTTGAGAATTACATTGAAACATTTGCTAGGGATCGGCTAAACGTTTGGTTATTCGGAAGTTTTAATGTTTGAAAAACAAGAAAATTGCAATAAAGCCCCTTAAAAGAATTCATTCTGTCTCATGGCATGACAATACAGCATAAACTAAAATTTTAGTAGTAATTAAAAATTGGCTGAAAAATTTGGCTTGTATCGTGTGCTATGCTCTGTACAAACATCACATTAAATTTTCCAAGATGAAGTGCGACTCAAATTTAGATTCATTCTTTAGAAGAAAACTCAATAATAAGAACAAGTCCAGAGAGATTCATAAATAGTATTAGAGTAGTTCAACTAGTTTTCGTTGTGTGACGTTATTTTCATGCTCCGTAAATACTATTAGAGAAGTTCAACTGGTTTTCGTTGTGTGACGTTATTTTCATGCTCTGTAAATACTATTAGAGTAGTTCAACTGGTTTTCGTTGTGTGACGTTATTTTCATGCTCCGTAAATACTATTAGAGTAGTTCAACTGGATTTCGTTGTGACTTTTTTTCATGCTCCGTAAATACTATTAGAGAAGTTCAACTGGTTTTCGTTGTGTGACGTTATTTTCATGCTCCGTAAATACTATTAGAGTAGTTCAACTGGTTTTCGTTGTGTGACGTTATTTTCATGCTCCGTAAATACTATTAGATAAGTTCAACTGGTTTTCGTTGTGTGACGTTATTTTCATGCTCCGTAAATACTATTAGAGAAGTTCAACTAGTTTTCGTTGTGTGACGTTATTTTCATGCTCCGTAAATACTGTTAGAGTAGTTCAACTGGTTTTCGTTGTGTGACGTTTTTTTCATGCTCCGTAAATACTATTAGAGTAGTTCAACTGGTTTTCGTTGTGTGACGTTATTTTCATGCTCCGTAAATACTATTAGAGTAGTTCAACTGGTTTTTGTTGTGTGACTTTTTTTCATGCTCCGTAAATACTGGTTGAGTAGTTCAATTGGTTTTCGTTGTGTGACGTTATTTTCATGCTCCGTAAATACTATTAGAGCAGTTCAACTGGTTTTCGTTGTGTGACGTTATTTTTATGCTCCGTAAATACTATTAGAGAAGTTCAACTGGTTTTCGTTGTGTGACATTATTTACATGCTCCGTAAATAATATTAGAGTAGTTCAACTGGTTTTCGTTGTGTGACGTAATTTTCTTGCTCCGTAAATACTGTTAGAGTAGTTCAACTGGTTTTCGTTGTGTGACGTTATTTACATGCTCCGTAAATACTATTAGAGTAGTTCAACTGGTTTTCGTTGTGTGACGTTATTTTCATGCTCCGTAAATACTATTAGAGAAGTTCAACTGGTTTTCGTTGTGTGACGTTATTTACATGCTCCGTAAATACTATTAGAGTAGTTCAACTGGTTTTCGTTGTGTGACGTTATTTTCATGCTCCGTAAATACTGTTAGAGTAGTTCAACTAGTTTTCGTTTTGTGACGTTAGTTTCATGCTCCGTAAATACTATTAGAGTAGTTCAATTGGTTTTCGTTATGTGACGTTTTTTCATGCTCCGTAAATACTATTAGAGAAGTTCAACTGGTTTTCGTTGTGTGACGTTATTTTCATGCTCCGTAACTTTATCAGTGTGATGCACTATACTTTTTCATTAAGATTAAGAACATACAAAAATAACGTATCCTGTTTTATATTTGATATCTGATTTATAGCCGTAATGTCTAGTCAATTTTATATATGTGTTAAGACATCCATTACATAGCACAGCGCTGACGTGTTGACTTGACTCCGTTTTCGTTAGAGAAAAATAAATTGGGATGACACTTATCAGTTTGATTAACAAAGGCAGCTATTAATGTAATTTTGTAGAAATGGGGCGCCTAAAATAAATATATACTTTTTTGCTACTCCATGAAAAGCAGCCACTACTCTTTTGTTATGATCATAAATATAAACTCATGCATATAAGCACACGAAAGCGATTAAAATTGTACCTTGATTGATGTCTTTCCTTTACTTGGTTGAAACTAGGTAAAAGGACCACATCAACTACAGGGGATTTGAAGGAGTCCACTTTCAGCGTTGGTTGGGAAGATGCATATACAAAAACGACCAAGCCTTCTCAAATAACGACACAAGGACACATTCCTGAAGCCACAGGTAACGAGAAAGTTACATATATTGGGTACGTTCGTAATTAAATAATCAAAGAACACTGCAGCATCAACAATAACGTACATTCTCTGAAAAGTGCTATGTCAATATCAAATACTTTGCATTTTTTAATATTTAAAAGTTTATTGGACTGGGGGTATATTCTTCTTAATGCTAATCAACTTTGTTCTTTCTCTCTATCATTGCTACCTGAATGAAAATTTCGGTTAAAGAAATTCTTTTTTATGATTTACATCTTCCCAAATTTTAAATGATATTAATCATTTTGAGTATGCAAAATTAGAATACATTTGAAGCACCTTTAGCATTGTGGATCGAAATGTGAGGGATGTTTGGCCTCTAAACCATGTCTAGACAATGGACAAGAAAGAGTGCATTGCCCTGTTTGTCAGCGTACATTTGTCAGTCCTACCTGTTACCAACAACATTTGAAGATACAAGGTTCACAGCAGAAAAGTACTTGACAACTCCTGAGATTGTGCACTACTTGTGGACAAGGCATACGTACTAATTGTGCCAAGTTTCACGTTTGTCGAGGTAAGAAACGATGTCACATTTGTCACCAAATTGTGGATCTGGAACACGAATGCTTCATTCAAAAATACCAGCCCCAACAAGATGACCAGAAGAAAGGGAATTTTATCTTTTCTTTATTTCGAATGCATGCAAGACACCGGTATTCACATTCCTAATTTCTGCGTGACTCACCGAGTGTGCGAGAAGTGCATTCAAGAAGCTGTCTTTAATCATTGCCCTCACTGTAGCAAGATTCCTGGAGGACGTGAAAAAATATTCGAGGGTCAAACACCTTGGTCGATTTTGCGCAATGGATCTTAAATCCCATCGACGAGACGTGGAGTCAAGAAGACATCGAACGTTATGGAGATTGTCATCGCCATGCACGGTAATGGTTCACAATTTCTCGGGATACGATGGGCAATTTCTGCTCAGATACTATACGGAACAAAGTACCGAACGTCCTAAAGTGACTTCGAACGGAGCCAAAATCATTTACATGCAAATAGGACAAGTGCAGTTTAAAGATTCGATGAGTTACTTGGCCATGCCTTTGAGTCGCATGCCTAAAACGTTTGGAATGCCAGAAATGGCCAAAGGTTATTTCCCGCACTTTTTCAATACAGAAGCCAATCAACGTGCCGTTCTACCCCATTTGCCTGAGGCTCACTATTACGTCCCCGACAACATGCGTACCGAACAACAAGAAGCTTCTTCGCTTGGTACCAGACTCACGCCTCGAACTCCTTCGACTTTCAGGAAGAAATGTTAAAGTATTGTCGAACTTACGTGAACATTTTACGACGTTGTTGTGGAAAATTTCGAGAATTCTTCATGGAACACGGAGGGATAGATCCTTTGAAAGAAGCTTGTACCATCGCCAAAGCGTGTTCCTTAGTGTGCCGCCATCGATTCATGCCCGAAAACACCCTGGCTGTCATAAACCCTCAAACGACGAACTTTGTCAAACGTCAATACTCGGTCAAAGCCCTACGCTGGCTACATTATTTGTGTGACAAGGAAAACAATGTATCAGACACGCCCGCAACGGAGAAGGCGAAAAGGCCATCGGAACGAATTCGATGAATGGATGAAACTTAGAAAATCCGCAGATCGTGTACGAGTTTAACGGATGCTTATTTCATGGATGTCCCATGAGTTACCCTGGACGTGACACCAAAAATCAGTTTCTACAACGGACCATGGAAGACTTGTATCAGACTACTTGTCAGCGGCGTTTGAAGTTAGCACAGCAAGGATACTTAGTGGTGGAAATGTGGGAACATGAGTACAATCACCGTTTGAAAACCGATCCCGAGTTTAAACGCACTGCGGAAAGTTACAAGCTGGTGGACCCAATAAACCCCCGGGCGGACGAGGAAAAGGAAGAAGAAATCAAATACTTGGACGTGTGTTCGCTGTATCCTTACGTGTGCAAATATTGTCACTTTCCCGTAGGGCATCCACAATTGATGACAGAGCACATTGACCTGGACCACATTCGACAGCACGAAGGATTGATCAAGTGCAAAGTCTTGCCTCCTATGGACTTGTACCATCCCGTTTTACCTCACCATTGCCAAGGGAAACTGATGTTTCCTTTGTGTCGAACTTGTGCCGAAACGTGCAACCAAGACCAACCTTATCAGCACACCCAGCAAGAACGCGCCTTGACAGGAACGTTGGTTAGCGTGGAATTGTTTAAAGCTCTGGACCTGGGACACCGACTGTTAGAAGTGCACGAAATTTACCACTTTCCCAAAACACAAAAATATCACAAGGGCGACTAGACACAGAAAGGTATTTTTGCAGATTACGTGGATGCCTTTTTGAAACTAAAACAAGAAGCTAGCGGCTGTCCTTCCTGGTGTCACACTCCCGAAGACCAAAAGAAATTTAAAGAAAAATATTGGGAGCAGGAAAGCATCACTTTAGACCACATCGAGAAAAACGAAGGAAGGCGATCGTTTGCCAAAGTGATATTAAATTGCTTGTGGGGTAAAATGGCACAACGACCGTCTTTACCCAAGACGGAGATATTTGTCCGAACCTTGCCGCAACTTCCAGATGATTCACGACAAAACCAAATACATTAAACACGTGGACGTGATTCGTGAGGACTTGATCTTAGTCAATTACGAAGAAGAAATTGACTTTGTAGAAGCCGACAAATTTGGAAATGTCATCATTGCGGCTTACGTGACAGCCCATGCTCGTTTAAAATTGTACGAAGTGTTAGAACTGTTAGGAGATCGCGTCCTGTATTTTGACACGGACAGTTGCATCCACATTAATCGCCTAGGTCAACGTCACCCTGACATCGAAGGAGACCGTTTAGGAGCCTGGACTTATGAACATCCTGACGAGAAGATTCTAAGGTTTGCATGTGGCGGTCCTAAAAATTACGGCTACGAATACCGAAACCGTCAAGGAGAAATGCACACCGAATGTAAAGTGAAAGGATTGACTCTCAATTATCGCACCAGTCGAGTGGTGAACATTGACGTGCGGCTTCCCAATCACTTCACTTTACCGTACGGTCACGTCGATGTTGGTCAGCATATTAAAAGGGACATCGTCTAAGACCGATCGATCATTGTGACTAACACTGCCAAGCGAGAAAGATGAAACATTTCACACACCAAGTATCGAGCGTAAGACAAGCAGATTTACGAATGAATGGGATACGTAATGGGAAACATCTACGCTGGGACACAAGCGATAGCTGACAAGATTTTAAACAATGTGTGTGACGGATATAGAAAACAACATGAACTTTCTCCTATTTGATTGTTTGTTACAAGTTTTGGTTTAGCTTTTTTCTTAAAAATGGATATTAATTGTTGTATGAAAAGTGTCATTCTTATATGAAATGCTTATGCGTTGTATGTAAAGTAGGGTCTTTTTTGAAGGCATAAACTTTAATTTTAAAGGTATTTTTTCTAGACCCAATTAATATATAACATGTGAATAGATTTGTTCCATGTCCAGATTTGAATGTTTTAAATGGATAGTGCTTAGACTAAAGTACAGGCCAGAGCCCATGTATATACTTGAATAAATGTTTCGAACCCATATCGTAGACTTTTATTATCTGTGGGTCTTTCTTTAGAACATCTCTGCCTTCTTTTCTGTATGTTTCAATGTGTATTTGTTTCTTTCTGTATATCTATCTTTGTCCCTATCAGCCCTTCGCCCTTCCACGTACATTTTACCCTATCAATAGTTTTGACCCTATAAACACAATACAGTCACCAATTTTCAATTTCATTAGAACTCCTGGTAACATTCCCATGTTAAATTCACATTAACACTAATTTTGAAATACGCATTTTTAATGTTAAGATCCCAATGACACTAAAGTGTCCCAATCCTTAGCCCTATGTTCAATTCCCCATTCGCTCCATGTTACATTTCCCCATGTTAAATTCCCCTTGTCGCTAGATGTTCCCAAGCGATCTTTGACTGGATTTCCATTGTCGCTAGAGTATCCCTATATACTACACTGCGTCGATTATACCTTAATCTTGCTTAATTCAAAGGACGGTGAGTAATATTCACGGTAAAATACCCGTGCATATCGTGATAATGATGTTTTCAGCCGCAAGTAGTTTACGGCGTCGCGAGACATGTTTGTTTCGTCGATCGTCTAAAGAAAAAAACATCTGTTAAATCCAGACAGCGCCTTAAGCAAACACAGTATAAATAATTAAATATTTCTCAGGCAAAACAAAAGTTGTTTTTTTTTCTTTCTTTCTCATTCTGTGACAACGGTAACTTGACACTATTTACACATGAAATGATATTATATCCTAACTTGTCATTATTTACACATGGAATGATATTATACAGTTAAAAAGCCACTATTTACACATGTTATGATGTTATAGAGTAACGTGCCACTATTTACACCTGCTATTATATTACACAGTTACTTGGCACTCTTTACACATGGTATGATGTTATACAGAACCTCGGCACTATTTACACATGGTATAATGTTAAACGGTAACTTGCCACTATTTAGACATGGAATGATATTATACGGTAACTTGGCACTGTTTACACATGGAAAGATATTATATCGTAACTTGGCACAATTTAAACATGGAATGATGTTATACAGTTACTTTGTACTATTTACACATGGAATGACATTATACAGTAACTTACCACCATTTACACATGGTATGCTAGTATACAGTAACCTGACACTATTTACACATGGTATGCTATACTGTAACGTCCCACTATTTACACATGATATGATGTTATACTGTAACATGGCACTATTTACGCATGGTATAATATTATACAGTAACGTGGCAATATTTACACATGGTATGATGTTATACAATAACTTGGCACTATTTGCACATAGTTTGATGTTATACAGTAACTTGGCACTATTTGCACATGGTATGCTATAATACAGTAACTTGGCACTATTTGCACATAGTTTGATGTTTTACAGTAACTTGGCACTATTTGCACATGGCATGATATTATGTCCGAACTAGGCACTATTTACACATGGTATTATATTATACACTAACTTGGTACTAATTACACATATCATGATATTATACAGTAACTTGGCACTATTTACACATGGAATGATATTATGCATTAACCTGCCACTATTTACACATGGTATGATCTTATACAGTAACGTGCCACTTTTTGCAATTGGTATCTTATTACACAGTAACTTGGCACGATTTGCACATAGTATGACGTTATACATTAACATGGCACAATCTTCACATGGCATGATATTACACAGTACCTTGGCAATATTTACACATGGCATGATATTACACGGTAACCTGGCACTATTTGCAAAAAGCCATGATAATAAATAGAAACCTGGCAGTATTTGCACATGCTATAATGTTATACACTAACTCAATAACTAACCTTCACACATGGAATGATATTATACTTAAACGTGCAACTATTTACACATGGTATGATATTATTCAGTAACTTGGCACTATTTACACATCGCATGATATTATATCGTAACTTGGCCACTATTCAGACATGTTATGATATTAAACAGTAACTTGACACTATTTGCACATAGTATGATTTATACAGTAACTTGGCAATATTTACACATGGCATGAAATCATACAGTTACTTGGTACTATTTACACATGGTATGATATTATACCGTTACTTGGTACTATTTACACATGGTATGATATTATACCTTAACTTAGCACTATTTACACATGGTATAATGTTATACAGTAACTTGGCGCTCTTTACACATGGTACGATGTTATACTGTAGCGTGCAACTATTTACACATGGCATGATGCCATACCGTAATTTGGCACTATTTACACATGGAATGAAGTTATACAGTAACATGGCACTATTTACACATGGTATGATCTTATACAGAACTTAGGCACTATTTACAAACGGTATGATGTTACACATTAACATGGCACTATTTACAAATGGTATGATATTATACAGTAAATGGGCACTATTTACACATGGTATGATATTATACCGTAACTTGGCACTATTTGCAAATGGAAAGATATTATATCGTAACTTGGCACAGTTTAAACATGGTATGACATTATACCTTAACTTGCCACATTTTCCACATGGGATAATGGTGGTATTCAATAGAATAATATAGCAATACTGTAGGTCATATTGTCACGGAATGATGTAGTTTTTATTTAGAAAATACATGTACTCTGGTTTCGTTTATCGTGTACAACGATACCCGAGGGTGATTTATATATATATATGGGCAGTTATACTTCGGAATCGTGAGTACAATTCGCTCTATGCCGCACGTGCAGCGTGTTCTTGATACGGAGAACGAAAACCTATAAATGCTATAATATATGTGAAGGGTCTTTACATTACTAAGGGTTTTGTCAACAAGCGGCTGGTTTAAAGGACTGTTAGCTGTAGGGTTATTGATCTGAGGGAGGAAGTATTGGCACAACTTTAGCTGTATGGCTATTGTACGAGGGTGTTAAACGTCCATGATATCCGGAGCTGTCAAACGTCGGGAGCTGTGATTAAATGCACTGGTGTGTCCAGAGCTGTTTAATGTGTCGGAGTGTCTAATGTCAAGGGTGACAAGGGTGACCCAGCTGTGAAGCTGTCTAAATGACCAGAGTGTCTGGAGGGTTTAAAGTTTCGTAGTATTCCGAGGGTCCGGAGCCTGTAGAAATTGTGAAGTTCTATTGTACCAGCTGTGGAGCTGTATACTAATAGTCGGTTATATCTATTTATTTGTAATTTGTTAGTCGTGGGCTAATATGGGTTTGCGGAACCAAATATATCTTTTGGGACTGGAAAGATAAGTTGTTATCTGCCCCTTTATTATTTTCAAATATAGTTTCGCTACTTGAGCGTATACATTTTTACTATATGAGTAATCCTGCATTGTTTACTACGTGAGTAAACTGTATTCATCTTTTTTGTATATTTTTTTCGCTGGGGTTTCGTATTAGTTTTCGTATCATTGTATCATTGTTTTGTATCATTGTTTTGTATCATTGTATCATTGTATCATTGATTTGTGTCATTGTATAATTTGTTAACATTTACGAGTCTGTGCGTAATTATGTATAATTAAATCCAATATTTGGATTACACTACGCACGCATTTCATTGTTTTGCTGATATATATATCGCCACAGTAAACCATAATTTTTATATCTGCATCATCAAACCGTGTTCTGTTGTTAATCCGAAATATCCGTCCCGGTTATCTTGTTACAAATGGTGTCAGAAGTGGGATCATTTCGGATTTAACAGAGCACTGAAATTGTTTTGTAGGTTTTTATGTGTTTCAGACGCGCTTGATAAAAGTACAGAAGGGTTAGGTAGATACCAAACGTTACTTTATTTCTTTGTATTTATTTAATAATTGTGTTGCAATTTTGAGAAGGAAAATACGGTTTAGTGGTAATTGCGTGTTTAGTTAAGCCTGGACTTTAAGGTTGGTCACCGCCAAACTTCTGAAATGTCTTCTATGAAAGAACTGGTAGAATTGGGGAAACAGTTCGGTTATGAGGGGAGCCCCTTAGAAATTTCGTTCGTGAGGAACAGGCTAGGGAGAGGGACCAAAGATTAAAGGAGAGGGAATTAGAAAAAGAAAAGATAGAACTAGAAAAACAGGCAGAAAAGGAAAGGATAGAATTAGAAAGGAAAACAAAGAGGGAAATGATAGAATTAGAAAAACAAGCAGAAGAAAGGAGAATGGCTTTTGAAAAAGAAAAGATAGAATTAGAAAAACAGGCAGAATAGGAAAGGATAGAATGGGAAAGGGAAGCAGTGAGGGAGAAGATAGAAAGGGAAAAACAGGTAAGGTTAGAAACCTTGGAGATAGAAGATAGAAATGGGCAGAGGGAGTATCAAAGGAATTCTGAGTTATTGCAAGCTAAGAAAGAGGGGGAACATGATGTTAAACTGAGGGGTCCAAAATTGCCCCCATTTGATGACGATAAAGATAATATGGATAGTTATCTAAATAAGTTCGAGAGGTATGCTACGGTACAAAAATGGAAGAAAGACGATTGGCCGCTTCACCTTAGCGCGTTACTGAAAGGTAAAGCGTTAGACGTGTATTCGCGTTTATCCACGGCCGATTCGCTCAATTACCCCGTGTTGAAAGAGGCACTTCTCAAGAAATATGAACTAACTGAGCAAGAGTTTCGCAAGAAGTTTAAGTATAGCAAACCCGAGAGAGGCGAAACATTCACCCAGTTCGTCAGTAGGACTGATAATTACTTGCAGCGATGGGTGGAATGTGGTAAGGTCATCAAGACATTTGAGGGTCTTGTTGATTTCTTGCTTCGTGACCAATTATTAACAACATGTGGCAAGGAGCTATATTTATTTTTGAAGGAAAGGTCCTTCACAAATGTACAGGATATGGCCACACATGCGGATTTGTTCGCTGAAGCCCGGGGAGGTTCGCAGAATGTCATCACGCGAGATATCCAAGGTGGGAATCAGGTCAAAGACAGAAAAACCAGGGAACCTGATAAATCTGGTGGGCGTAACCAGGGGAAGCATAGTGACGCGAAATGTTTCATTTGCAAGGAAGTGGGTCATATCTCCCATTATTGCCCTAAGCGGAAGGGACCAGTCCAGAAAGTCGTGGTAGCCATTAGAGGCAGAAGGTCGGTAAACAGAAAACTAGATGTCTCCCAGCAAGCTAAGCGGGAAGCAGTACACGAACCGGTGACTCGTTTAGAGACAAATTGCGATGCAATCCAATCAATCGGTACATGTATTTTTCCAGAGGCACGGGTGCCGATCGCAAACGGCACTGTCAACGGACAAGAGGTCACAGTTCTACGAGACACTGGATGCACTACTGTAGTCGTGAAACGGAGCTTAGTCCGCGATGATCAATTGCTTGGGTTTAAATCACCTTGCATGTTACTTGACCAGACAATCGGATATGTTCCAGTCACCAGGATAATGATAGAAACACCTTTTTGACAGGGACCGTGGAAGCTTTGTGCATAGCCAACCCGATATATGAACTTACTATTGGCAATGTACCAAGTTCGAGACTTCCAACCATAGAAGATTTCAGATTTCCTATCATCCAAGTTGTACAAACTAGAGCTCAAATCAAGGAGCAAAATAAACCTTTGCGTAAATTGAAAGTACTAGAAGCAATTACTATCTCCCGCGAAGAATTTCGAAATGAGAAAAAACGTGACGAGTCTTTACGTGCAATTTCAGAGAAAACATTAACAGGTACCGTGAAAAAGTGCAAGAACGGGGGTTCCTCTAAATTCCTTACTCGAAAGGGTTTAATGTACAGGGAATATTCTACATCAGACAGGAAGTTCCTGCAACTAGTGGTTCCCCAGAATTTGAGGTCACATGTACTCAAGGTCGCGCACGAGTCGAGTATGGCGGGTCATTTAGGCGTAAAGAAAACAACGGATAGGGTATTAAGAGAATTTTATTGGCCTGGTGTCAACAGCGATGTAGCGCGGTTCTGTCTCTCGTGCGACATTTGCCAGAAGACTACCCCTAAAGGTAGGATAACTAGAGTACCGTTGGGTCAGATGCCGTTGATAGATACTCCGTTCAAAAGAGTAGCCATCGACATTGTAGGACCAATATTTCCACATACAGATCGAAAAAACCGATACATTTTGACGCTGGTAGATTAAGCTACCAGATATCCCGAAGCCACAGCTCTGCCATCAATTGAAACCGAACGTGTAGCTGAAGCGCTTGTAGACATGTTCAGCAGGGTCGGAGTGCCCGAGGAAGTTCTTACAAATTGTGGAGTACAATTTACCTCAGATCTCATGGCAGAAATCAGTAGGTTGCTATCCCTTAAACAATTACGTACAACACCCTACCATCCTATGTGCAACGGGTTGGTCGAGAAATTCAACGGGACACTGAAGCAGATGTTGCGGAGGATGTGTGCGGAAAGACCGAAGGATTGGGATAGATATCTGAATGCCCTTCTGTTCGCATATCGTGAGGTTCCTCAGGAAAGCTTAGGTTTTTCCCCGTTTGAACTATTGTACGGTAGGACAGTCCGTGGTCCTATGCGTATACTTCGCGAACTGTGGTCGGACGAGGTCGTGTACGAAGAGGTTAAGACCACTTACCAATATGTGGTTGATTTGCGTGAAAGATTAGAAAGTACATGTCGGATGGCGCAAGAACTCGTGAAATCAAGTCGTAGATGCGCAAAATATTACAACCGAGGAACGCGGAGGAAAAAATTTGACGTAGGAAATCAAGTGCTGGTGCTTCTTCCAACGAATAACAACAAGCTGCTAGTTCAATGGAAGGGGCCATATGAAGTCAAACAGGTAAAGGGCGAAATGGATTATATCGTTGATGTAGAGGGAAAATCCAAAACGTTTCACGCCAATATGCTTAAACTCTACGTAGCGAGACCTGGACAAACAATTGATAAAGGGATCTTGAATGTAGTATGCGTAGCGGTGATAGAAGATGGGTTTAATGATGAAGGGGAATTAGTCTCCAGTAAAGGATTGCCATTTGAATACCCTATTGACGTAGGCAAAGAAAGTATTGACCAGATAAATATATGCCCTGATTTATCGGAAGGTCAGCGTACACAGATCATGGAGGTTTTTTCTACATACCCAGAGGTGTTTACGGACAGACCAGGCCGTACGAATCTAATTCGACATGAGATAAAATTGAATACATCTGATCCTATCAGGATTAAAGGATATAAGATACCCTTTAATGCACGAGAGACTATCAACGAAGAAGTGACAAAAATGTTAGATCAGGAAGTGATCGAACCGTCAGATTCCCCATACTCGTCCCCTGTGGTGTTAGTCAAAAAGAAAGATGGGACCAACCGGTTTTGCATCGATTTTCGACAATTAAACAAGATCACCGTATTTGACGCAGAACCAATGCCTGATATGGAAGATGTACTTTCGAAATTGGCAGGCCACAAATACATTTCCTAATTGGATTTAAGCAAAGGATATTCGCAGATACCAATCTCTGATAATGCCCGCAAATTAACGGCATTCACGACTCCAAAAGGACTTTTCCAATTTAAAGTCATGCCGTTTGGTTTAGTAAATGCCTGAGCGTCGTGCGTCTGTCTTATGCGTAAACTGTTAAACGGAATGGAAAGCGTCGACAGCTTTGCTGACGACATTTTTGTTTACACACATACATGGGATGAACATGTTAGGGTATTGCGGGATTTGGTCGTTAAACTTCACACTGCAAATCTTTCAGTTAGGCCTACTAAATGTAGTATAGGGTATTCAAGTCTAGAATGTTTGGGACATCTGGTAAGTGGACTAGGCCAGTTGCAACCTCAGCCAGATAAAATAGGAGCAATCAGGAATGCACCTAGACCAGAGACAAAACAACAAGTGAGATCATTGCTAGGTCTAGAGGGGTTTTATAGCAAATTCGTCCCCAACTTTTCAGCTATTGCAAGCCCGTTAATAGATTTGACTAAAAAGGGGGAACCGAATAAAGTTTCATGGGGTGCATGCCAGGAAAGAGCCTTTAACGCTTTAAAACATAAACTGGTGAGTGCACCAATTTTAAAGTTGCCAGACTTAGATAAACCTTTTGTACTGAGAACTGATGCGTCAGATACGGGTCTTGGGGATGTTTTGCTACAGGAGCAAGGGGGTGTGAAATTGCCCATTGCTTATGCAAGTAGGAAATTACTCCCTAGAGAAAAAAATTACTCCGTGATTGAAAAGGAGTGCTTAGGCTTAGTATGGGGAATAGGAAAATTCCACACGTACCTTTTTGGGAGGGAGTTTACTTCGCAAACGGACCATCAGCCACTCTTATATTTGAATAAAGCGAGGGCTGCCAACGCAAGATTGATGCGTTGGGCGTTATCTTTGCAGCCGTATTGTTTCCGAATCGAGGCGATTCGGGGCTCAGAAAATGTAGGGGCTGATTTTTTAAGTAGGATGTAGTAAGCAGATCATTTCGTTCAGCCTACAAATTTTGAAGGATTTTATAATGGTTCATTTCTCACATTCCGCGATTGTTCTAAAAGTGATACCACTTTTTTTTTAAGTGGGAGTTATTGTCACGGAACGATGTAGTTTTTATTTAGTAAATACATGTACTCTGGTTTCGTTTATCGTGTACAACGATACCCGAGGGTGATTTATGTATATATGGGCTGTTGTACTTCGGAATCGTGAGTACAATTCGCTCTATGCCGCACGTGCAGCGTGTTCTTGATACGGAGAACGAAAACCTATAAATGCTATAATATATGTGAAGGGTCTTTACATTACTAAGGGTTTTGTCAACAAGCGGCTGGTTTAAAGGACTGTTAGCTATTGGGCTATTGATCCGAGGGAGGGAGTATTGGCACAACTTTAGCTGTATGGCTATTGTACGAGGGTGTTAAACGTCCGGGGTGTCCGGAGCTGTCAAATGTCGGGAGCTGTGATTAAATGCACAGGTGTGTCCAGAGCTGTTTAATGTGCCGGAGTGTCTAATGTCAAGGGTGACAAGGGTGACCCAGCTGTGGAGCTGTCTAAATGACCAGAGTGTCTGGAGGGTTTAAAGTTTCGTAGTATTCCGAGGGTCCGGAGTCTGTAGAAATTGTGAAGTTCTATTGTACCAGCTGTGGAGCTGTATAATAATAGTCGGTTATATCTATTTATTTGTAATTTGTTAGTCGTGGGCTAATATGGGTTTGCGGAACCCAATATATCTTTTGGGACTGGAAAGATAAGTTGTCATCTGCCCCTTTATTATTTTCAAATATAGTTTCGCTACTTAAGCGTATACATTTTTACTATATGAGTAATCCTGCATTGTTTACTACGTGAGTAAACTGTATTCATCTTTTTTTGTATATTTTTTCGCTGGGGTTTTGTATTAGTTTTTGTATCATTGTATCATTGTTTTGTATCATTGTTTTGTATCATTGTATCATTGATTTGTAACATTGTATAATTTGTTAACATTTACGAGTCTGTGCGTAATTATGTATAATTAAATCCAATATTTGGATTACACTACGCACGCATTTCATTGTTTTGCTGATATATATATCGCCACAGTAAACCATAATTTTTATATCTGTATCGTCAAACCGTGTTCTGTTGTTAATCCGAAATAACCGTCCCGGTTATCTTGTTACAGTTACGTATTATTATTTACACACGGTATTTATACTACGCAGTATGGTTACAATATTCACACAATATTCTTCTATCAGTAGCACGACTATCAATATATACTCATGATATTATACTATAGAGTAAAATGACAATATTTACACACGGCGATATAAAATGCTGACAAATGACAATATTTACACACGGCGATATAAAATACTGACAAATGACAATATTTACACACGGCGATATAAAATACTGACAAATGACAATATTTACACACGGCGATATAAAATACTGACAAATTACAATATTTACACACGGCGATATAAAATACTGACAAATGACAATATTTACACACGGCGATATAAAATACTGACAAATTACAATATTTACACACGGCGATATAAAATACTGACAAATGACAATTTTTATACACGGCGATATAAAATACTGTCAAATGACAATATTTACACACGGCGATATAACATACTGTCAAATGAGAATATTCACACACGGTTACATAAAATACTTTCAAATGACAATATTTACACATGGAAATATTCTATACACTAAATAAATGAGTCTGTTCTTCAATACCATGTGGGGCTAGGGTTGTAGAGAGTATGCTAATGGTAACATTATTCGAGAGAGAAGACAATTGTTTTACTATGGTAATATAATTCGAGAGAGGAGACAATTGTTTTACTATGGTAACATAATTCGAGAGAGGAGACAATTGTTTTACTATGGTAATATAATTCGAGAGAGGAGACAATTGTTTTACTATGGTAATATAATTAGAGAGAGAAGACAATTGTTTTACTATGGTAATGTAATTAGAGAGAGATGACAATTTACTATGGTAATATAATTCGAGAGAGGAGACAATTGTTTTACTATGGTAATATAATTAGAGAGAGGAGACAATTGTTTTACTATGGTAATGTAATTAGAGAGAGATGACAATTTACTATGGTAATATAATTAGAGAGAGGAGACAATTGTTTTACTATGGTAATATAATTCGAGAGAGGAGACAATTGTTTTACTATGGTAATATAATTAGAGAGAGAAGACAATTGTTTTACTATGGTAATATAATTCGAGAGAGGAGACAATTGTTTTACTATGGCAATATAATTAGAGAGAGAAGACAATTGTTTTACTATGGTAATATAATTCGAGAGAGGAGACAATTGTTTTACTATGGTAATATAATTAGAGAGAGGAGACAATTATTTTACTATGGTAATATAATTCGAGAGAGGAGACAATTGTTTTACTATGGTAATATAATTAGAGAGAGATGACAATTGTTTTACTATGGTAATATAATTCGAAAGAGGAGACAATTGTTTTACTACGGTAATATAATTAGAGAGAGGAGACAATTATTTTACTTTGGTAATATAATTCGAGAGAGGAGACAATTGTTTTACTATGGTAATATAATTCGAGAGAGAAGACAATTGTTTTACTATGTTAATATAATTAGAGGGAGACGACAATTGTTTTACTATGGTAATATAATTCGAGAGAGGAGACAATTGTTTTACTATGGTAATACAATTAGAGAGAGGAGACAATTATTTTACTAAGGTAATATAATTCGAGAGAGGAGACAATTGTTTTACGATGGTAATATAATTCGAGAGAGAAGACAATTGTTTTACTATGGTAATATAATTAGAGAGAGATGACAATTGTTTTACTATGGTAATATAATTCGAGAGAGGAGACAATTGTTTTACTATGGTAATATAATTAGAGAGAGGAGACAATTATTTTACTATGGTTATATAATTCGAGAGAGGAGACAATTGTTTTAATATGGTAATATAATTAGAGAGAGGAGACAATTGTTTTACTATGGTAATATAATTAGAGAGAGACGACAATTCTTTTACTATGGTAATATAATTCGAGAGAGGAGACAATTGTTTTACTATGGTAATATAATTCGAGAGAGGAGACAATTGTTTTACTATGGTAATATAATTCGAGAGAGGAGACAATTGTTTTACTATGGTAATATAATTAGAGAGAGGAGACAATTTTTTTACTATGGTAATATAATTCGAGAGAGGAGACAATTGTTTTACTATGGTAATATAATTCGATAGAGAAGACAATTGTTTTACTATGGTAATATAAATAGAGAGAGGAGACAATTGTTTTACTATGGTAATATAATTAGAGAGAGGAGACAATTGTTTTACTATGGTAATATAATTAGAGAGAAATGACAGTTGTTTTACTATGGTAATATAATTCGAGAGAGGAGACAATTGTTTTACTATGGTAATATAATTAGAGAGAGGAGACAATTGTTTTACTATGGTAATATAATTCGAGAGAGGAGACAATTATTTTACTATGGTAATATAATTCGAGAGAGGAGACAATTGTTTTACTATGGTAATATAATTAGAGAGAGATGACAATTGTTTTACTATGGTAATATAATTCGAGAGAGGAGACAATTGTTTTACTATGGTAATATAATTAGAGAGAGGAGACAATTATTTTACTATGGTAATATAATTCGAGAGAGGAGACAATTGTTTTACTATGGTAATATAATTCGAGAGAGAAGACAATTGTTTTACTATGTTAATATAATTAGAGAGAGATGACAATTGTTTTACTATGGTAATATAATTCGAGAGAGGAGACAATTGTTTTACTATGGTAATATAATTCGAGAGAGGAGACAATTGTTTTACTATGGTAATATAATTCGAGAGAGAAGACAATTGTTTTACTATGTTAATATAATTAGAGAGAGATGACAATTGTTTTACTATGGTAATATAATTCGAGAGAGGAGACAATTGTTTTACTATGGTAATATAATTAGAGAGAGGAGACAATTATTTTACTAAGGTAATATAATTCGAGAGAGGAGACAATTGTTTTACGATGGTAATATAATTCGAGAGAGAAGACAATTGTTTTACTATGGTAATATAATTAGAGAGAGATGACAATTGTTTTACTATGGTAATATAATTCGAGAGAGGAGACAATTGTTTTACTATGGTAATATAATTAGAGAGAGGAGACAATTATTTTACTATGGTAATATAATTCGAGAGAGGAGACAATAGTTTTAATATGGTAATATAATTAGAGAGAGGAGACAATTGTTTTACTATGGTAATATAATTAGAGAGAGGAGACAATTCTTTTACTATGGTAATATAATTCGAGAGAGGAGACAATTGTTTTACTATGGTAATATAATTCGAGAGAGGAGACAATTCTTTTACTATGGTAATATAATTCGAGAGAGGAGACAATTGTTTTACTATGGTAATATAATTAGAGAGAGGAGACAATTATTTTACTATGGTAATATAATTCGAGAGAGGAGACAATTGTTTTACTATGGTAATATAATTCGATAGAGAAGACAATTGTTTTACTATGGTAATATAATTAGAGAGAGGAGACAATTGTTTTACTATGGTAATATAATTAGAGAGAGGAGACAATTGTTTTACTATGGTAATATAATTAGAGAGAAATGACAGTTGTTTTACTATGGTAATATAATTCGAGAGAGGAGACAATTGTTTTACTATGGTAATATAATTAGAGAGAGGAGACAATTGTTTTACTATGGTAATATAATTCGAGAGAGGAGACAATTATTTTACTATGGTAATATAATTCGAGAGAGGAGACAATTGTTTTACTATGGTAATATAATTAGAGAGAGATGACAATTGTTTTACTATGGTAATATAATTCGAGAGAGGAGACAATTGTTTTACTATGGTAATATAATTAGAGAGAGGAGACAAGTATTTTACTATGGTAATATAATTCGAGAGAGGAGACAATTGTTTTACTATGGTAATATAATTCGAGAGAGAAGACAATTGTTTTACTATGTTAATATAATTAGAGAGAGATGACAATTGTTTTACTATGGTAATATAATTCGAGAGAGGAGACAATTGTTTTACTATGGCAATATAATTAGAGATAGGAGACAATTATTTTACTATGGTAATATAATTCGAGAGAGGAGACAATTGTTTTACTATGGTAATATAATTCGAGAGAGAAGACAATTGTTTTACTATGGTAATATAATTAGAGAGAGATGACAATTGTTTTACTATGGTAAT
The DNA here is from genome assembly GCA_029339505.1 of Unio delphinus. NCBI lineage: Eukaryota > Metazoa > Mollusca > Bivalvia > Unionida > Unionidae > Unio > Unio delphinus. The sequence goes on from JAQISU010000171.1 coordinate 1,383,910, forward strand.
ATAATTCGAGAGAGGAGACAATTGTTTTACTATGGTAATATAATTAGAGAGAGGAGACAATTATATTACTATGGTGATATAATTCGAGATAGGAGACAATTGTTTTAATATGGTAATATAATTAGAAAGAGGAGACAATTGTTTTACTATGGTAATATAATTCTAGAGAGGAGACAATTGTTTTACTATGGTAATATAATTCTAGAGAGGAGACAATTGTTTTACTATGATAATATAATTCGAGAGAGGAGACAATTGTTTTACTATGGTAACATAATTCGAGAGAGGAGACAATTGTTTTACTATGGTAATATAATTCGAGAGAGGAGACAATTGTTTTACTATGGTAATATAATTAGAGAGAGGAGACAATTATTTTACTATGGTAATATAATTCGAGAGAGGAGACAATTGTTTTACTATGGTAATATAATTCGAGAGAGAGGACAATTGTTTTACTATGGTAATATAATTAGAGAGAGGAGACAATTGTTTTACTATGGTAATATAATTAGAGAGAGGAGACAATTGTTTTACTATGGTAATATAATTAGAGAGAGATGACAATTGTTTTACTATGGTAATATAATTCGAGAGAAGAGACATTTGTTTTACTATGGTAATATAATTCGAGAGAGGAGATTATTGTTTTACTATGGTAATATAATTCGAGAGAGAAGACAATTGTTTTACTATGGTAATATATTTAGAGAGAGGAGACAATTGTTTTACTATGGTAATATAATTCGAGAGAGGAGACAATTGTTTTACTATGGTAATATAATTCGAGAGAGAAGACAATTGTTTTACTATGGTAATATAATTAGAGAGAAGAGACAATTGTTTTACTATGGTAATATAATTAGAGAGAGGAAACAATTGTTTTACTATGGTAATATAATTCGAGAGAGGAGACAATTGTTTTACTATGGTAATATAATTCGAGAGAGGAGACAATTGTTTTACTATGGTAATATAATTCGAGAGAGGAGACAATTGTTTTACTATGGTAATATAATTCGAGAGAGGAGACAATTGTTTTACTATGGTAATATAATTCGAGAGAGGAGACAATTGTTTTACTATGGTAATATAATTCGAGAGAGGAGACAATTGTTTTACTATGTTTAGTAGTGATTTGATATTTACTTTGTACAACTACTTTTACATTCTACCATTCGTGATCAGTAAATAAGTGGGTGTTGACCCAAAAAATTCGTGTTGGATAGTAAATTGTGTTTATTCAATAGTTGACCACTAGGTGTTAGATGATATATGTAACATCACACTTAATGCTAGATACCCAAAAAGTAACACCACGTTACATTTGTGTTATGGGCCTTAGGTTTGCAATACCCTCCACAAATTAAAGCCTTAGTGTTAAGTTCACGTTACGGACGCTAGAGATTCACAACGTGAATCCTTTTCCCGTTTTGAACAATATGATTCCCCTTAGTCGCTATAGTACCATTCCCACGCTAAAATCCTGTTTTTGGTCATAGTGCAACTTTTAAAAAAAATTGTAGGTTCTTTTTTAAGATTCCGGTGCAAGCTATGGTGCCATTTGTATATATTGCTTTCTAATGTTAATTTCACATAAATTTCGCAACCGAATGCTGCCCACAGCCACCGTTGAAACTGACACCAAGATGAGAATATTCACACAGGGTAATATATTGTATTTTGCAGTTGGAGTAATAACAGTTGGAGCAGTTATATTTGTGGTACTCAGTTTGTTGGTTGGAGTTTGGATTTGCAGGTAACCATATAAATAGCTATCACCAATCTCCACCGAAAATTGACTGGTCAAATATTCAACGTTTTACTCATCATTTTTTGTTATCTAAATTTCATAGATATAGGTTTTTTGCTATGTTCCACCAAATCATGCTATGTGTGTCAGATTGTAAAGATACATGTAACTTTGAGACGAAATGTGTGTCAGATTGTAAAGATACATGTAACTTTGAGACGAAATGTGTGTCAGATTGTAAAGATACATGTAACTTTGAGACGAAATGTGTGTCAGATTGTAAAGATACATGTAACTTTGAGACGAAATGTGTGTCAGATTGTAAAGATACATGTAACTTTGAGACGAAATGTGTGTCAGATTGTAAAGATACATGTAACTTTGAGACGAAATGTGTGTCAGATTGTAAAGATACATGTAACTTTGAGACGAAATGTGTGTCAGATTGTAAAGATACATGTAACTTTGAGACGAAATGTGTGTCAGATTGTAAAGATACATGTAACTTTGAGACGAAATGTCTTCGAAGATTGCTTTCATTGTGTCTGAATAGATAGTTAAAAAGGAAATACTATGAAAGACTTGTGTGATGTTTATGTAATTAAAGATGTCTGGTTTCATAATTTTGTACATATGTAGCTATAAGTCTGTAAATATTGATAATTGTGTATAAATGGTATAAATTTATAATTTTGCAGATACGTTTCTTCGTAACTTTTTAATGGTCTAATGCGAGGTAGTTTCAAACACAATGCTTACATTACACAAAGTGTCGAGCATTACAAGGCAAGTCGAGTCTGCTCATTTCAACACAATTAGTATTTTATAAATAGGTATACATTGTTATCAGGAGTGATTTTAATTGTAATTCAAAAATGATTTTCAATAGGATTATTAGTATATGAATAAATTAAAACCTCGCCAGTCCCATCCACAATCACGGGTCTTCAGTCCCAGCCACAATCACAGTTATCCATTCACATCCACAATCACAGCTCTCCAGTCCGATCCACAATCACAGCTCTAGTCCCTTCACAGCTATCCATTCACATCCGCAAAGTTCTACTCTCATCCAAAATCACAGTTCTTCAATCCCATCCACAATCACAGCTCTAGTCCCTGACACAATCACAGCTCTCCAGTCCGATCCACAAGCTATCCAGTTCCATCCACAATCACAACTCTTCAGTCCTATCCACAATCACAGGTATCCATTCACATCCACAATCACAGCTCTAGTCCCTTCCACAATCACAGCTCTCCAGTCCGATCCACAATCACAGCTCTCCAGTACCATCCACAGTCACAGCTCTCCAGCCCCATCCACAGTCACAGCTATCTAATCACAGCGCTCCAGTCACATCCACATTCACAGATATCCAATCACATCCACAATCACATATATGTAAAGATTCTAAAACATTTATTAATCGCAATTGTACACGAGATGCTCAGTAACAGACTAACTCAACAATTCCAATATATATATATATATATATATATATATATATATATATATATATATATATATATATATATATATAACATGTTTGCATTCTGTAGAGGTTACGAGGAAATGGAAATAGAAGAGATAAACCCAATGAATTAAGAACACAATTGCTCAATGAGAGAAATATAAAAAAAACCTCTTAATTTTCATTTTCGATACAGAACAACTGAAATACTTTAGTAAAAAATGTAATATACGTCATCTGACTTACTGATAAACACCTGCTTATTGAGAGGTAAGGTGTGTTACCATTTAATCATTTTAATTGAAGTGACTTTTTAATTCAGCTTTGTATTTGTTCTTCATCGCAAACTTTTTTTCTATTAAAATAAAAGCTATGTAATAAAAATTCCTCATATGGGCAATGATTTGATATTATATTCATGGAACTCGTCAAATAAAGCACAGAATTTCCTATATGTTAATACACCTACGTTACTTGATATATGGTCATACACATTTAATGTAATTGCTAAATGGTCATACACATGTAACATACTTGCTATTTGGTCTTACACATGTAACTTACTGGATTTTTGGTCATACACATGTAACTTACTTGATATATGGTCATATACATGCAGCGGATTTAATAAATGACCATCTTCATGTAACTTATTTGATACATGGTCATACACATGTAGCTTATTTGATACATGGTCATACACATGTAGCTTATTTGATGCATGGTCATACACATGTAGCTTATTCGGTGCATGGTCATACACATGTAGCTTATTTGATGTATGGTAATACACATGTAACTTATTCGATGCAAGGTCATACACATGAAGCTTATTTGATGCATGGTCATACACATGTAGCTTATTTGATGCATCCTCATACTCATGTAACTTATATACACATGTAACTTTCTTCATACTTGGTCATATTCATGTAACTTATTTGGTACATGTCCAGACACTTGTAACTTATTGATACATGGTCATACTTATGTAACTTATTGATGCATATTCATACTCACGTAACGTATTTGATACATGTGTCATACACAAGTAACTTACTTGATACATGGTCATAACCATGTAACTTATTTGATACATGGGTCACACACATGTAACTTATTTGATGCATGGTCATAACCATGTAACTTATTTGATACATGGTCATGCACATGTAACTTATTTGATACATGGTCATACACATGTAACTTATTTAATACATGGGTCATATGTAACTTATTTGATACATGGTCATACACATTTTCGTGGTGATGCAGTATACCTAGATATTAGATATACTGTCGGTCGGGAAACGAAGAAGGCGACTAATATGTCTGAATTAAACATTGAGTTCTTTAAAATTATACGTCAATCTCAGGCATGGTCGAAAACAATCGATTCAGACTTGGACGTTTACAATTGGCAGGTCGATGAAACGTACCCCATGTTTAAGGTAGTGCAACTTAGATCGTTTTATATTTCATGCCTACAAAGGGTTAGGGTTAGGGCTTGGGTTAGCCAATGCTATGACATTTATATAAACAATAATTGCCTTTCATATCTGATTCAGAAAACGGCGTCGACACAGGAAGAAGGTAGAGCCCTTTGAGTTGCAACCCATCGCGTCCAAACCTTCAAGTATAGCTGATGAAAGGGGATATTCTTCATCTGCAGTACATTGTATTAACCCATGCTACACACACAGTTCAAATGTGTCTCGCTCAGGTAATAAAGCATTGATTAATGACAAGACAGACGATGCAAATTACGAATATGTCTCGGCTTTTCAATCAACGCCCGCACAATGGACAGATGATACTTACGATACTACAGGAGATAAAGCAAAGCCTCGCTTCTATGGTGCATACGATCACATACAAACACACTATACGATGCAACACATTTGACGATACGTACAAGGCTCGATGCATGTGAAATATATGATCACGTGACAATATGTTCTGATGATGTATATGATGAAACATGTGTGGCACCAGCTTCCACTATACAATATAAATCCTATGATCATGTGACAAAAGGCACGTGCGAAACGCCTGTCAGTCAGCACAATATCATTAACAGCCAAGACAATATTTATGAACTTGTAGCATGACAGCGATATTTCTCTAACTCATGTTTTGATAGCATTTATCAAGTCAGAATTAATGCAGCAAGAACAGAAGTAACTAAAGTGTTGGAATATATGCCCACATTTCAAGAGGTTCGTGTCTCAGAATAAACAAAAAGGAAAATCAATAGTATAAATACTATACACTGACAAAATAATTTTGTAGTTGTATATACTGACAAAATAATTCTTAACTGTACATACTGAAACACAAGTTGACAACTGCATTTACTGACAGAAATTAATAGCTGTACATACTGAAACACAAGTTGTCAACTGCATACGCTGACACAAATTGATAACTGTACATATTGACACACAAGTTGTCAACTGCATTTACTGACACAAATTGACAACTGTACATACAGACACACAAGTTGTCAATTGAATATACTGATACACATTGGTAAATGTATATAGTGACACACAAATTGGTAACTGTAAATACTGACAAACTGGTAAAATGTTAATACTGACAAACTGGTAACTGTAAATACTGACAAACTGGTAACTGTAAATACTGACAAAGTGGTAACTATACAAATCAGTCTCCAAATGTTTCAACCTAATCAAGCTATCAGGGTCATTTAACTTTATAAATAAAAAAACAATTTTAATATAAAACCAAAACAAGAACGAAAACACGTGATGGAAAAGCTGAGAGAAAACATATACCATGTCTGAAGAAAAGGGAAAATCTGTGTAAAATAAGATAAATAAAAAAATAAAAAGGTTTGAAAAATCAGAAAATGTGGAAACTACTTTATATTTTCTGCAAATATTAATTTAAACATCTCTTCCACTGTGCGGTGATTTGAGAAGATACAAATAACCATATTTATTTATTCTTTTGTTTCAATCAAGATTATTGCATCTTGTTCATCGGACACACAAATGTTTCCCAACCTGTAAATAATTCTTATAACAGAACTAAATAATTCTTATAACAGAACTAAATAATTCTTATAACAGAACTAAATAATTCTTATAACTAAATAATTCTTATAACAGAACTAAATAATTCTTATAACAGAATTAAATAATTCTTATAACAGAATTAAATAATTCTTATAACAGAACTAAATAATTCTTATAACAGAACTAAATAATTCTTATAACAGAACTAAATAATTCTTATAACAGAACTAAATAATTCTTATAACAGAACTAAATAATTCCGATATTTCTTTCTACTAGAATAGCGTAACATATAATAATGGGATTATCATTGCTGGGTGACTGATTACATAGGATTATTAATGCTACATGATTAGCGTCATTATCATTGCAAGTGGACTGAATACATATGATTAGCATTGCTACGGGACTAATTACACGTCATTATCATTGCCAGTCGACTGAATTCATATGATTAGCATTGATACACGGACTAATTACACGTCATTATCATTGCCAGTCGACTGAATTCATATGATTAGCATTGATATACGGACTAATTACACGTCATTATCATTGCCAGTCGACTGAATTCATATGATTAGCATTGATATACGGACTAATTACACGTCATTATCATTGCCAGTCGACTGAATTCATATGATTAGCATTGATATACGGACTAATTACACGTCATTATCATTGCCAGTTGACTGAATACATATGATTAGCATTGATATACGGACTTGTGGTTATCATTTCTTGAGGACAGACTATGTCTGAGTATCATTGCTAAAGGACATATTACTTGGTAATATCGTTGCTAAGGAACATATTACATGCAATTCTCATTGCTAGACTGATTACATGCAATTATGACTACTAGGGGACTGATTACTTGGAATTCTCATTGCTAGGGGACTGATTATATGGAATTATCATTGCTAGGGGACTGATTACATGGAATTCTCATTTCTAGGGGACTGATTATATGGAATTCTTATTGCTAGACTGATTATATGGAATTCTCATTGCTAGGGGACTGATTACATACAATTCTCATTGCTAGACTGATTACATGGAATTCTCATTCCTAGGGGACTGATTACATGTAATTCTCATTGCTCTACTGATTACATGGAATTCTCATTGCTAGACTGATTACATGGAGATCTCATTCCTAGGGAACTGATTACATACAATTCTCATTGCTAGACTGATTACATGCAATTCTCATTGCTAGGGGACTGATTACATGGAATTATCATTGCTCTACTGATTACATGGAATTCTCATTCCTAGGGGACTGATTACATGCAATTCTCATTGCTAGACTGATTATATGGAATTCTCATTGCTAGACTGATTACATGGAATTATCATTGCTCTACTGATTACATGGAATTCTCATTCCTAGGGGACTGATTACATGTAATTCTCATTGCTCTACTGATTACATGGAATTCTCATTGCTAGGGGACTGATTACACGCAATTCTCATTGCTAGGGGACTGATTACATGCAATTCTTATTGCTAGACTGATTACATGGAGATCTCATTCCTAGGGAACTGATTACATACAATTCTCATTGCTAGACTGATTACATGCAATTCTCATTGCTAGGGGACTGATTACATGGAATTCTCATTGCTAGACTGATTACACGGAATTCTCATTCCTAGGGAACTGATTACATGCAGTTCCCATTGCTCTACTGATTACATGGAATTCTCATTGCTAGACTGATTACATGGAATTATCATTGCTAGAGGGACTGATTACATGGAATTATCATTGCTAGGGGGACTGATTACATTGAATGTCATTGCCAGTGACTAATTACATGGGGTTTTTATTAGTACGGAACATATTACATAGTATTATAATTGCCAGGGGAAAGATCGCATGGGATTATTCTTGCTATGAGACAGATCGCATGGGATTATCATTCCTTGGGCACCAATTGCATGGAATTGTCTTTGCTAGGAAGATAATTATATGTGGTTATCATTGCAAGGGGACAGATTAAATGGGATTGAGCACCCGTCGACAATTAGATCTCTCACAAATCATTGTTTATCTTCATTTAGACAAAAAGGTAACTATTTTCTCAAATATGTATCTGAGTAATACCAAAAGAATAAAGATGCTTATGTCGTTCTCACATCGAAAAGCATTGCTGCTGTACCTCCAAAACCTATCATAAAATACCCCTACCCTCAAAACCTATCATAAAATACCCCTACCCCCAAAACCTATCATAAAATAACCCTACCCCCAAAACCTATCATAAAATAACCCTACCCCCAAAACATACATAAAAAACCCTACCCTCAAACTTACATAAACTAACCCTACCCACAAAACTATTATAAAATACCCTACCAACACAATTTATCATAAAATACCCTACCCCCAAAACCTATCATAAAATAAACCTACCCCCAAAACCTATCATAAAATACCCTACCCCCAAAACCTATCATAAAATACCCCTACCTTCAAAACCTATCATAAAATAAACTAACCCCAAAACCTATCATAAAATAACCCTACCCCCAAAACCTACATAAAATCCCTGCCCTCAAACTTACATAAACTAACCCTACCTCCAAAACCTATCATAAAATAACCCTACCACCAAAACGTATCATAAAATACCCCTAACCCCAAAACTATCATAAAAGAACCCTACCCCCAAAACCTATCATAAAAGAAAACTACCCCCAAAACCTACATAAAATAACCCTACCCCCAAAACCTATCATAAAATACCCCTACCTCCCAAAACCCATCATAAAATAATCCTAACCCCAAAACCTATTGTAAAAATTGTAACCGAGTTGATATTTGGATTAAATGAATAATTCAAACACAATGTGTGAAAGATACAAATGTATTAACTTAATAAGTAAAGAAAAAATGTATGATGTAAAATATTAACGATTCTCACAGACGAAAAATATACACTTGATTCAATCATTATACTATCACACATTGATAATAAACCATTAATATATATATATATATATATATATATATATATATATATATATATATATATATATATATATATATATATATATATATATATATATATATATATATATATATATATAAGCTTAAGGAAATTTCAAATAATAGTACACACTAATATAATCATATAGTTTCACGTATAGACAAAGCATTGGATTCAAACAATTTCAAGTTTTCAAATACGTTAAAAATGTTCTGCACTGTCAGTAAGATTCACATATCTCGTGGAATTCATCTAAGATTCAAAATAATTTTATGAAAATACAAATATATCAATTTAAACAACAATTGGAATAAACATATGCTTCTTGACCCTTGTATAGTCGCACGATTCATCCACCGATAAACCTCACAGTTTCACCACTTTCCTCGGGTTGACCCACTCTTGTATCGGCCGTTCACACCCTTCACGGATCAACTACATGTACAGTCAGTCATACGTATACACGTACAGACAGCATACAGCACTCTTGTATTAGCTACGTTTACAGTTTTGGCTTCACCACATGTACAGATATGCGTACATAATGTTACACGCACAGGGGTATTCACTTGACCGAGCGGTGTCAAACCCTGGCGCGAGTCACGCTAGAAGTCATATGTTTTCCCCAAATTTCCAAAGACTTCCATACAACTTGAGTTGTAAAATGGAAAGAGAGACGTGTCTGCTATATTTAATAACTTTTGCTCTAATCAATTGGCGACCCAGATGAGACAACTTGCCCAAAAGTCCATTAACTGCACCTTTGCAAGGTTTTTCTTCATTATCATCCGATTTCCGTACCAATAGCTTGTCATGCCGTAGAAATGACACTAGTATTCCCTTACTAACTGGGAATTATTTAACTGCGCGACCCTAGGCCAGTCAATCTTCATAATTTCCGCCGTTTCACGCTTATATACATACGCCCATTTTCCACTATGGACACATAAACGGTACCTACCAGGTTCCAACTTATTGATTCCATTCTATAATTTACTGATTTCCAACCATAAATACTGTCTTTTCAATCACAATACTTTTATACACCGCTGAATTTCAATATGGACTATGTTACACAGGGACAGTCATTCGGTTTGTACCTAAATTCACTACTAACGATCCCAGCATGGTTCAAATTCACTAACACTCGGCTCTGTGACGTTTGCTCCTACTAATTGGCCAACTATTTCGGGCTAGTAATATTTCCATGGAACCGAAGACTAAATACTCACACAAATAAATCTAAGAATTGCTTAAAAACAGGGAGCTGTCAAATACACATACTCCAAATTTATTGCAATACATAAAGACATCTAGATAGATCGTTACATCACCTCGTAACCACGTAACGTCGTAACCACATCGTAACCTTGTAATCTTGTAACTTTGTAATCTTGTAATCTTGTAACCTTGTAAGCTACGATAAAACCAAACTGGTAATAATAATGATTTCTGGAAAATACTAATACATTAAACTCTATTTTCAAAAATAACCTTGAAATTTACAATTCACAACTTTTCAAATATGCATTGTAATAAATGAATCATTAAACGATATTGCAATACAAACTCAATTAACTTCACATAATTGCATTCACCCCAATGGGTTTGAGAAATACCACGTGAAAATACGTGCTCTTCTCACTAGATCCAAATGATCACTGTCTTGATTATACCTTAATCTTGCTTAATTCAAAGGACAGTGAGTAATATTCACGGTAAAATACCCATGCATATCGTGATAATGATGTTTGCAGCCGCAAGTAGTTTACGGCGGCGCGAGACATGTTTGTTTCGTCGCTCGTCTGAAAAATCCCTGTTAATCCCAGACAGCGCCGCACGCACGCACAACATAACTAATAAAATATTCTCAGGCAAAACAAGTTTTTTTTTCTTTCTAATTCTGTGACACCTTTCATAAAATCCCCTATCCACAAAACCTATCATAAAATACCCCTACCCCTAAAACCTATCATGAAATACCCAGTTAAGTTACTTAAAATATCAATATAAAAGACAAATCCAATTGCACACATGTTGTTGAAGAAATCAGCCTCACGAAATTGGAAATGAATAAATGTGAACAAATCCGTCTAATTTTCTCTGGTGTGGAGAGACAAATACATAATTTTGTAAACAACTGAATTTACAGTACAATGTTAAGATCTCACAGACGGCATAAAAAAAAATCTACAACGTTTACATACAAATATGATTGGAGCTTTAGGGTTAGGGTTATGGTTTTAACGCAGCTAGCTCTGTCAAATATAGTAAATACCCGTTTTTTATTCATCAATTGAAATGGCAATACAAACTAATATCACATGTACGTTTAAAACGCTAGACTGTCTTGGTTTTCTTTTTAAATATTGTCAAAACATTACTGTGTTACAGCTCGTAAAATGATTATTCTGTTTTTGTTTTAGTGCCATAATAAATTAAGCATCGAGATCAAAGTCGCGATTATTTATTTTGTCACATTGTTTATAACTAAATCTTTTTATTCTTACTATATCGTCGCCAACACCAGTAGTTTTATCATTATTTTCTGCAATGATAACCTTGCTATAAACAGACCATGATGTCACTGCGCCCGTCTGCCGCCATCTTGTTTTGGGACACAACATCAAGCCAATAGAATGACCAGTGTGTCCACTGTTCTGTTCATTCCCATATGGCCATACACCACAATTAATTTTACTATATGTTCTCTACATATATTTCTCAGCACTGACCTTTCCACAGTGTGACAATCAATACAAATCATATGAAAATCTAAACTACCCCCAAAGATGACTTCACAGTGAAATTCTTGTCAAGGGTTGACCGGCATTTTTTTGAGCTGCTACACTGTAAACATAACAGCATGTACACAGACCACATATTTCACTTCCGGATCATTACCAAGGCCTTATTACTCCATGTGCACTGTCGCCAAATTACACACTGACAACCACTCTCTTTGCTCATATTCTCAAGAATAAACAATTACCTTTAAATCCCTACCAAATATGCATCAATATAACTCTTCTATCACCACCAAAATGAGAGAGGAAAAAATGTTCTAAAAATAGACTGGAACTACATTCGTGGGTACTGAACTGGAAGTATTAATTGTGATGTGATTCCTGACAGGCCCAACTTGTTGGGGCAAATTTTAGTAAAACTTTTATATTTGAATGCCACACCTATTTGAACTTTATACATGAAGTCTTTTTGACTTTCCTTGCATACAAGACATGTGACACCTGCTGGAAAGTGTGTAGTGCTGGTGTTCCACAGGGTGCAAATGCTGATCTATGTGCTCTTGAGAAACCAAAACTAAATTTGCTATATCTTCCTTATTTATAGGACTTTTTCAATGCTGTAAAAACCTAATTGTACTACAAGATAAGGCCTGTCTGATAATATGTTTAAAGTTTATACATTTTGTACAAATAAAATTTTAATGGAAATTTAAATAAACATTTAAATTTATAAACTAAATTTTATTGAAAAATTAAATTTTCATAAAAGTTTGAAAACAGATTTTGTCAAAGTTTAGACAGAAAAGTTGATCAATCAATGGTCTTTAAAATAAATGGTGGTTTGGGTCTGTGTAACTGAGAACATTTTTCCCAGGGGTAGTGAAGTAGCATGACTGATAGTGATTTTGGCAACAAACCGCAATATGCCTGTCAAGGTGCATATAGGTGTACACACTAAAGAAGCAACAACAGGTGCTATGTTCCATATTTATTGTGTCAGGTATTTAGACAGTTATTTGTATAACTAATAGTGCACTCAGATTTAAACATCTGATGGGACCACTTCCATGTTTTATAAGAAAATTGCATTACATTTCAGTGTCGATAACTACAAAAAGCGACAATAAGATAGGAAAATACAGTATTTAGGCAGGCTTTACCTTACTGAACAATGGTGCTAATCTCTCTCATGAAGATCTAAGCCAAGTCCTTGAGGTGCTGTATATTAGTATGGTGATATCATGATCACTTATGGCAGTACACTGCATATGTCCTTATGAAACCTTGCTATCACCACCAGACTACTGGAGAGCTTCCAAGCTGATCCACCACTAACACTTTGTTCCAGATACCAGCCTAGACCTGAAAAGATATAAAATGTTTCACTTATATCTAGAAAACAGTAAGATGTATGCAAATGAAGTTAAAATGTGTTAGATATAAATATTAAACTTGACAGAGTGACACTCAGAAATGTGAAGTAATAGTCATGTATTAAAGTAATAAATTCATCCTAAAAGTATATGAAGTTTCTATAAGCATATCTGGTCATTTACAGGTTAAATAACTAATCAGGTAGACTATGCATCACAAACTTTAAGAAAATGCGAGGACGGTGAGGTTTGATCATTGGTGGAAACATTAGTACATGCCAGTATACAGGAAAGTAAAGCGACAATGTAGTAATAAAGAATATATTACTATAAGCAATCTTATTCATGAGGGAAATAATAATTCTAGATATTGCAAGAGAATACAGCCAAATGTGGCCACACATATCAACTACAGGTACCAATACATCCTATATCATAAACTAAATGTGAAATTCTGATCCCCAAAACTTGTAAACAAGAATGGAAATATGCATATGTGGGACATATACAATGTAATTGTTATGATCAAATGTGCAAAAATAATTCCAATGATCTGTTTGAACATTTAAAGTGTATTTTTAAGGGTGTTTGATACCAATTATTAACCTTAATGGTTCAATAGAATCAGATATCAGCTGATATCACAATACCGCACTCTATCCAAGTACTGAATTGAAATATGTTACCATACATGGGCATATTAATGAAGAAAATAAGATTTTGGGATACATTTAGTGCACACAGCCAGAATTGTGTCTTACAGATTCACTGTAGGTACAATGTCAGCCTATATGATATACTGAATGTGAACTTTGGATCCCAAACATTCTAAAATATGTGAATATTTGTTCATGTGTGATATGTAACCATGCTAAGATCAGTTGTACACAGTTAAACTCAAAATATCTGTTTGAATATATCTTATGCAATCTTTAGAGTGTCAGTTAACAAATATTATTAGTAATTAACAATGCATAAATTAAGATGGATCATTAGAATTCACATAACATCATACAGGCAACAATGCCGCACTTCACTAATCAATATCTTAACCAAATTGAACAATATAATTGAATGCGTTTTGTGTCCAACTTACATCATTTTGCTGTTTTCTTACATCCAAGGGTAAATATACATGTGGAAAGTATATTTTATCCCTTCAGCCTGCATTTCATTCTCAGAAAGTTTAAACTGATTTAGTAGAGAACTTGAGTAGGTTCTAGTATAAAATTTGCATCGCTGTCCTCTCACTAAACACCCTGTAACTATATTTGTTAACAATTACTAAAGGCTATATAAGCAGATATGTGTTACTCAGGAAGTCACCCCATCATAAACACATAAATTAACTGATTGGACCCCTAATAAATAGTTTGAATGATCAATACAAAATAGAATCTGTCTCTCATACATTTTAAATGTATGACTCATTTTGACTTACAAAGATATTTTCTCTGACAAAATTTGACAAATATCCATCATTGTAGCTTGTATATGGTGTAGGAGTATAAACATGCTGATATCATTTGATATAATTTCCAAAAATATTATCTATGTGCATTTTAAGGGGCAAATTTTAATTTTTTAATTTTTTAAAAAAAAATTATTAAAATTTTAAAAAATAAAATCAATTTTTAAATTTTAATGTCATTTTTCTATTTTAAATGTTAATATATATAACACCTTCAAATTTCATGTGTTGATCATTAATAATACAAATTTTAAAGCAATTTAAAGTTTAATAATAACTGCCTGTACAGGCCATACACCACAATTAATTTTACTATATGTTCTCTACATATATTTCTCAGCACTGACCTTTCCACAGTGTGACAATCAATACAAATCATATGAAAATCTAAACTACCCCCAAAGATGACTTCACAGTGAAATTCTTGTCAAGGGTTGACCGGCATTTTTTTGAGCTGCTACACTGTAAACATAACAGCATGTACACAGACCACATATTTCACTTCCGGATCATTACCAAGGCCTTATTACTCCATGTGCACTGTCGCCAAATTACACACTGACAACCACTCTCTTTGCTCATATTCTCAAGAATAAACAATTACCTTTAAATCCCTACCAAATATGCATCAATATAACTCTTCTATCACCACCAAAATGAGAGAGGAAAAAATGTTCTAAAAATAGACTGGAACTACATTCGTGGGTACTGAACTGGAAGTATTAATTGTGATGTGATTCCATATGTCCACCATGTACAAGAAAATTAGGTGTATCCGTTAGAAGGTTTTTTGAACAGTGGTTGGTGTATACGTACTTGTATATGTGAATTTATCTGCATGGAATATTATTCTGCTATATAGTAAATTAAATAATTGACACAGTAGATCAAATGATATCAATTTATTTAGGGCCCTTTCTCTCTTCTGTTTTTTTCTCCTTTGGTTCATATTTGCGAGTTGTCGATGAGACATTTTGTGTGCACATTGTGCTAAATTTTCACTTAGAGCTTTTACAAGACTATTTTACGGAACTGTACACTAAAATATCAAACAGATTTTAAAATGAACTATTGCTATCTACCACGCTACATTCCGTGTTTCATGTCAAGCATCCACTTGAGTGTAGTATGGTCTACATAAGCTGTACACTTCAAAGAACGCTCATTAAGGTGGAGCTTTCGGATTACGTCAACTAATGCTAGACATTATGTTACGATTATATGGTCTACATCTAAATACTATTTTATTTATTTGAAAAAAAAACAACAAACATGTTATGTAAGCATAAAAAATAAAACTAATTCCTTGAATACAAGGTGAAAATTAAACAAAGTTGTTACAGTGTTGTGAATTAACGCCCACATAATTCTAAAAGTTCCGTTGCAAGTCCTAAAGTATAGAATTTCTAAAGAATGTAAGAGGTGTTCCGAATGAATTCCAAAATTTGAAACTGTTGGTAAGATAGAAGCCTTGAATATGCTGATGATTGAACATTCTATCTATGTCATAATGATAAAGTCAAATAGGTCATTAGGTTAATTCTAAACATACTTCCTATATCACAGTGATAAAATCAAAAAGGTCATTAGGTTAATTCACAATAATAACAAAACAGGGATTTTATTGTAAATGTCAATTTGCACTTTGCGATTCCAATCAATAATTGAAATAAATAAATCCTCTCAAATAATAATTGAACACAACTAAATGACCGATGTGATATTACGATAGGAAAAATAATTATGTTTATCACTACTTTCATACAAAAAACTAGGACATACTAGTAGAACCAAGATGAGTGACATCTTTCATCAACTTCATCAACAAGTTAACTTCTAGACACTACCAAGATCAAAAGGTCAAGTAAACATGTTTACTCATATTCTCTCACAATCATGAACCTACGTAATATTGTTTAAAAAATAACTCTTAGACTCTTAAAGTATGGATATAATTTAGAAATGCAATATAGTTAAAGATAACAATGTCTTCCCTGCCATAACGTAATTGTAGGCAATTATTGTTACAGATCTCCATTAGTAAGACATGGTTTCGTCTCTACGTCATCTTGTTCATGGTAAAACTCCACCCAAAAGTGAAGAAACTTGAACCCGTGAAAGACAGGTCTATCTTGGGATATTCTTTTTAAGGTTTCTGCTCTAATAAAAGTTTACTAACAGAGTCCATACAAAATCTACATTGTTCCCGGTTATTTCTTATAGAGGCATAGCGACAACAGAATACGTCTTTATGAACTTTCTATAACATCTGTTACGTGCTTAGGCTCGAATAAACAGTCACATAGAAAGAGTGAAAATAACAAGCTTGTAAAACTTAATAAACAATTTATTGAGTACAAATATTTTTCAGAATAGAAAAATAATTTAAGGTTTTAAGAATCAATTCCAAAGTTAATCCAAAATAATTGCAAATATTATCCATTAGAGAAATTTCAAAAGTCCTGCTAATAAAAATGTCCAAATAATTCTAAGTTCGAATTCTGGCGAAGTATGCAATATGGAAGATGATGTCTCTTGATGAAGTCAGTTCTTGTTAATGAAATTCTATGAGCACATATTCTTTTCCAGATAACTAACAAAATAATTCCTCTTGATCCAAATGAACTGACACAATTTCCAGTACACGATAATTAAAAATAATTCAAAAAGACACAACTTAATACTCTAAAAGCCCAAGTTCTTCTACTAAATAGTTCGTTCCCAAAACATGGTTTGTATCTCTGTTTTTTACGTAAACAAGGGGTCACGTGATCTTCTAGAAACTATCAGAACAAATTGACGTTCAAAGCATCACGTACACTTCTTATGACCCAACTGAAATAGAAAGATGTTTATACAAAAGCTCCATTTTGTCCTTTGAACCAACCAAATCATTTTAAAAGCTTGTTTATAACTCTGAAGCCAGGTCTAAAATGAGGTCAACATCTGGTGTTTACTCTGTAAAGTAAAGGTCACCCCACCCCACCCCTTCAATGAACGAATCTTAAAACTTAAAATGTCAAATTTAAATTTAGCAAACAAACAAAAATAAAAATAAATATAAATGACTTATATCAAATATACGTAACACATCCAGTGCGTGCAAAACTTGCCTTTAAATCCCTAAAACTGATTTTTGTCGGATAAATCTTTACTGTGTTCACCTTTTTCTGGATCGTATTCGATAAAACTAGCACTAACAGCATGCCCTACGCGTAATGTTATCTCCACTTATTTGACTTCATAGTCCTCTTTCTCGTTCGTGAACTTTCACATCGCTCTTATCAGTGTTGTGTTAGTTATACGTTCCCTTTTCTTATTGTTATTTTATTATTTTGTGTGCTTTTTAAACGCTGCTGTTTCCCTTATTCATTATTTAAGTGTGATTTCGTGAATTGTCTAAAAGCATTTCAAACATATTGTTGTAAACTTTGTTTTTATCTCTTAATGTCCCACATTCTTTCTAAATATGGCTTAGTGATTTCCAATTATTTTTTTATTAACTGATGTGCCTTAATGGATCTTTTATTAATATTGCAAAAAAATAAGTTTATATTTATGATCCATTATTTTTATAGAAAAATATGTCTTGTACCTATTCTAAATCAAGGTTTTCTTTCTTCATTTCCTGCAATCTCTACTTTTTCCTTTGTAATTTTCTGACTTCTTGTATGTATGTATGTATGTATGTATGTATGTATGTATGTATGTATGTATGTATGTATGTATGTATGTATGTATGTATGTATGTATGCATGCATGGATGTATGTACGGAATGTACGTACGTATGTATGTATGTACGGAATCATCCAGCTCCCTGCCGTTTGCTATGAATACATTGTACTGATCCTTAGTCCTGCTTCTCAGTTCAACTGTCAAGCCTACTTTACTTCTAAAACCATATTTCATATAATATATTCTAATCTACCTTAAAAAAAGTAAAGTATATGATAACGGCGTTGGTTTTATCCACTTGACACACGAATGGAACAGAGGAATGCCGATTATTGGGGGCATCCATTTAGTACGTACGAAAAAATCTGGCAAAGCTTGACCCCTTCCCCTGTGTACATGAATACTTTTAAACACCCCACCTGAGTACATAAGCTTGATTCCCCTTTTCCCCCGCATTATATTGAACGATATTTTTTAATTCACGCCGAAACGATCAATGATTAATAATATTAATGTGTTTAAAGAAAAAGATAGTCCACCGACGTTGAATTTCCGGCTGCATCAAATAAATAAGATGCGGAACTTTGAAAACTTTGTCTAGTGTCCGCTAAAATTCAAAGGAATATCGTCAACAGGTTATGTATTATAGGAATATCCTCAACAGGTTACGTATTATAGGTTTGTTTGCTTGTTTGAGGCAGCTGTTAGTACCAGTTTTGTAAGTCTTTGTTAAGATTCCGTTGGGATCGAACCTACGACCTCCCGCTCCCGCAACGGACGCTCTAACCACTAGGCCACCGGAGCAGTTTAACAGGTTACGTATTATAGGAATATCGTCAACAGGTTGCGTATTAAAGGCATATCTTCAACAGGTTATGTATTATAGGAATATCCTCAACAGGTTTCGTTTATTTGTTTGATTAGGATTTTTGACGTAGCTTTAACAATTTTTCAGTCAAATTTTTTTTCGCAACGATGTCTGCAGTGAGGCAGTTTATAGTGATGTCTAGCACTGAGGCATCATGCCGCAGACATGTAGCATGATGTCCCGCCAAGTCACATTATCCTGACACCAGGCCGACCATACCTAACACTAACCTACTAATGCTGAGCGCCAAGCGAGGCAGCTGTTTGCACCATTTTTGTAAGTCTTTGATATGACTCGGCCGGGGATCGAACCCACGACTTCCCGCTTCCGCTGCGGACGATCTAACCACTAGACCACCAGATCGGATTAACAGTTTACGTCGTATATGAATATCGTCAAAAGATTACGTATTATATGAATATCAGCAACAGGTTATATATTATAGGAATATTGTCAACATGTTACGTATGATAACAATATCGTCAACTGGTTACGTAATATAGGAATATCGTCATAAGGTTAGGTATTATAGGAATATCGTCAACAGGTTACGTATTATAAGAATATCGTCAACAGGTTACATAATATAGGAATATCGCCAAAAGGTTACGTATTATAGGAATATCGTCAACAGGTTACGTAGTATAGGATTATCAACAGGTTACGTATTATAGGAATATCGTCAGCAGGTTAAGTATTATAGGAATATCGTCAACAGGTAAGGTACGATAGATAAATAGTCTAAAGGCCTAATGTCAGGCTGAAGCAGAGCAGCATTAGCTGCATTCTGCTGGACCGCCGTTTCAATGTGCACAGTATCGCTGACGTCATCATCCAGCTTTTCATTGTTCTCACTGTCAGTATTCTGATTAGTGTGAATGTGCAGGTGTCCTTTTATACATGACCACAACGACAGATGCACGCCGCACACGGAACGTGTGCTTGATAATTTCAGGTTGTGGAAGTGACGAACAATACATATCAAATGACGCGTTAAAAGAATCGTTTGACGATCTGAAAGCTATTCTCTGAGCAAGTGAACTGTAGTACAAATGCGTCAGATTCTCTACCAATTCGGGATCAGGAATGTTAAGACCAGCTGCAGAATGTGTCAGTACGACAGCAGTCCGGGCAGGAAACGTTCAGGAAAGTAAGTTTTCCGTGATTTACGCCGTGGGCGACAGCGGCTGAAACCCTCACACGTAATGATCTGCAGAAAATATTAACACTACTTGACGTGACGTGTGACCTATCTGATGTTTCGTTCAATGGGTGATTCACACTCTGTTGGGTCAATTTATTCTGCATGGAAAACATGCTTATCTAATACGATTGTGGACCATACCTCTTCCAGTGTTTTCCTGATTTCTCAAAGTTGTGTTTTTCCAACTCCGCGTCGATTGTTTTTCTTGATGCATTGAGATGTGACCCGTAATGATCATGAGTGAGCACTAGTTCCGTTAACTCTCAACTCATTGGAGTTATCCGGCGCGCAGCTCTTTTGTAGGCTGAACGATGTGGTGCGTGAGTGCTTGTCAAGTGCACATCATTTTCGCAAGTCAACACAACTTGCGGATGCACCCTGTAGAGATTTAGCAAATCTTTGATTCACATCGGGCCAACCAACACTCGCCACGACCACTAATGCTTTCACACGGCCATCAGCTATGCACATCACTGGCTGGAAACTTGGAATTGAGAGCAGACGTTCCATATCATGACCGTGCGTAGAAGCTGTACTGCTCCCATGTTCCCGTGAGCGCATTGCAATATACATATGACTGGAGTATGTTACACCGTCGACTAAATTTCCTAGAGTCACGACACAGGCAGCAAAGACGCACTGTATACTCGATATGAATATGTATAGGCACCTGTTTCATCGCTTCCGGAATTCCCAAGTGGCACTTTAGCCTTGACGTCTTGGCTGAGGAGAATGCACACGTTTATTCTAAACACAGAACATATTTCATAGACATAGATGCAAACGGAAATACTCCGTCTTTGTGACGGATGTGTGCGGTATTGTCAGCTCTTGACAGTTTCACAGGTCCGTTCTTTATGTGACGTTTGCCATCTAATGACCTGTATCGTCTTGAAAGAAGCTGTAGATATGTCGCCAAGTTTGAAAGATGATAGTCTTGTTTCGATAAAGTTTATCTGTAGGAGCAGCAGAGAGGGTGAACCCTACAACCTTTTTAGACAAAATAAGGCTTCCTACGAGAGGGTGAACAGACCACGTTTTCAAGCAGAAATAAGGCTTCCTACGAAATCTCATTTAACCAAAAAAAAAAAAATGTCTCCATTTAGCAAACGGAGACTTTACGATTTTTTAATCAATTTTGGTCACAACGTTGTTGTCGTTCACCCTCTCTGCTGCTAAGGGAGATAAATCCTTTATAGATTAATCCGCCACAACTTATAACATTTACCTACTAAGTTCCCTTGTATTATGACGTCAAAGGAATTTGTCGTCTGCTATATTACCTGTAGAGAGGTATAATTGACATGTGTGCGCCCACGTGACTGTAATGGAGTAAATACGTGTGTTTCGTTAGAGTTGTTTTTTTATCAACTTTAAATAATTTTAAAATCTTTTATTGTCGCTTTGGCTAAAACTGCATTTATTTAAATAGTTGTATTTATTTAGATCATCTATTAATACACTTTAAGTACAGACGTTCTATATAATCCAGTATTACCTATGTTCGTTCAGCCGGAACGCGAGTGTTTCCCATTCATTGAAGTAGGTGGGCGTGGTTAAAATTCCTTGTATACAGCTCTTTGTGATCTAATCGATAATGCATTTTTGTATAGAGAATTAGAACAGGGAAAATATACGTTGTTATTTAAAAACTGTATTATTTTGTTTAATATTTCATTTAAAATACTTGTCTCATTTAAATGTTGTGAAATAGCATTAATAAGTAATAAGGAAATAAAATAACATACCCATGAAACGACGCTGTTGTAATAGTCGCCTTATATAGTATATCAAAGGTATAAAGCTTGGGGCTTTCGAAGGCCAATGCGACCGATCAAAACTAACCAACGCCATTAACCCAGGCGTGTGGTTGTCTTTTGTTCACAGTCATGCAACTGGGTTAATTTAATTGGTTGCTTTTGATTGGTTGATTGGCCGTAGAAAATCCGCCCCGTCGTTTCATGTTTGTGCTGTCTTGTGCCGTCCCACTTAAGTTAATTAAGTATATATGTATGCCTAAAATTTGCCACAACACTCGAGTGGAGATATATATGGCATTGTGACGTCACCCCAAGCATATCTTCTGGGCGGTCTAAGATGGCGTTTGCCACCTTAGGCCTCCCGCTGGAGATGTATGTTTCGGGTCCCCTTGGGCTTACTTGGATGTGAAGGCAACCAAGGAGTTCCAAAGATGTGTTGTCATATATGTAACCTCTGGGTCTCTCTGACGTCATAGGGCGCCAGCGAGATTGCCAAATGAGTGTTTTTTGGTTTTTTTTTAATAATTAGAGATACAGTATACTATAAAAATATGGATATCAATGATGTAAATGCTATAATTGCTGAAATCTTAAATTTAAATAATAAAGGGGTATTATTATCTAAAGATCTCGACTGTGACAAGATTACCTCGGAATATGAAGATATTGAGTATCAGTCTAGTAAGGGTCGTTATGTTTTACCCAAGATGTACAGGTTCGTGAAAGGAATTCAAAAATCCATCAATGCTTGTTTGTACGGTAACGACATTAATGTATTCATAACGCTATTTAGCACCGTTGAAGCAATACGTCAAAAGCTCGGCCAAGAATATCAAAAACGAGCTGAAATTGGTTCTAAAGTTCGTGATCTTAGAAAAATGTTAAACGAGGAAAAACCAGTATCTTAACCACGTGGGTGTTACTAAAAAAAAAAATAGGCTTTCGTAAATAATTTAAATAATTTATTTTTTTTTTAGCGTTTTTTGTAACTACATAGGATTTTCTCCTGAGAGAATACTCATCAGTCTGGACTTGCCCATGCAGTTATGTGCATAATGGATGATCTGGTTGTAGTAGCAAGTAATCACCGCGACGCCTCCATTTTCACGTAGTTGTTCTTGTTGCCGCGTCGTTAACACAAATCGTTCATCGCCGTTCTCAGATATTACAATTCTGAAACCCCCAGCGATGTTATTTCTGAAACACTCGCGGATAGCGTCGTACAGTTTAACCCTGTCGAAGATGAATACGTTAGCTTGATGGTACATTATTTAATAACTCATCTTTTAATTGTGATAGTTTTACATTTGAAAAATTAGTTCACAAACAATATATGGTAGGTGAATCGCTTACAACTAGATTAGCCCGAGAGCGGTTAGCAGCAATTAAAAAGTTTATACCGGTTCGAGACAGACTTCGCGAGAAACTTCAACAACGACAACAAGCGCAGACTGACTTTTCTGTGTCAAGTGAACAACTGTTTACTCCGATAACAAGTGCGACCAAAGATGTGAAAACAGCAACTGAACGAGCAATATTTGGGGGTATTCCTGAGGAAGGCAAGCGACGAGAAGTGCCTGTTCTTGGTGTGCTTGAAAGGATAGCAGCAGAGACCGGACAAACACGCACAGGGATACAACAGCTATCCAGTGATATAAAATCTCAGCGCGAAATTGAAGAACGCGAAGAAGCAGCTGCAGGAAGAGACTATTCACCTGAAAGTATATTTACAGTCGCAGCATTAAATAGAATTGAAAAACTCGGTACGGATTACGAATTAGCTGATTTTGCTCGAAACAATTTTCCAAAGGGTATAAGAGAGAATTTATTAAAAGACGAGTTTAAAGATTTTATAAGAAACAGAAAGGATTGGGCATCAAAAATATATTTAGCGAAACATGGCGGGAATAAAATCACAGCTTTGCAGCACCCTGGTTATAATAACTTTCTAGCTGTGGTTAAAGGCGGTCCACAACCACCACCTTATATGGAGGATCCAATCCCGGAACAAATAGATATAAGAGCAGAAGCCAGTTCTAAGAAAACAAGCGGAAAAGGATATTCGATTGGAAATCTAAAGGATTTCAACGCTGGAGTCTTTGACTCTACCGTGACATGTCCTGGTAACATCCTCAGTGATATATCACGGTTAGAAGTACTTATGGGTGGAAAGCGAGCTGGAAACAACTCCGTCGAGATAATTAATGAAGCAGCTGATATCTGTAGACGATTATTTGCTGGCGGTATCATGGACATTAATGTATATCGAGAACTTATTGCTGAATTAGTTGAAAATCACAACGATGACAACGTCATTGATGACAACGTCATTGATGATGAAAATCCAATGGATGGAAGCGATTGATCACTAATTGAAAAACTACTAGTTTTATAACAAGATGATTATACACTATAACCATGATAAACCCGTAAGTGTCTACGTGGTGAACTCACGATTGCCTGTTTATAGAGCATATTACGGAGATGGTTTCGGCAATACCATTGCGGGGCTATTTACAAGAATGGCTCCAAAAGTGGCGCCGTTGGCTAAACAATTATCAATGAAAGCCATTGATGCTATTCGTGATAAGGGAATCAATTTCGTTCGAAATCTTGCCGGAAAGGCATTTTCTGCAGCGAAAGATAAAATATCATCATTGGTGCGAAAGAAAGCAACGAAATCTCCGATTTTGCTGCCATCAACTACAGTGATGCCTGCAAAAATCAGCAAAGCAATAAATAGCGCAGTGGAAGAAAAACTAGCGTCGTTGACTCCGGCTTCACCGGTAACAGATAGCGCTATCATGAACGCGATAGCAGGAAGTGGTTTGAAACAAAAAAGAAATTCGAAGAATTTTCAACGACGATAATTACAATTGAAAACACTAGTACTGTTATAAATGTTTAAACGAACAGCTGATCCCGCGCTTGATATGGAAGCCCCTGTGCGCAAAGACGATTCCGTCCGTGATTATCAATACTATTCCTATCATGCAATACAACCCGACCTACGATCGCGAGTTGAACTTCAAGTTCAAGATACCAGTAAATACTTTTTGCCGTGTGAAGCATTTATTGAAATTGAGGGAAAACTCGTAACAAATGTTGCAGCTGATACCCCATATGCAGATGACCCAAATATCCGAGTTGGTTTTGTTAATAATGGCATAATGGCGTTATTTGAAAGTGCAAGATATCTCATTGATGGAAAAGAAATTGAATCAATAGACCGTGAAGTTGATGTTGCAACAGCAATAATCGGACTAGCAAGATATTCTGATGATTATACAAGATCAGCTGGTCCATCTATGATGTTTGCAAAAGATACCTCTGATAACGCTGATCACCTTCAATACATTAAAGTGCTAACACCGCAAGACACTTCAGTTGCTAATCAGCAAGAAGCAGCTAATCCAGAACGTCGAGCTAGACCCGGAGCTGCGTTTGATATTCTCGGAGGTGTTAATGGTAATTTCAATCTAGGGTTTGCAACACGAAAATTAGCATTGGAAGGACAATAGAAAAAGTTTTCATGTGCGATTCCACTCCATCACATATTTGGATTCTGCAGAAATGTCAGAAAAGTCATCTATGGAGCCAAACACACAATCGCGTTAGTGCGAAAGGGTGATGACAACGATGCAATTTGGCGTACTGGTGCCGCTGATGGTAAAGTTAAAATAACTAAATTAGTATTGTGGATGCCAGTAATGACCCCATCAATTACCACGGAAGAGCGGCTGCTCTCATTTATGGAAACAGGCGGCAAATCATTGCTAAGTTGGCTAACAACAACGACTGATGTCAAACAGGATAATGTTGATGGTACATTTACATGGCACTTGGCATCAAAACAAGGCGTTTCAGCTCCGCGTCATATATTTGTAGCGTTACAGAATAATGAGCGAGTTGGTAATCAACAACGCAGCCATATGATATTTGATCAATTAGGGGTAAGTGAGGTTTCGCTGAGAATAAACGGACAACAAGAACCAACCGAGGATATACAACTTGATTACAACAATAACTATATAGCACGTGTATATCATCGGATGCTGTCATATATGGGTCGTGATCAAAACGTTGATACTGGTTTACAAATATCTCAACTCGATTTTAAGAAATTGTATCCGATTTATTACTTTTCGCTGGAACATCTTGATTTAATGAGACAATCTGTCGTTGATATACACTTTAGGGTTCGTATAGCTCCTGGTGGTGTTAATTATAGAGCGGTTGCTGTTATTCTCAGCGACAAATCAATGCTGTTAGAAGGGGTTGGCGGACGAATGAGACTTATTGATGCACCAGTGGAAAACATGTAAATGTAAAATCCATAGGATTTCCCCAATTAGATCAATTGAAAGCATAAATGTGTTTTACAATAAAATGCCATATAATGTTGTTAGTGTCAAGCTGACTGATGGTCAGGTCAAGAAATTACGATCAAAATCCGCTAAAGAATGTGGAACAACAATAACGTTAAAACCAGCGCAGATGTCCGGCGGTACACATAAAATATCATTAACGGATCGTCAAATAAAACATTTCAATGATGCAATGAAAAATAAGCGAGGAGTTCAAATAGAATTTTCGAAAGCTGCAATCGCGAACATGATAAAATCAGGTGGTATATTTCCATTGTTAGCTGCAATACCAGCATTGATTGCAGCGGCTGCCCCAGCGGTGGCGAAGGCGGCAGCGTTGGGAGCCGTTGGTACCGCGGCAGGGATGGCGTTGAAAAAGACAACTGGGAAAGGATATAAAAAAAGGGAAAGGGGTTGTACCTACCAGGAACTCCGTATTCATGGTACAGCGGGAAATCCGTGAACGGATCAGGTCTAAGAAGAATACCAGGAACGGTTTATTAGTTGAAAGCCCAATTGTTGAGGAACCTATGGTTCCTATGTCCAATTTTGATTTAATTGATGCTGCTAAAAAACTAGCGATAAAAAACTTCAGAGGGGTTTTTATGAGAGATCAGTTACCAAGAAAACCAAATAACGTTGAAACAGGTATCATCAATCTTGATAACAGTAACGGATCGGGAACTCACTGGGTTGCATACGCGATTGATCCACGTGGGATTGTCTATTTCGATTCATATGGGTTAGCTCCACCAAGCGAGTTTATGCGGTATATAAATTCTTCGATGAAACTCAAAAAGCTTCCGATTTTTTATTCCACGCTGCCAACACAACAATTAAATGATCCACAGATATGCGGCCGTGAAGTATTAAATGTCCTCGCGGAGATTTCATTAAAATCCTTTGGATCTCCGTGGAAACCACCTCATCTGGTTGTAAACGAATACACGAGTGGGAAATTACAAGGATCAATAAATTGAAAACACAAGTTACGCTAACAATAATGATTGATATTTGGGGACAATCTCTGTCAATGTCGGAACCCACCGAGGAAACATCTGCGGGTTCTATCGAGGATGTAAAAAAAATAATTAAAAATGAAATCGCTGAGACGTTAAATTTAGCAAGTGTTGACCCGAACGAAATAGTTGTATTTCAAGACAAACAGGGTAAATTGAAAAGCAGTAATATATCCGCGGGTGACATTTTGATACGGCAGCGCGAAGCCGCTGAAAACTCTATTGCGCTGTATTCCAACGATGGACAACTTAAACCAGGCGAACTTGTATCTACGATCACCAACGCGATTGCCACCCACGACAACAAGATTACCACCCACGGCCGTGAGCTGGATGATTATATACGAGGTTATAATAGTTTTCGCAAAAATGTCGTACATAAATTCTTTGGAACCCCGCTTCTGGTTGGTATGACTCTCGCTGAAATCAAAGACTTGTTGAATTCATTCTTCGCTAACAAGGAAGCTGGAAGGATGATGACAGCTTCAGAAATCAAGGCAAATTATCTCGATATTTACAATGATATTTCTAAACTAATAGAAAATCTTGAAAAGATACAAAAACCCACTAACGACGTCGTTGTTAAGTTTTTTGGAACCCCGCTTGTGGCAGGCATGACTCTCGCTGAAATTAGCGAGTTTATCGGCAAGCATACTCACAATGCCTACATCGCTAATAGTTTCTTTGGTGTCCCAGCTACATCTACAATGACTCTCAAAGATATTAATATGTTTATGGTAAGACAAACAACACTTAATACCATCGTGGATAGATTTTTGGGGAGAACACCTGGTTCTGAAACCACATCGTTGACAGGTCCAACCCTCGCTGAAGTTAAAAAAGCTATTGACGAACAAAAATCCACCAAGGAAAAAATTAACAATTTCTTTGATGGTCCTGAAGGTCATGAAACCACTACGACATATTTTGACCTTGCTAGTGATTATAAACTCCGAGTAGATATGGACTTGAGTTTATTTTTGATTTCATTTTTTAAACGCCGCGATAAAACGTCGATGAAATATACTGAAATCAATAAAACCTATTCTGACGTCATTGACGATATTTCTAAACTAAAGGGGAATTTTGAGCGGGTACAAAAACCAGTCAATGACATTGTTGATAAGTTCTTTGGAATTCCACACAACGCGGGTATGTCTCTCGTTGAAATTATCGCGGCTATCAATAAGGTAAAAATTCCACATAGTGTAAGCGCCGTTAATAACATCGTGTACACGGTTGATAGTGGAACTTTTGATTGGATCCGAGGAAACAGAAATTATCTTTATGTTGGCCACAGACATACTGGTGTACCAGGCTGCTACCGACTTACAATAATACATCACCGTAAATTTGATTTGGAATTCAGCAACACAGGTATCAGCGGTGTTAACACGCTGACATATATACTAGAGAGAATACCACCACCTCCACCCAATATACCAATCCCGCTTACGATTACTATAAACAATTCCAACGAGTCTGTGATTAGGGAGCCACTACCCTGGATAATAGAATTTGTATCCGGTATCCCCTCATCCGATCCTAAAACCACTTCAATAATAGGATAATTGAAAACACTATCAGGTTTAAAATAACAATGTCAATGACTTCATCATCAATGACACCGTCATCAACAATGACTTTGTCATCGTCGCAATATCGATTCGATACCGTAAAAGAGTTTTCCGCGAACTTGAAATCACTTTCTGAGCGCTATCGTGAAAAAATGAAAAAATACCGCAGAAGAATTACCGCCATCGACATCACCGTGTACTCGGTATCCGGTGTGATGGCCAGCGCCGGGGTTATTTTGTCGACGGTGACCATGATGGCTCCGATTGCAGTTCCAATTGCTATCTCCGCGGGAACAACAATTGCTGCAGTCGCCACCGCGATAACTAAAAAAATATCATCGTGCTCTCAGAAAAAACTCACCGATTATACAATTCGGTACAGGGTGGTATTTGACGCGTACTCGAAATTATCCGAGTTGATCTCGCTATCAATAGATAATTCGTTCATATCCGATGTTGAATTTTCCAGGATGACCCAGTTGTATAACTCCGCGATGTTGAAATTGGAAATTGAAGACAGCGTTAACAATAATGTCACTACAATTCAACGAACTGCAACTGCTTCAACGAATCGCGGAGAATACCACTCCGATACGAACAAGCATGATATCAATAACATCAACAACCCCACAATTTAGTGTGAACTTCCCTTCTCCGATTCCAGTGCGTGAGATCGCGCTGGCAAAATTACGAGTATATCATAGCTGGCCTAATATCAGATCGGTTGCATTTAGTGGTCAGCAACCCAATAACGCACTGGTGTTCTCGTATAAGAATAAACCAGATGGTACTCCAGAGTGGGAAACTGTTTCGTTACCAACTGGGTCGTACCAAATTAAGCAAATCAATGCTGAAATTCAGCGTAGAATAAAATCAATCACTGGAAAAGAATCAAAAATAGCTATTAATCTTCATCAACCGACGCTCTCGTCGTCGATCAAAATAAGCACAGAGGGATACATTGTAGATATATATAACAGCTCGTTAAGAACAGTGTTAGGATGGCCTGAAAAACCACCGGAAAAATCCGCCACCGACTTAACCACGGACGTACAATCATATCATGAAATCAATCCCAGTTATCGAGATAATTTATCTGATATAAGAAAAGGAAGAATCGCCGATAGATTTATATTTACCAACAAAGACACATTGCAATGGGATTTTATCATTAAAAGAACAACCGACTCATCTGTTACTATTTCATTTACGCTAACTGACGTCCGTGGTTATTTTAATGAAATTAAACAATTATATGACACACAACTAGAACAACTACGGAAAACAAGATCGCAAAAACACGTTGAAATAATAAATCAACTTATATCTGACATGGAATATATCTATGAACTAATTATTCAAACAATAATTAATGACAACAGCGAAAATAAACAACGATTCCTAGCCGATTACAATACCACAGAAGACAATCTACGTAATTTCAAGTTTCCCAAATATAATGCTGATGAACTAGCAAGAATTGTTAAAACCGATATCAAGGCGCTACAAAAATCAGATTCAGCTGTCCTCTTCAGGTATAATAATGATCCAGATGGTGGCGGTAGGCATATTGCCCCTCATAATGTGAATATTTCAACGGTGATTGCGCTCAATTTAGTATGTGATGCAATTGAAGGAAGCTATCAAATTAATCTAGAGCAATCAAATCAAGCTCAGCAGGGATATATTCTTTATTCGTTTGCACCAACAGCTCCTCCAGGATTCCTAATTATTGAAAACCCAATTAATCCTGTCTACATGCGATGCCATAATAATTCGTTAACGAGAATTAATTTCCGACTCACCGACCAGTCAAATAATTTAATTGATCTACAAGAGGAGGTGTTAGCGATTAGTTTGTTTGTAAAGTCCTAAGGACTTCCATCATAAATGATTTTCGTCCTAAAGACTCGATCAAATTTTCGGTTAAAATCTTAGTGATTTTCATCGTAAAAGAATTATTAACCAGAACTGAAAGTTCCAGCAGCAGAGAGGGTGATGACCACATCGTTGCGACCTTGAATCTTTTTAGGTGTATACGAATTTTATTTTATGACCGTTTTTTTAGACAGAGCAGTTTTAATTATTTTTTCTGCAACAAATCGTATTGAAGTCCCACAAATGTCAAAGTATCTACTGGCTTCATTTATCGATTGAAAGCTTCTCTCTTCATTATTTTCTAAATCAAACGATTTAACTCTCCTAGGGCGTTTTGCATGTTTGCCAGTTCCACCTAATTTTGAATTCAGACTTTGTGAGACGGCTTGAAGATTCACAAGACAATTATCAGTCTTCACGCCATTTATGTGATCAATCACAAATCCGTCTTCGATTAATCCGTTATGACATTCAAAAATAATTCTGTGACAGAGATATGTTTTATTTCTAGCACTAAACAACAAATACCCCATATTATTTAGATATCCAACCGGGTTTTTTAGTCTGCGGTGCCTGACAACACCATCACTGGAGGCTTCGTAATTAACGAGCACTTGATGAGGTCTGAAATCTTGGCTCATTTGTATAATAATACTACTTGTCTAATTTATTATTTGCTTTAATTATAAGTCTATCAATGTAGTCTTGAGGGGTTTTGATGATTTTGTCCTTGATTTTATCAAGGACGTTAGGGTCAATGATTCGTTTGTCATAGTAGCGTTTTAGTTCCCTGTATCGTTTACCCCAACAAGCAAAACACAACTGCGATTTTCCTCTAACGCCCACCCCACATTGGAGGCATGGGAGAGGGCCAAAACTTCCTCGCCTAACGCTTTGTAAATGATACCCACAGAATTCGCTTCTGCATGATTTGTTACACGGGGTTGTTGATCCAATCATTAGCCACTTGCAGTGATTCATTATACTATATTTTTCTATTTAAATACTTGTTTTAATTATAACATGGAGGAATTCAACAGATTATCGAAAATTAAGCCTTGGAGAAATACTAAATTCATTGATTATAACATGGAAGAGTTCAAGAGATTATCCAAAATTAAGCCTTGGAGAAATACTAAATTCAATCTCGATGAGGAGTTCAACAGATTATCGAAAATTAAGCCTTGGAGAAATACTAAATTCAATCTCGATAGAGTCTCTGATACACCAAAACGTCTAATCGGTGATAGAACTATACTCGGTAAAATCAGGGAGTGTTTTAATGAATTCTACCGAGACGGTGCAGCATACTGTTGGTCGACATTTCGAATTATTGATGAAGATGTCCATGTACCCATCATCGATGCTACTATGAACGATAAAAGAGCAGCTGAGATAATTTCACACCTTGGCCCGCCAAGGAGCTGGAAATCCAAAGGTAAATTGCAAAGCA
Source organism: Unio delphinus (assembly GCA_029339505.1). Taxonomy (NCBI): domain Eukaryota; kingdom Metazoa; phylum Mollusca; class Bivalvia; order Unionida; family Unionidae; genus Unio; species Unio delphinus. Next base: position 1,416,575 of record JAQISU010000171.1, read on the forward strand.
ATTCCCAAACAAGGAAAATCAAAGATGGAAATCTAAAGGTAAATTGCAAAGCAATTCCCAAACAAAGCAATTCCCATCAGAAGTATTTTTTCAGAATAAAATTCATTATCGAAGTCGAAGGCAAATGGATTATTAGGGATAAATTTGAACCAATCCTAAAGGATAAAAAAACTGTCATTGTAAGTAGAGATTCCAAACCAGGAGTTCTAACTGGAATTGACAAACCATACTACGAGAGATCTTATCCTGTAACAGCAATCGTTTATGGAATATATCCGTTAAATGATAAACCAGATATCGCAAAACTAGCTCCTATGAAATATTCACCGTTGACTTCGTCAAGGCTCAATTGTGTAGCAACACGGGTAATGGAACACTTCACAAATGCATCCCGAGGAAATAAACTAACTGATCTGCGACGTAGGAAAATAACCGAATGGGAACTGACAGTGAAACAGCACGGTGCAAAGATTTCTGATATAGCTAAATTAGAAACATCATTTAGATTCCCAATAACCGTTATGACGATAACCGGAGAAGTATTATACGAACCGAAATATAACAAAAATGGAGCGCCAATACAAATTATTGATCATAACAAACACGCGTGGACACCTGCAGTAACAATATTTCCACGAGATAGAACCGTGAAATATATCCCCCCAGAATTCGTCGGGGATGTGTTTTATAATGAGAAATTATTCGATGCTATTCACACGCTGTGTAAAGATGATCCTGTGTCAGTGTGGTTACTTAGAAGTGATGAAGATCCCGAAATAGGATTTGATCAATTTGTAAGACCAAATGGTGAATTATATCGCGTTGAAGAATTAGATAACAGAATGAAAAAAATCGCTAGTGATTTTTCACCGGAGAGTTCCCATGAAAAACTATTAACGGATAGTTTTACTATTCCATCAGTGGTAGCTCACTTCGCAAGAGAAAAAAACTCATGGCGTCCAACACGAAGTGATTTTCTCGAAGATGTTAAATTGAGTTGCATCGAATATTCCCATGGAGGGCTGTGGAATACAAAATATCATCGTGGCGGTATGATTTCAATTGATATATCCGCGTGTTATCCTGGAAGTTTCCTCGGGTATGGAGAATGTAGTAACTATTTTAAACGATTTGGACACCCCACACATGAAATGACTCGTGTTGCGATTAATGGTCCATTGCCTGATTTTGATTTAACTGGATTCGCTCGTGTGATATCATTCGAATTCGCTACAGGGTTGCATCCGTGTAGTTATGTTTGGCTCGGTAGACATATATCTGAAAAGGCTTGGATGCCAATAGTGTTACTACGATATATGATTGATTGTGGTATGCTAATATCGCTGATTGTTTCCGAAGCTATTATATGCTATCGGGCTCAGAAAGAAGTTTGGCTACCACAACCCAATCTAGATCGTATAATTAGCGAACAGCGAAAACAGTTTCCAGATGGAAATTCGAAGAATTTCAATGAAGAACAAATCATGAATTGGTCTAAGAAGTTATTTGAAATTAAAAAAGAACAAGCAAAAGATTTTGGACGAAGAATAATCGGTAAATTTACCCAGGGTGGAAGATACGACAATGCAAAATATTCCTCGCGGTTGATCATAGACATCACTGAATACGATTTTATTGTAACGGATTTAACGAAACAGGGGAAACTTGTAAATCGTAAAGACGCTTTCCTATCCGATGGAAGACGATTAGGTACAATTGTTACATACTGTGATGGATATATTAAACAATATACGCATTTGAGAAGTTCTATGCTAGCTTATGCTTCTATTAATCTATTTTCGATGATAAATAGATTTCCTAATACCGCGGTTAGAGTAGCCACTGATTCGATGTATATACACAATAAATATAAATCAGATATAGCTAAATTCACATCCCAGGAGGCAAATTGGGGATGTTGGCGATTTAAAAAGGAAACACTACATGAGTATTGTGAATCCGCAGATGTTACCATGGATGAAAAGTACTTAAAGTGTGATGAGATTCAATCCGAATTTTCTAATGCACCACCGGTATCTGATCCAGTATGTAGATACAAGACAGTTTATTTAAACGGTTGTGGTGGGTCAGGAAAGGCAACTCGTGCAATCGAATTATTTCGTCGGTCAAACATGATTGTCCTGACACCAACTCACAGACTCGCCAGAGAGATGAAACAACGAGGGGTAAATGCCTGTACCTATCACAGCTTCTTTCGATGGAGGGGTGACAAATGGACTCCTGATCGAATGGGTGATAAATTCATTCCTGAAATCATAATCTGGGATGAAATATGCACAGTGTCATTAGATGTATTACAAACATTTCTCGAGTGGTTGTTAAACAAAAACACAAAAGTCGTCATGTGCGGGGATCACGGCCAACCACCACCATTTGTCGGTGCATCCTCACATGAGTGGCTAAAGGGTTTTGTAGACTATTATGAAGAAATTAACACTGATTATAGATCACTTGATGAACGATTACGAGAATTCAAAGCGCTAATTAGATTACAACCGGATAAAATCCAATGTGAAATAGCGCGTGAAGTGATTTCAGAGACTCCAATGAATGATTTTTGGGAAACGTGGAGACCAAACGATTTGATAATTGCAAGTAGAAAAATAGTCAGAGACACACTTCAGATGAAGTTATTTGTATTGCATAAAGAAAAATTTGCAACACTTCCAGTACCATTATGTTATAGGCCATCGGATACACGAAAGCAGAATATAGAAGTTGATATTCCAGGACAGCGTGAAAAACAAATTCTCGTATTAAATGATATTGTGCTGGTTGATATCAGCGTCGTTGAAGATGCATTGCGTGCTAATAAATCCCCGTGGACGCTAGGATACGCAGCGACGATACATTCTTCACAGGGATTAACTATATCGGATACAATTGTTTGGATGGTAGATAATCGCATCGAATGGTCAAATTTAGTCTATCTTGCAGTATCCAGAGTACGAAAAATAAATCAACTTCGAAGAATTGTCCTGACAGAGTCAGGCGATGATGAAATCATTGGTGGCGATGATAATGACACAACAATGGATGATATTGATGTTACAATTATTGATAAAAAACTCTCTGGTTACAAACAACAAGACAAAAAAAAAAAACAACGAGAATTTGACATTGATGCTGGATTAATAATCACTTTGAAGAAACAACAGAATAATCACTGCGCAAGTTGCAATTGTATAATGCGTTGGCAGTATTCGGATAAGGATCCTCGCCAATTTACCGTAGACAGAAAGAATAGCAGCATTGGTCATGTCAGAAACAATGTGATGTTAACTTGTCTTGAGTGCAATAGACGCAACGGCGCTAGTTAAGACCCCGCGGTGGTAATTGAGTATCATCAGGAATCACTTGGAGTTGGTCGCGTGTAAATCCCCGCTGAGGGGCAGTTGAATCCAATTTATAGATTGGAGGTCTACCAGTTGATCGTGTTATACTAGATATCTTGTGTGCAGTAACACTCCAAATAGGATCAGTAGCCCTTTTTATACCACCCTCAAGCTCTCCTGGTTCGTATAAGTACCTGACAGTGACATTACTACCAACAATTGGTTGGGAAACGCTAGCGTTTCTAGGGAAATCTTTTTGTGGTTGTACGGGTATAGACTTCTTTTTAATAGCGTTGCTAGGTTTCATGTTAATTGTTCTAGTAATCTCATTATTCAGTGCGGTAATCACAGCTGGTAACCTTTTGACCCATTCACGGGATCGCTTTTCTTGAATGAATTCTTTTGCGTATTGATATCCAAATAACCGCTCAGCAATCGTCCGATTAAATCGTTCTACAATGGCCTGATTGCGATGTAGCGCAGTATGCCCTCGTCGTATGGTGACATTATGATGTTTCATTGTAGATAACACTGCACCCTGAAATTCCTTGCCAGGATCAACCTGCAATAGATTTGGCCAGCGTAGTGGACCCTTTCGATAAATCCTTTCGAATGCAGAAGCGACTTCAGTTGCTGATTTTGTTTTTAACGGTTCTGCTTCTTTGTATCGACTCGCAACATCAACTACGGTTAACGCGTATTTGTAACCACGATCATGTGGCAAAAATAATATATCAGCTTGATGAACTTCATTAGGGACAGTCACATCAAAATGCGAGTAATTAATTTGTTTAGGACGCGGTAGATAAATTTGCCATAGTGCCTGTTTGGATAACCAATTAGCCGCAGTAGCTTTTTTCACTTTTGCGGCGCTAGCGAGTTTATTGATTGCAGCGTTACCCCTCCAGTATCCCCTCGGAGAATAATAAATAGATTCCATGTTGTTATTAATTACCAGTGCCTAACATCAATTTGCTTTTCATAGACGATTTTATTAACCATGAAGCCAATTTTTCTTTGAAGGATTTATCAGGAATAGCATTTAATGCATGAATTAATTTCACATCTGCTAGATGCCTGTGTTGCAAATCACTGCTCTTTTATGCAACATCATGAGCGTGACACGCCGTATCAATAGCATTTATTGGTTCTTCACCATGTTGATTTTGATCATCAAGTCTGATATCTAATCGTGTTCCGGGGCCACAGTAGCTATATCCTGGAAGGTGCTTTTCTCCGGGGTACTTTGCCCATGGGGTTCCAGGGAGTTTTGCCAATTTGGCTGCGATATCACCTCCTCGTTTTTTTTTAAAACATCTCCGAATTGTAAAATCTTTGATTTTGAAGAAACAAATCTAAATTTTTTTGTACCACATGTTGCACATCTGCCAGTAAGCGCTGATCGGTTATTTTTAGTTGTAACCGTCGTCACATCATCTGTGCCAGTACGCGTTTTACACTTCACACAATATAGATCCATAATTTATGTATAGAGATATGGATATAATTGATTTTTCAGCGACTAAAACAAGAGAACCAGTTAAGCATCATGCAGCGCTACCAAACTCTATCCGCGCAATTATAATCGGGCCATCTGGATCCGGTAAAACGCAATTGTTGCTCAATTTAATAATGAGATGGATGAAGTGGGATAAGTTGTATTTAATTGCCCCTAGCGTAGATGATCAACGATGTTATGAAGTGTTAAAAGATTTTAACGAGAATGCATCAGAAATTAAGGGTCAGAACGCCATTGATTTTATAACTGATATTGACGAGGCGCCATCCGTGGATGACCTTGATGAGAGTATTAACAATTTAGTTGTATACGACGATGTGATGTTAGACAATCAAAAAAACCCAGCTAGAATATTTTCCCGAGGCAGGCATAAAAACACTGACGTGAAATATGTCACTCAACGCTACACTCAGATTCCAAAAGTGATCAGAGATAACTGTAATATTCTTGCTGTGTTTAACGGAGTTGATACACATACGTTACGAAATATTTGGCAGACATGGTGTTCCGATATGGACTTCAATCAATTGAAAAATTTCTTTAGTAACGCTCAGTCAACCCCGCATGGATTTATAACAATAAATTTACATGATCCTCGGACACGATATCGTATCGGACTCGATCAAATATTCGGTTGAAATCATTTATTACTTTTGTTAACCAGAACTGAAAGTTTCAGCAGCAGAGAGGGTGAACGACAACAACGTTGTGACCAAAATTGATTAAAAAATCGTAAAGTCTCCGTTTGCTAAATGGAGACATTTTTTTTTTTTGGTTAAATGAGATTTCGTAGGAAGCCTTATTTCTGCTTGAAAACGTGGTCTGTTCACCCTCTCGTAGGAAGCCTTATTTTGTCTAAAAAGGTTGTAGGGTTCACCCTCTCTGCCGCTGTAGGTCATCTAGTGTATTACACGATCACAATCGACGTGTTATCAATAATTGCTGTGAGAAGATCTGGATTGACGTATGTGATAGCCATTCTATTACCTCTATCACTTGCAAACGTTCGTAGCTATTGGCCCATATTCGGATGTTCATCTGCTCTATATTCAAGAGTTAGTTTGTGTTCGTGACGGCGCTTACTCTGCCTTGTGACCTCCAGGAGCGCTCTTTAATTTCAGTTTCATTTGCTTCAGACTCGAGATATTATTCACTTGAATTCAATACTTCGAAGTAAATAAATTCCACCCCAACCGGACACAACATATAATAAATACAATATAAAAATGTTAGATCTTAAAGCACGACTACAATATCATCACAGTTACAACATCATATTGTTATCTACTTGATCTCAAATCACGATTAGCATTTTCTAAAAAACACTATTACCTAATGGAAAATAGCCTTATAGAATGATTATTATGTTTACACAACAAACGAAAATGTTAGTTATTATTAGAAACCTAATGCTAAATTTCAAATAGAACATGGACTATGTCAAATACAGTAAGGGAATCGCAAAATCAAGACACACACTCAAATAAACATATTTTCCTCTTCTATTAATAATCATCCTAATACTATGTCATTACACAGAAAATATTTCAGCGATGTATTAGTTGTTAACAGAATAACAGTGAATTCATATCAAGAAGAATTAAACTCAATTTTTGGACAAGATCAAGTTAAACATACAATGATTACAACAGCATGTAATGAAATAAAGAATATAAAAGATTCTAACATTGTATTAAATAAACATAACATGGAGAAAGCATGGGATTAACTATTGAGTTTTGGAATGACTTCTATTAGCTAATGCTTTTATAATGAAATTTAATTTACTAATTAATTATGTTATCACTTGCGATTTACGATTTGATTTTGCAATGATTTCTAATCAACCAGTAGATTGTAAAATAGCTGGGATTTTCCAATGGAATGTCTCAGGTTGTGTAATGATAGGGAGTAACTAGTTAAGTCTGGAATGTATGTGATTAACTAGTGGAATTTGAAATGACCTGCAATTAACTAATTGATTGTGTAATGACTTTGACTAAGGATTAGGAATTTGAATTTGTGATGACATACGATTGACTACTACATAATATAGGACACTGACATCCAATTTTGAATTTTTGATATATAACTAAGATAAACATCTTTATCAGGTTCAATACACCGAAATTACTAAATATTGGAATGAGAAACATAGTTTGCCTTTCCTTTCACACTTCTGCAAACACATTATATGTTACCGGAATGTGTAGAGCCGTGTGTGTGTGTGTTTGTGTGTGTGTGTGTGTCTTTAATAAATTTTGCTTCATACCTTTGTGTTTTAGTTGTAGAAGATGTTGATAATGTTTTTAAACTGCTATCAGTGACACAAGATAACCGGCTGGGATTTCCGGATTCACAAAAGAACACATTTGACGACGATATGAATACAATGTTTAATAATGAATGACTTGAATGAGGAATTAATTATGAATACGTTTGTGTAAATTAAATCCAAACATTGGATTAATTAACATAAGAACGCATAAACTTAATAATGAAAAATACAAACAAATTACTCAACAAAATACAAAGACAAGGGGTGAATGATTCACAGTGAGCAGATAATGAAAGGAAGGATATAGTTTACTCAGCTAGCGAACAATATAGAAATGTATTCATGTACTAAAATGAATTAGCTCACAGTGAAATTATCTAAACAAAAAAGGACAGATATACAACTTATCTTTATAGTCTCTAAAGGTACAATGGGTTTTACAAACCCCAAAATTAGCCCACTGCTACAAGATTATTTGTAAGGATATACACTCCGTTATCAGCACACGTTGTGGCCGGTGTTACGAAACACCCAAATCCACCCAAATCCACTCAAATTCACTAAAATCCACACTCGAATCCACAACCAAACGTTACGGCAGCTCCACGTCTGCAATAGTTCATCTTCACAGCCGCTACGGATAATTCCTACGGCTGGCTTTACAGAATGCGCAACCTTCACCTCGATCACTCTGATAACTTAGAACGCTCGGGTCCCTCTAGCCACTTTGGACACTCCAGACAGCTCTACACATTCCGGTCACACCGGAATCTAGATTCTGGAGAAAATCGGAGATTATCGAAGAACACCGGACACTCTAAACTCTAAACCCTCCAGACGCTGGACAGCTTTACACAGTTCTACACAACACCGCTCTACAAAGGCTTACACCACTCTACATAGCTCTACACAGCTATACACAGCTCATACAGCTGAAGATGTGCAAGTCCTTATAGTAGACCGCTGACTGACAAGGGGCCGTTCATAAATAACGTCACGCACCTACGGGGGGGGGGGGGGAGAAGGGGGGTCACACATTTGTGACAATGTGTGACGAGGTGGAAGGGGTGTTGAAGACATGTGACGTCACATCAAAATGCGTAACTTTAATAAACGTTCAACTTAATATTTTGATTGCTTACAATTTATTTAATGACGTTTTAAGTAGCTTCACGCATGTGGGGCATGATCTTAAATTAAAATGGACTCGTCTTCGGAATATCAACACCCCTAAAAGCCCCAATAATAGCTTTGTCCAAACAGCAATTTTCCGTTTCCAGTCTGCTGGTGTCAACAAAGCAAGCTTGAAATGATCTTTTTCTCGCCAAACTTTTTAAATTTTAAACTTTTTTGTGCTATAAAATTAAATTTAAAAATTTTGATAGAAAAATAAATAATTTATAGGTTTGATAGAAAAATAATATTTTTATAAAGGTTGATATTTTTAAGATTTCAATTATAAAACATCTTACATTTAAGAAATGTAATAATTAAAGTTTATTTATATAAAGTTTATTTTACAAGAGAATAAATTAATGTTTATATGGCACCAATAATAATCTCAATTTTTCGGGGGGATGGGTGTGGTTAGGAATTAACCGCCACGAAAGATAAAAGTAAAATGTTCTATTGTCTTTTTGAGGCGTATGTGCTGGCATATCAAGAGCAGAACGACTTGCCAAGGAGAAGTGGTTCAAAACTGAAATGGAATATATACAAAAATCATGCAGATTTGCAAGTTAAAGTTGATCACTGATTGCAAGAATTAAAAACAATTCCCGCCACAAAAAAGGATCACTTCTGCCGTTTTGGGCTAAGCAAGCATCATATTCCGATAAAAAAAAAAACTCCAAAAAAGTGCCTGTGGCAAACCGTGAGAATTCTGTGATCTACTACAAAGTTTCAAAGTATTTTGTTTTTCTTATAATTACTTTATTTGATAATTATTGCAGAATTTGAATACAATATTCTGAAAATCTGCAGTTTTAGCTAGACGATGAATATTTCGCAAGACATTTATGCCTATTTCAGCTTTCCAGGTCCTCCTTTTTGATACATGTTTTCTCCTACAATATCAGAGTGCAGCGTCACACAAAATTCATACTACAATGAAGTGATTTGAAACATGTTAATTTTCAAATAGGAAATACGGTTTTTTCGGGTAAAGGGGGAGAGCAGAGCTTTGTGACGTCATATTTTAGGGGGTCTAACTTTTTTGTGATGACGTGTGACGAGGGGGAGGGAGGGGGGTCAAGCAGCAGAGAGGGTGAGCCGGACAACATTTTTAGACAAGTTTTCACTGAAATCAGGCTTAAAAACAATGAAACCAATGACATCAGGCCCCAAATGTGTGTGAGAATCTGATATCGTTTCATGGATTTGGTCCAAAAAAAAAATATGAAAAAATCAATGAAATTAATGAAATCCTCCATCGATTTTTGGGAAAAAGGGATTACAACGTCGTTGTCACTCACCCTTTTTGCTATGGGTTAACCGAATATTTGATCCAGTCCGATACGATATCGTGTTCGAGGGTCATGTAAATTTATTGTTACAAATCCGTGTGGGGTAGACTGAGCATGACTAAAGAAATTTCTAAATTGATTGAAATCCATATCGGAGCACCATGTCTGCAAAATATTTCGTAGCGTATGTGTATCAACGCCGTTAAATACACACAACACATTACAATTATCGCGAATCACTTTTGGGATTTGTGTGTAGCGTTGAGTGACATAGATCACGTCCGTGTTTTTATGCCTGCCTCGGGAAAATATTCTAGCAGGATTTTTTTGTTTATCTAACATGACATCATCGTATACAACTAAATTGTTGATACTTCCATCTAGGTCATTCACGGATGGCGCCTCGTCAATATCGGTTATAAATTCAATAACATCCTCGCCAGCAATCTCTGAAGTGTTTTCATTAAAATCTTTTAACACTTCATAGCATCGTTGATCATCTACGCTAGGGGCAATTAAATACAACTTATCCCACTTCATCCATCTCATTATTAAATTGAGCAACAATTGCGTTTTACCGGATCCAGATGGCCCGATTATAATTGCGCGGATAGAGTTTGGTAGCGCTGCATGATGCTTCACTGGTTCTCTTGTTTTAGTCGCTGAAAAATCAATTATATTCATATCTCTATACATAAATTATGGATCTATATTGCGTGAAGTGTAAGGCGCGTACTGGCACAGATGACTTGACGACGATTACAACTAAAAATAACCGATCAGCGCTTTCTGGTAAATGCGTACAGTGTAGTACAAAGAAATTTAGATTTGTTTCTAAACCCAAGGAACCCAAGGAACCTTTAAAAAAAAACAAGGAGGTGATATCGATGCTAAATTAGCAAAACTCCCTGGAACCCCATGGGGGAAATACCCCGGAGAAAAACACCTTCCAGGGTATAGTTATTGTGGACCGGGAACAAGACTTGATATCAGACTCAATGATCAAAATCAGCCCCGACCCGGTGAGGAACCAATAAACGCTATTGATAAGGCCTGTCACCTTCATGATGTTGCTTATAAAAGCAGCAATTTGCAACACAGGCATCTAGCAGATGTGAAATTAATTCATGCGTTGAATTCTATCACTGATAAATCCTTCAAAGAAAAATTGGCTTCCTTTTTGATAAAATCGGCAATGAAAAGCAAATTGATGTTAGGTGCTTGTAATTAATAACAACATGGAATCTATTTATTATTCCCCAAGAGGATACTGGAAGGGTAACGCTGCAATCAGTAAACTCGCTAGCGCCGCAAAAGTGAAAAAAACCACTGCGGCTCATTGGTTATCCAAACAGGCACTATGGCAAATTTATCTACCACCGCCTAAACAAATTCAATTCTCGCATTTTGATGTAACCGGACCCAATGAAGTTCATCAAGCTGATTTATTGTTTTTACCACATGACAACGGTTACAAATACGCGCTAACCGTAGTTGACGTTGCGAGTCGATACAAACAAGCAGAACCGCTAAAAACAAAATCATCACCTGAAGTGGCTTCTGCATTTGAAAGGATTTATCGAAGGAGTCCTCTGCACTGGCCAAATCTGTTACAAGTTGATCCGGGCAAGGAATTTCAGGGTGCAGTGTTATCTACAATGAAATATCACAATGTCGCTATCAGACGAGGGCATACTGCACTGCATCGTGATCAGGCCATTGTAGAACGATTTAATCGGATTCTTGCTGAACGGTTATTTGGATATCAATACGCAAAAGAATTCATCCAAGAAAAAAGATCCCGTGAATGGGTTAAGAGATTACCAGGTGTAGTTACCGCACTGAATAACGAGATTACTAGAACCATCAACATGAAACCTATCAACGCGATTAAAAAGAAGTCAATACCTGAAAAACCACAAAAAGATTTTAGCGTTTCCCAACCAATTCTTGGTAGTAATGTCATTGTGAGGTATTTATATGAACCAGGAGAGCTTGAGGGTGGCACAAAAAGGGCTACTGATCCTATTTGCAGTGTTACTGCACATAAGATATCTAGTATAACACGATCAACTGGTAGACCTCCAATCTATAAATTGGATTCAACTGCCCCTCAGCGGGGATTTACACGCGAACAACTCCAAGTGATTCCTGATGATACTCAATTACCACCGCGGGGTCTTAACTAGCGCCGTTGCGTCTATTGCACTCAAGACAAGTCAACATCACATTATTTCTGACATGACCGAGATTGTTATTTTTTCTGTCTACGGTGAATTGGCGAGGATCCTTATCCGAATACTGCCAACGCATTATACAATTGCAACTTGCGCAGTGATTATTCTGTTGTTGCTTCAGAGTAATTATTAATTCAGCATCAATATCAAATTCTCGTTGTTTTTTTTTTTGTCTTGTTGTTTGTAACCGGAGAGTTTTTTTATCAACAATATCATCTATTGTGGTGTCATTATCATCGCCAATGATTTCATCATCGCCTGACTCTGTCAGGACAATTCTTCGAAGTTGATTTATTTTTCGTACTCTGGATACTGAAAGATAGACTAAATTCGACCATTCTATGCGATTATCTACCATCCAAACAATTGTATCCGATATAGTCAATCCCTGTGAAGAGTGTATTGTTGCTGCATAACCTAGCGTCCATGGGAATTTATTAGCACGCAATGCATCTTCAACGACATTGATATCAACCAGCACAATATCATTTAATACGAGAATCTGCTTTTCACTCTGTCCTGGAATATCAACTTCGATGTTCTGTTTTCGTGTATCCGATGGCCTATAACAGAGGGGCACTGGAAGTGTTGCAAATTTTGTTTATGCAATTCAAATAACTTCATCTGAAGTGTGTCCCTGACTATTTTTCTACTTGCAATGATTAAATCATTTGGTCTCCACGCTTCCCAAAACTCATTCATGGGAGTTTCCGAAATTATTTCACGGGCTATTTCACACTGGATTCTATCCGGTTGTAATCTAATTAGTTTCTTCAATTCTTTTAATTCATTATCAAGTGATCTATGATCGGTATCAATTTCTTCATAATAGTCTACAAAACCCTTTAGCCATTCATGGGGAGATGCACCGACAAATGGTGGTGGTTGCCCGTGATCACCGCACATGACGACTTTTGTATTCTTCAATAACAACCACTCAAGAAATATTTTTAAGACATCTTCGGATACTGTGTCTATTTCATCCCACATGATGAATTCAGGAATAAATTTCTCTCCCATGCGCTCAGGAGTCCATTTATCTCCCTTCCATCGGAAAAAGCTGTGATAAGTGCAGGCATTTACCCCTCTCTGTATCATTTCTCTTGCAAGTCTGTGAGTCGGTGTTAGTACAATCATGTTTGGATTGGAAACACGAAATAACTCAATTGCCCGGGTCGTTTTTCCTGACCCACCACAGCCGTTTAAATAAACTGTTTTATACAGGCATATTGGATCAGAAATCGGTGGTGCACTAGAAAATTCTGAACACTGATTGCTTTCTAAGTAATTATTTTCAATGGTAACATCTGCTGATGGAATATAATCATGAATCATTTCTTTCTTAATTCTCCATGATCCCCATTTCTCGTTGCCAGTAGCCTTAAAATCAGCCATTTTGCTATTTACGTAAAATGAATCAGTAGCAACTCTAACTGCGGTGGTAGGAAATCTATTGATCATTGAAAACAGATTGATAGAAGCATAACCGAGCATAGAAGCTCTCAAATGTGTGTACTGCGGATGGTATCCATCATTGTAGGTAACAATTGTACCCAATTTGGTTCCATCGGACATAAATGCGTCCTTACGATTGACATATAGGCCCTTATTCGTTAAATCCGTGATTACAAAATCGTATTCAGCATTGTCTATAATCAATCGTGAAGAATATTTCGTATTATCATCTTTGCCACCTTGGGTAAATTTACCGATTATTCTTCGTCCAAGATTATTTGCTTCATTGTTTCTGATTTCAAATAACTGTTGGGACCAATCCATGATTTGTTGTTCATTAAAATCAGGAAACAGTTTTCGCTCTTCGCTAATTATTTTTTCTAGATCAGGTTGGGGTAACCAGACTGATTTCTGTGCTCGATAGGATATAATTGCTTCACTGACAATTAATGATTTTAACATCTTACAATCAAGCATATACCGTAATAACACTATTGGCATCCAGTGTTTTTCAGACATGTGTTTACCAATCCAAGGTAACTACACGGATGAAGTCCTGTAGCCATTTCAAATGATACTACACAAGCGAATCCGGTTAAATCTAAATCAGGAAGTGGTCCATTAATAGCAACACGGGTCATTTCGTGTGTGGGGTGTCCAAATCGTTTGAAATATTTCTCGCATTCTCCATACCCAAGAAAACTTCCTGGATAACACGCAATCATATCAACTGAAATAACGGTATCAGCGGTGTATTTTGTGTTCCATAATCCGCTGTGGCTGTATTCAAGACAGGACAATTTGACATCTGATAAAAACTCACTTCGTGTTGGTTTCCACGCGTTTTTCTTTCTAGCAAAATGTGCTGCAATGGATGGTACTGTAAAACAGTTTGCTAATAATTGATCGTTGTCTTCTCCGTCCCCAGAAAACTCACTAGCTAGTTGTTTCATTTGATTCTGCAGCTCTTCAGTACGGTATAATTCTCCGTTAGGCCTTACAAACTGATCAAATCTACATTCTTCGTCTGAAGTACTATGAAATAGCCACACTGACACAGGATCGTTTTTACTCAAATGGTAAATAGCATCAAATAATTTCTGCTCTGAAAAAAACTCTTCGGTTTGGGATAGATATCTTACGGTTCTATCCCGTGGGGATATTGTTACTGCAGATGACCACGCGTGTGCGTTATGATCAATAATTTCAATGGGGTTTCCTTTTTTTGATTGATATTTCGGTTCTTTTAATACTTCACCGGTGATTGTCCTTACCGATATTGGAAATCTCAATGATGTTTCTAATTTAGTTATATCCTGAATTGTTGCTCCATGCTCTTTTACCGTGAACTCCCACTCGGTTATTTTTTTTCGTCTTAGATCAGTTAGTTTATTTCCCCGGGACGCATTTGTGAAGTGTTCTATTATTCGTTCTGCTACACAATTGAGCCCTGTCGAATATTTCATGGGTGCTAGTTTTGAAATATCAGGTTTTTCATTGAGCGGATAGATCCCGTAAACAACTGCTGTGACAGGATAAGATCTTTCGTAGTAGGGTTTATCAATTCCAGTCAAAATTCCCGGTTTTGAATCCTGATTCACGGTGACAGTTTTTTTGCCCCTGAGAATGGGTTCAAATTTATCCCTAATAATCCATTTGCCATCCTCACGGATAATGAATTTGATTCGGAAAAAATGACTTTTTTCCCCAATACGTGAAATGATCACTGCTGCTTTTTCATCATTCATGGTAGCGTCAACAACACCATCAATTCGAAATGTTGACCAACAATAAGATGCTCCATCACGCTTGAATTCATTAAAACAGTCTCTGATGGGTTTATCAAGAATTTTATTCTTGGGTGTATTAGAAACTATATCAAGATTGAATTGAGCATCCTTCCATGGTGATCTCATGTTTCCGTCTCTTGGACGTTTGTTACGTTTTTTGGGTCTATCGCGATTAAATCTAGGATTAATTTTCAATAATCTCTTAAACTCCTTCATATTTCCGTCTATTGGACGTTTGTTACGTTTTTTGGGTTTATCGATATTAAATTTAGGGTTAATTTTTAATAATCTCTTAAACTCTTTCATGTTTCCGTCTCTTGGACGTTTGTTACGTTTGTTTCTGTTTACTACACGTTTTTTTGGGTCTATCGCGATTAAATCTAGGATTGATTTTCAATAATCTCTTAAATTCTTTCATGTTTCCGTCTACTACACGTTTTTTGGGTCTATCGAGATTAAATCTAGGATTGATTTTCAATAATCTCTTGAACTCTCTATCGGTATTGAATTTAGCATTTTTCGAAGTCAATCTCTTGAACTCCTTCATGCTATATATAATACAGGTGTCTAAATGAAAGATTTATGTATAATCAATCACTGCAAAATGGGTCAGTCATTGAATTAGACAATAGTGTAGTATATAATGACCCAAGAATTCAGACTACACCCAGTGATTAAAAATTACGAAGCATCCAGTGATGGTGTTGTAAGAAACTGTAGACTGAAGAACCCAATTGGGTGGGATAATGGTATGGGGTATTTGGTGTTTAATGTTGGAAGGAAGACATTTCGCAATCATCGTTTCGTATTTGAATGTTTTCATGGATTGATCAAAGATGGTTTTGTTTTTGATCACATTGATTCTAATCCAAGGAACAATTCTTTATCCAATCTGCAAGCAATCACACAGAGTGAGAATTCCAAACGAGGAAGGACTGGCACTTGTTCAAAAGCGAGACCAGTGAAATCTTTGAATACAACAACTAACGAAGAGAAAATATTTCAATCATTATATGAAGCCGGTAAGTATTTCAATATTTGTAGAACTTCAGTACGATTAGTTGCATCGGGAATAACCAAAACGGCTATTTCAAAAAAGACGGGGCAAAAAGTTCAATTTAGTTATGTCTAATGCGTCATAATTTCCAATTAGAGATATGTCATTCTTATAGAATAATGAATTCTGAAAACATGAATAGCATCATAGTTGAAATAGCAAAATTGAAAAATCAGGATATCAAACTATCAGATGGATTAAATCCTGATCAAATTGTGTCTGATTTTCAGGATATTGAATACGGAGTAAACAACAATAAATATATGCTACCCAAGAAATATGCACTCATCAAAAGAATTCAGAATTCTATTAAAGACTCTCTTTCATTTTCCAGTGACATCAGTGTGTTCGTCCCGTTGTATACTATCGTAGAAGGAATACGAAAAGAATTAGGTAACGAATACGAATTGAAAAAAGAAGTCAACTCTAAAATTAGAAACCTACGAGCATTAATTCAGGAAAATTGATTACCCGACCATTGATTGCCCGACCATTTTATCATCGACCTTCATTTTTTTTAGCCGACCCTCAACGGGAATGTCAAAAATCGATGGATGATATGTCAGATTGATCAAAATAGAATGGAGCAACTCACAGTATTATTTATTTTATATACAATTATGTGACTTGCTCCATCATTGATAGAAGCTGTTATAGGATGAAATAACACTTCCATGACCGTATCAAAAATCATCCGACATGTCAAAAAGTGGAGAAACTGTCAGTATTATTTATTTTATATACAATTATGACACTTTTTCCATCAGTGATAGAAGGTGTCTCACGATGAAATAACACTTTTATGACTGTGTTAAAAATCATCCGACATGTCAAGTGTTTTGCAATTGAAAAATAGTTTGCGATTTCAAATAATGGTCAATGAAGCATTAACAACCCGATTGGCTCGTGAACGACTGGATGCAATTAAGAGATTTGTACCAATTCGTGACTCTGTAAGAAATAAACTGCAACAACGACAGAGTTTACAAACTGATTTTGCTCTGGGGTTTGAAGAGTTGTTTAAACCAGTAACCACAGCAACAAAAGGGGTAGAGCGTGCTTTACTGGGAGATGGTCCCGAGACGGGAAAATCTGTTATTGGTGAACTCGAAAAAATAGCAGCGAAAACGGAACAAACTGAAAAAACTGATCCGAAAAAAACGACTGTTTCTCTGTTGAATAAATTTACTGATCATGCTAAAATATTAATAAAAAAACCTATTTTATTGAAATCAAAGGATTATCAAGCCTTTGGTAATTTTGCTGCTCAAAGTTATAATTCAAAAAAAGATTTTTTAAAGGACGAGTATAAAAATGATAGAATATCAAGTAATGATTGGTTCGATTATATGTATAAACTAAATAAGGGGATTGGTCGTTTGAATAAGGATGAGATAGGATACAAGGAATTTCAAAGGGGAATTAGTTATTATAAAAGAGGACAAATAGAAGAGCGACAACGAGAATTAGAAGAACGACGTCAAACACCAACACGTAGACAAACAAGAAGACAAAAAAAACAACAACTACCACCTGATGATGATGATGATTTAGAAGAACGACGTCAAACACCAACACGTAGACAAACAAGAAGACAAAAAAAAACAACAACTACCACCTGATGATGATGATGATTTAGAAGAACGACGTCAAACACCAACACGTAGACAAACAAGAAGACAAAAAAAACAACAACTACCACCTGATGATGATGATGATTTAGAAGAACGACGTCAAACACCAACACGGAGACAAAAAAAACAAGAAGAACCTAATGATGATTATTTACAAGAAGAACCTAATGATGATTATTTACAAGAAACGAATTTAGAAAAACTAGATGAAGCAACTGGTTATAGCGGAAGTGGACTGCAAAATCCAAGGATTGGAAACACTTGTCCTGATAGTGTTATCAATGATATATCACGATTAGATGTTCTTGTAGGAGGATTCCGAGCTGGAAATAACTCTCCAGAAATAATTAATGAAGCAGCTGATATCTGTAGACGGTTATTTGCCGGCGGTATCATGGATATCAAAACATATCGAGATTTCATTGACGAGTTAGCAAATGGGTATCATAGTGATTAAATAACAATTGAAAACACTATTGTTTTTATAATACTGATCGTACACTACAATCATGATAAACCAACCCTCGTCTATGTAGTTAATTCACGGTTTCCAGTTTATAAAGCATACTATGGAGATGGCCTCGGCAATACCATTTTAGGATTCTTTTCAAGAATGGCCCCAAAAGTGATGCCGTTAGCTAAACAATTATCAATGAAAGCCATTGATGTTATTCGTGATAAGGGTATTAGTACTGTTGGAGATCTTGCCGGGAAAGCGTTTTCAACTGCGAAGGATAAAATAACATCATTAGTAAAATCACGAAAAAAGAAACCGTTACCGTCTACAGAAGAAATGCCTGCAAGTGTTAGTAAAATTATAAATAACGCAGTAGATGAAAAACTAGCGTCGATGGTAAATCAAGGGGACCAAAGCAATATTGCAAATATGATAGCGGGAAGTGGCTTTAAAAACCCACGTCGAAGAAATCCTATGGATTTTCACGCTAGCGTTTTTCACGATGAAAATCACGATTTAGACTCTGATAAATAGAATAAAATGTTCAAAAGGTCATCTGATCCAGCATTTGATATGGATGCCCCAGTGCGTAAAGATGATTCTGTACGCGATTTTCAATTTTATTCTTATCACGCAATACAACCCGATCTCCGATCACGAATTGAACTTCAAGTTCATGATACCAGTAAATACTTTTTGCCTTGTGAAGCGTTTATTGAAGTAGAAGGAGAACTTGTAACAAATGATGATGCACATAATGATCCACCATATGACATTAGCCAAACTACCCGAGTTGGTTTTGTCAATAACGGTATTATGGCGTTATTTGAAAGCGCTAGATATCTCATTGATGGAAAAGAAATTGAATCCATTGACCGTGAAGTTGATGTGGCCACAACAATCATAGGGTTAGCGAGATATTCTGATGATTATACAAGATCAGCGGGTCCATCTATGATGTTTGCAAAGGATACCTCTGATAACGCTGATCACCTTCAATTCATTAAAGTGTTAACACCGCAAGTCACTTCAGTTGCTAATCAAGGGGAAGCAGCTAATCCAGAACGTCGAACTAGACCCGGAGCTGAGTTTGATATTCTCGGAGGCGTTAATGGTAATCTCAATTTAGGATTTGCAACACGCGTAGCAATGTTGCATGGGCAGCGTAGACGATTTTCATGTGCAATTCCACTGCATCACATATTTGGATTCTGTAGAAACGTCCGAAAAGTTATTTATGGAGCCAAACACACAATAGCGCTTGTACGAAAGGGTTCTGATGATGATGAAATCTGGCGTAATGCTGGGGTTGCTCCCGGTAAAGTCATTTTAACAAAACTATCATTGTGGATGCCAGTGTTAACTCCATCAATCACCGAAGAACAACGACTACTATCATTTATGGACCAAGGAGGAAAGTCGTTGTTAAGTTGGTTATCAGTGACCACGGATATTAAACAAGACAGTGTTGATGGTACATACACATGGCACCTGGCATCAAAACAAGGTGTTTCAGCTCCACGTCATATATTCGTAGCGTTACAGAATAATGCGCGAGTTGGTAATCAAGAACGAAGTCATATGATATTTGATCAGTTAGGTGTTAATGAAGTCTCGCTGAGAATAAACGGACAGCAGGAACCATCCGAGGATATACAACTTGATTACGGTCAGAATCATATTGCACGCGTGTATCATAACCTGTTGTCATTTATGGCACGTGATCTAAATGTGGATACCGGTTTGCAAATATCACAATATGATTTTAAAAATCTGTATCCGATTTATTACTTTTCATTGGAACATCTTGATTTGATGAGACAATCTGTCGTTGATATACACTTTAGAGCCGGTGTAACCCGTCCGACTGGTCCACCAGTTGGTGGGGTACCTCCTATCCTTATCCCGAATTATAGAGCGGTTGCTGTCATTCTCAGTGATAAATCAATGTTACTTGAAGGTGTTGGAGGAAGAATGAGAGTGGTAGATGCCCCAGTAGAAAACATGTAATTGAAAATCCGAAGGATTTTTCCATTAGAATCAATCTATTATGTATAATGTCATATAGTGTTATTAGTGTTGCGTTAACTCCTGGTCAAATCAAAAATTGCAATCAGAATCGGCTAAAAAATGTGGAACCACAATCACGTTGAAACCTGATCAAATGACTGGTGGTGCAAATAAATTATCGCTGACAACTCGTCAAATAAAACATTTCAATGATGCACTTGCAGCCAAAAAAGGTGTTCAGATTACTCTTTCTGCGGCTGCTATTAAAAATATGATAAAATCAGGTGGTATATTTCCATTTTTAGCTGCAATACCAGCATTGATTGCAGCAGCAGCCCCAGCAGTGGCTAAAGCGGCTGCGTTAGGAGCCGTTGGTACTGCAGCAGGAATGGCACTTAAGAAGGCAACTGGGAAGGGATATAAAAAAAAGGGACGATCCGTTCACGGATTGGGTCTAAGACTACCATGAACCCCGTATTCGTGGTACAGCGGAAAAGGTCTAAGACTACCAGGAACCCGGTATTCATGGTACAGCGGGAGATCCGTTCACGGATCAGGCCTGAGACTACCAGGAACGGTTTATTAATTGAGGAACCTATGGTTCCCATGTCCAATTTTGATTTAATGGATGCGGCAAAAAAACTAGTGATTAAAAATTTCAGAGGTGTTTTTATGAAAGATCAATTACCACATCAACCAAACAAAACTGAAACAGGTATTATTAATCTCGATAACAGCACCGGACCTGGAACTCACTGGGTTGCATACGCTATTGATCCACGTGGGATTGTCTATTTTGATTCATATGGATTAGCCCCACCAAAAGAGTTTATGCGTTACATAAAACAATTTCCAATGAAGACTTGGTATTCTACGCTACCAACACAACAAATCAATGACCCACCAATATGCGGCAGTGAAGTATTAAATGTCCTTGACGCTATTTCAGCATCTAGAAAACCACCTCATATTGTCGTAAATGACTACACCAGCAATCGCTTTTTAGAGAGAGAAAGAGTTTTACAATAACATGATTGATATTTGGGGGAGATCTTTGAAACCCAAACCCGATGGCACTGCACCACCTGATTCTATCAAGGATGTAAAAAAAATAATTAAAGATGAAATAGCTGAGACGTTGAACTTAACAAGTGTTGACCCCGGGGAAATAGTTGTATTTCAGGACAAACAGGGTAAATTGAAATCTAGTAATATTTCTCTGGATGATATTTTAGTTAAACAACAAAACGCAATCGAGAACACCGTTGCGTTATTTTCCGATCAGGGTAAATTGAAATCTAGTAATATTTCTCTGGATGATATTTTAGTTAAACAACAAAACGCAATCGAGAACACCGTTGCGTTATTTTCCGATCAGGGTAAATTGAAACCAGGTGTACTTTTTTCGACGATTACAGATCGATTAAAAATTCTCAACGATGAGTTAAACAATTCTGTGGTTGTACTAACAACACTTGAATGTAGAATTGAAGAAAACGGGAAACAGTTTACCGCATTTCGTAGAAATATCATTGATAAATTTATTGGAACCCCGTTAGATAAAATTGAAATAAAACTCCCTGATATTAAAAAATCCATCGATGAGACGAAAACTTTCATCGAAGCCGTCAAAGGTGATTTTTCGAGGATGATAACAGTTATTGAAAAAACAAAAATTCCTCATGAGAAAACCAACAACGTGGTATATACAATCCAACACGGATCATTTGCGTGGACACCTACAAACAACAAATTAGATATCACTGCAACCGTCAAGGGTATTTATCGATTAACACTAGTAACACCATTGACTCAATTTAATATATCATCGTCGAGTTCATCCGGGGTCAACAATACGATTTCAACGATCATCGACAAGGATACAAGTGAAAAGTTCACTATAACAACTACTGATAAAAATTTGACTAAAACTTCGGTATCATGGTATGTGGAATTCGTAGCGGATTTAAGTAAATAAATTGAAAGGATTTCACAATTGAAAACGCTAGCGTTGTTAAAATAAAAAATGATTTCATCATCGCAATATCGCTATGATCAGGTCAGAGAATATCAAACTAGACTCAAAACCCTGTCTGATGAGTATGCAATGAAAATTAAAAAATATCGCAGGAGAATTACCGCAATTGATGTTACTGTGTATTCAGTGAGTGGT
This sequence comes from Unio delphinus, assembly GCA_029339505.1. NCBI lineage: Eukaryota > Metazoa > Mollusca > Bivalvia > Unionida > Unionidae > Unio > Unio delphinus. The sequence continues at coordinate 1,439,006 of JAQISU010000171.1, forward strand.
GTAATCACCGGAGCCGGTATTATACTGTCTTCAGTGACAATGATGGCTCCGATAGCTGTTCCAATTTGCATTTCTGCGGCAACAACAATCGCTGGAATTATTTCAATAATCACAAAAAAAATATCCTCATGCAGCCAACGGAAACTACAAGACTACATAATTCAATTTCATGTTGTGTCCACTGCATACTCGCAATTATCCTCATTGATATCGTCATCGCTCGATGATACAATTATATCAGAGAGTGAGTTTTCAGCGATGGTAGATATATATGATTCTGCGATGTCAAAATTAGAAATACAAAAACATGAGTATAATAACAATGACAACACAGATGGAATTACTTCAACAAATAGTGGAGAACACAAACCCAGTACAAACAAGCATGATCTCAATAACCTCAACGAATCCAGAATTCAGTGTGAATTTCCCCTCTCCGGTCCCAGTGAAGGAGATAGCGCTAGCAAAATTACGAGTATACCACAGTTGGCCAAATATTAGGTCAAAATCATTTGGTGGTCAACAACCCAATAATTCCTTGGTATTTGCAAATAAGAATAAACCAGACGGTACCCCAGACTGGAATGTTGTTTCCATACCAACCGGATCATACCAAATCGAACAAATCAATAATGAATTCGCGCGTAGAATAAAATCGATTACTGGAGTAGAGTCAAAAATAGCTATAACAGTTCATGAACCAACACTATCATCTGCCATTGAAATAAGCACAGAGGGTTATGTCGTAGATATCTATCAAAGTTCTATTAGAACCGTACTAGGATGGCCTGAAATCCCACCCCGGGAAAAACCCGTTGATTTACCAGAACCAAAAAAATCTGATTATGTCACAGACAGGATAAAATCTGATAATCCAGTAAAGAGTTATAGAGATTATGACAAATTGAATTTTTTTCTTAAAACGATAGATACCGTCACTAATAAAAGATACCACACACTTCTACAGAGTAAAACCACTGAAAATTTCAGAGCGTTCAATAACGATATTTCGTTGTTGTTAATATCCCTTAAATCCGGTACTCTCACCCGAGACGAATTTATCAGCGTTGTAGAAACATGTAACAAAATCATCAATGACATGGAAACATTTCATTCACAAATTATTCAGGGTATATTAGATGACGATATCTCCCTATCGAAAACAATATTTGCAACGAAGTATAATATACGCGTAGAAGATATCCCCACATTCAAACTACCAGGATATAATATCTAAGAACTACAAAAATCTCTCAGTGACACCATCGATGTTGGTTTTAAAATAATTCATGATGCATGGAAAAAAGCAACATCACCGGAAATAAAAATCCTGACCCATAATAATGACCCAGATGGTGGTGGCAGGCATATTGCTCCGTTCAATGTGAATATTTCAACGGTGATTGCGCTCAATTTAGTATGTGATGTGATCGAAGGAAGCTATCAAATTAATCTAGAACGATCAAATCAAGCTCAGCAAGGATATATTTTGTATTCATTTGCACCAATAGCTCCTCCAGGGTTTTTAATAATTGAGTCCCCGGTGAATCCAGTCTATATGCGATGTCATAATAATTCATTAACCAGAATTAATTTCAAACTCACTGACCAGTCTAATAATCTGATTGATTTACAAGAGGAGGTTTTACAAATTAGTCTATTTGTGAAATCGTAGTGATTTTCGTTCCCCAGACAAGGTCTGGAACACGATATCGTATCGGACTGGATCAAATATTCGGTTAACCCATAGCAAAAAGGGTGAGTGACAACGACGTTGTAATCCCTTTTTCCCAAAAAAATCGATGGAGGATTTCATTAATTTCATTGATTTTTTCATATTTTTTTGGGGACCTAATCCATGAAACGATATCAGATTCACACACACATTTGGGGCCTGATGTCATTGGTTTCATTGTTTTTAAGCCTGATTTCAGTGAAAACTTGTCTAAAAATGTTGTCCGGCTCACCCTCTCTGCTGCTGGTCAAAATCCGCCAAAATCGTGTGACGTCATTTATGGATGGTACCCAAGCCAATCCGTAATGTAACGAGCTTTACATACGGTGAAATATTTATACTGTTCCTATCGAAAGCACTTTGCACGTGCGGCATAGGAGGGACTGAATTCACTATTTTGAAATACGATACAATATACATGAATCACCTGCAGGTATCGTTGTACGCCAATAACGAAACTCAAGTACATGCATTTAATAAATGAAAGGGTTTATACAGTTCCGTGACAATCAGCATGACAAATCTATTCGGTATTTGCTGAAAGTAGTAATCAACGATGACGGCAAAAGTCCACATAGTTGAGATCAGTTTTTTTTTAAAACATGTTAAGGAATTTTCGTTATCTTCTATTGAAATAGCCAATGGTGATATTTTGATTTTCTGTGGACCTCATAAGCGAGTAACATTTCTCCAAGCTGCTTCACTCTGGAAAATCGTCAGAATATATATTCATAAATTCATGTCTTATTTCAGCAACAATAATAAATCAAAATGGTTATCAAATAAATAAATCTAACTCCGTTATTAAACAATGGGTTTTCACTTTCATGTATTTACTGATCTACATTTTTGTTTCATGTAAGACACGGGAAATTTATTTAATCGGACCAGGAAGAAAATAACTGAACACAAATGAGTATATTTCAAATTAGTTTCTACAAATAAGTGATGTACTGCTTTCCGGAAATTGAAATCGATAATAATATATCCTGATATCGTGGGTATTTAATAAATGAATGGGATATTTTCCTCCAAAATCTGACATATTTCAGGTGGACGCAATCAACAATGATATCATGTTTTGCTAATGCCAATTCATATTTTTTTTTACAACCAAATTGATTACATGAAAGCCGTTAATTCATACATGTGTCACAGCTCAGGCAACAATGAAGGTCAAGAATGCTGATGTTTTATCAAAGTTAGTCGTCATCGTTTACATCCATATGGCAGTAATCGTCACACAAGGTATGTTGAGTAGAAAACACTTGCAACAGTCACGCAGAGTAAGTAACACGTGCTTGAAACGGTCACTCAAAGTAACTAACAAGTACTAGAAACATTCACTAAGAGTAACAAGTACTTGCAACACTCACTCTGTTTAAGAAACACTTACTTGCAGCATTCACTGATTAGCGATCTTCAGATTATTGACTTTGTCACATTCTAAGGAGTCAAGTGATGTTATTTTAATGCAGAATTTACTGTATTAAGTTAGTAGTGATGTTAGATTGATTTTAGTTAATTTTTGATTGTTTTAAGCCAATGATTTTATTTAGACTATTTCCGTAATACTTACATTATCTCGTGCGTTCGTCGCGTGTTTTCTTCCGTGAATCAGTCAATAAGATTTGATAAAAGCGACATTTTTAAACCTATATCAGAGTTTTAGTTTGGCTTTCTATTAAGTTTGTATTTGAACCCATCGGAATTAAACTTTGTTGTAGGTAGACATCAAAACCATCCAAATAAGGCCTTTACCTGACATTTGATTGTCTGGACTTGGTGTCACCAATGGACTGTATATACGTACTATTATTAGTATAACTACCTCCTTCGTAGATGGGTATTAGCAACGTTCATATTGGTTGTTTTCACAGACGTCACGATTAAATACGCAAATACCCACAATTCAACGCACGCGCACCTTCTCCCACCATTTTGAGTCGCTAACGAACCGTTGTCAACATTAGTCATCATGTATATTCAAGAATAATAATCGGATTCAACTATCAATAAGGATATTTACTTCTTCGACACAATACATAGGTTGTACTTGAAATTATGTGCACTATAGCACAAAAATAAAAATAAAGCTGGAAGTTCTCTTGCTTATATCGAAAGACAGAATAGTAAAGTAGAACCGTAATTGTGTATATTATTGATATCTAAGAAATGTACTTTTTGTTGTTGTTTACAAACAGACAATATTGACGTTTTTAAAAAGTCATTCGTATCATATCCCTAAGCTTCTCTTGAAAGAGTATTTCCAGATCGAGATTTTCTGGATACAATATCAGTCACGAATTAAAATTTCATAGCATGTATTTTATGCTAGAACTTTTATGTACAAATATTTTTCGCGACAACATGTGTTTGTGCCATAGAATATTTGAGAAACCATTTTAATTAGTATATTCAAATATTGTATTTGTGGAGGGGATGGTGGATGTGGACGTATACTAGATGAAAGCGATAACCGGTCAAAGAAGTTTCATCTTTATTGTATTCAAACGAAACACGTGTCTGACGGAACATGACGTTGTTTCGAATGTCAAAACAATGTTTTCCTCATATGCTTTTACAAATATGAAATTGTATATAAACAATTGGCTTTTAAACTTTAACGATAATCAAATGCTTGATTTAAGCCCGTGAAAATCGAAAATCATTACATGTTTCTACTTGGTTGCATATCCATTTGTTTATGCGTTTGTTTATTGATCGATCTATTTGTTTGGGAAAGAATAACAAATATGGTTGAAATATAAATATTTTACTTGAAGAAAACACGTAAAAAGAGTCACGCGATTCGATCTCGCTAGGCTGACATGCACTACAGAATGTGATGTATTTTTATATTCTTACTCACAACATGAAACGTGCCTGTTATGTGGGATAGGGACTCAAAATGGCGGATATGGAAGTACTCAGGTTTTGTGACGTCACATGAAAACAACGGATACGTATAAATGGAATTCTCTCTCAATATTGGTAGCAAGCTTGACGACAGTGCATATTTTGTCTTTAAATTAACGAAATAGTATATATATATATAATAACCAAATTGCGAAGGTTCATTGGCAAAACACGTGTAAAATAGCATTAACCTTTAAATTTTCTGCTGGATATCAAGCCATATTAGTTCATTTAATTATATTTTCATTTTTGGCTTCTTTTCTCGGTGCGCCATATAAGAAACTTATCTCCTAATTGGAAAACATCAACAGACTCAGGAAAGATATCGTCCTTCGAATCGTATATTTTGATGATTAGAAACGCACATAACATAATATTTTACATTTTACATCATTTCAATGCCGTTTTCATTTTATTCGCTATATAATATTTTCAGAAGAATACGAATGCTGTTCTAGCGCTGTTATTAAAAATTAATAATCTATCGTAGAATAACCAAATACTGTATAGCAAGCCTTATTTTGAAAACTATTTTCCGTGGAGAACGAACGGTTGATGTAAATATTCCAATATCTGTACACTTGTAAAGGCCTGGTACAATTAGTATATCCCGAACGTCCTGAAAAATATCAATCAGTTTTTCGGTTTTACTTTAACAATATTTTAATTTGCTCTGCAAAATATAGGATCAATTCGTTGCCTGAATGTGTGAAAATGATATAAATCAATCTGGTTTACACCATTCATTTACTTCTTTGAGTCCGTTTTTGGTTGCGCACATTACTACAAACATGGTGGTGAATTGGAAAGATAGGGTTATCCATCTCGTCCTATTAATGGCCTCCCTAGTATCAAGCCAATTTTAGTGGTATTTCTACAAATATATTTATTTTCAATTCCGTGAAAGACTCCAAATTAGATTAACAGAAAAACACAATCCTTGCCAAACAGCTAAATGCCCATTTATTTTTAATAATTCCACGTGAAAGTTGACATTTGACATGAGATGAATACGACGCCTATAAAATCAAATTGCTATTGTTTACTCGCAAGAATATGTGACACTTATGTTTATCACGCTGTGCTTTGCGTATTTGCAAACTCTTCCGTGTGCTGTCTTGATAGAATGTCAAATATAAGAAAACCAATATATTTTGTTTTCACAATTCAAGGAATATTTTATTTACGGAATAAATATGGCCTAGCTTAAAGGCAGCAGCACAGAGGCGGAACAGAAAAATGACGACCAAATATGGGTGAAAAGTACGCAAAAAATTAAAATATCCAAACTTCCATATTATTGACTAATCGTTGTAAGAAAAACTTGTTTTTTCCTCGTTGTGCAATTTTCTGGCTCCGTTGTTGTTTTCTCATGAATCAGACAAATGTTAATCTTAAAAAAGTATTTTTTTTAAATTATAAAATCAGTATCTTTGTTGTGGCGAATGAAATTACCTAAAAAGCAAAGGTATATGCGACCATGTTGAGTTACACCCCCCTTAGCAATATTTCTTTAATACTTTAATATCAATTAGCTTTGGCTGCTTAAATATCATGCATGTTGTTATGCTTTAATATTAATTTAGCTTAAATACTTTAATATCATGTTGTTATTTTCTATTCATAAGAGTAATATAATGTTTGGGGTAGGTGTGATAGTATACCAAATTCTACTGCAAGAAAGGAGGTTAGCGAATTTAGGTTTGGAAATAGGGGTAATTTACTGCGTTTATAAAGGTGTAAAGTGTTTTGAAGGTGGGTTGATCTAGTGTGCTAATAATGATCATCTGATAAATTTTGTCCAAAAAGAAATACAAACCATTTTCTGTTTGTAAATCCAGGATAAAAGAAGAAATACAAACCATTTTCTGTTTGTAAATCCAGGATATACCGAAGTGGTTATCATATCGAAATAATTTATTTTGAGGGGGGGGTGGGGGCACCAGACAGATTCCCCTCCCCTTATTTTGAAAAAAAAAACTAGAAACAGTGTGTTTATGTGTGAGTGTATTCCCCCTGATGTGTTGTTGGATGTGTTTTTTAGAATGTTTTCTTTACTTTTAAACCTAACCTTAATTTTTTCCCATCGGGATTATATATAAATAGTAGGTATTTGGTCCCTAGTGTTTTCTATGAGACGGTTTCCTCGAGGTGGTTATTTTTAAATCACATCTTGGGTTTCCTTTTTCTTTTTTTCCATAAATTAACCATGCCTAGGGGTTTCCTACATCCTGTGTATGCTATTTGTGATGTGATATATGTATGTTTCTATATGTATAGCTATATATACAATGTACTTGTTAGGATAGCCATTCTATATCATATTTCCCAGTTGTCTATTAGTTCATCGACCCAGAAAACCGGTCTTCACTCGTGCTTTTTATAAAATACTTCCGTTTAAATAGTTTTATGTTGCTTTTGAATTTTGCACAATTATGGTGTATTCTGTTTTAAATTTAACATGGGTTACACAACGGTTCTTAATGTATTAAAGATTGTGTTTCCGTTAAATGACTTGTATATTTCCTTATTTATTCATCAGGTCTACTTTGGTCGAGTCGGGATCGGTACATTATTTTTCTTTTATTTGTACTTCATCCGTCATTATTTCGTCCTCTTTTATTTATTTATTTAATCCTTATTCCTTGCTCGAAAATTTGTTATTTATACTCCCTCTAAACGGGCTGTATGTATAGTTCATGTGAAGCTCTACAGAGTAAACCTATTTATCTTATTTAGGTCACAAGTGACTTTAATATGTTAGCATGCTTTATGGATGCCATGTTTTCTTGACTTAATTGCTATCTATCTAATGCGTGAGCTGTGTTGTTGTGTATATTTCCTCTGAGTTTCTTTCCCAGCTCTTTCACGGGCCTGCCCACTTCGCGTGGCGCTATGTGATTTAGCCCCGTGTTCTCCTTAATAGTACTTCTCCTCCTGAGGTCCCTCTATCCCCAAATCCCTAATTATACCCCTATTTTTATTACTGGCCCGCACGCTATCATATTCCTGACTAAAAAGTTTCTTATTTCATATAGTTCAGCTTTGGTAAATTTCCCATCTAGATATAGTAGTTCTTTATCGTTATATGACTGTTTTTTCTTAATTTGTGTGATTATGTCTTCTCTTTCTTGTTTATTTATTCTACATTGAGTTATAGTACGTTTCTTTTGAAAAAGGACAGTTTTTACACAGTGGACATTTAGGCGACACTACGATCATATTCCTTCTCACCGCATTTTCTCCTGTCAACCAAGCATCATGCATGTATTTGAACAGGATACTTTTCATTTTTAATGACCCTGATCTGACCCAGTTTCCCCAGGCTCTATCCGAGTTAATATTTATAGGGTTTCTGTCTATTTTACTTTTCTTCTTCTTAATCGTATGTGCAGTTTACCATCTGTATGTAGATTTTGTGTCAATTTCCCATATATCCTTAGCATCCCTATATTTATATAGTAATTCCTTTATTGATCTTAATTTTCTTGGCACCCTTTTACAGTTTTATGAGTTTGTTATTTCTATATATGTCATTTCTCTGCTTCATTGAGAAACCAAAATAATAAATATACAGCCCTTGCCGTGCTATTTTAGGCTCTACTTTAATTTCTTTAAATCTATTGAGAATGTTGGTGCTTTTAATTAGGGTTGGATTGAGAAGGCCTAGGCCTCCCCTTTTTCCTTCCCTATATAGAGTTTCTTTGTTTATGTAGTGCATTTTAAATCCCCATAAGTATTTAATAATTTCGTTATCTATTTCTTTAGTGTTGCATTTTTTATGTCTAGTGATTTTAATTTATAGTTTAGATGCACATACATATCCTTTTTTTAACCTGTGCCCGTTTCAATAGATATATTTGCGTAAGCTCACAGATTTGTATGTTTTTTATGATATTCTCTCTGATTTCTTTGAGGTTTTGTTTTTCATCATTTTTCCCAAAATTTACACCTAACGTTTTTACTTGGTCTTTAATTAAATTAAGAGGTAGCCCTCGTTGCTTGCCTCTCCAGTTTCCTATTAGAAGTATTTCTGTTTTATTGGTGTTTATTTTCGATCCCGACACTTTCCAAAATCTTCCGAATTCATTTATTAGTTCATTATAGAAATTTATATCTTGTATAAAGTTAGTACAATCGTCCGCATTCTGCATCATTTTCACTTCTTTTTTAATGTTTGGAACTTTAATCCCTATGATCCCATCCTTGCCTCACCGATCTTTTTATATCAAATTTATCTGTTCTGGCCCCGTTAACCTGTACACACGAGTTAATATCCTTGTACAGGATTTTGGTCCGATTCTGGAAATACATTAGCAGCAGAGAGGGTGAACCCTATAACGTTTTTAGACAAAATTTTGATTGAATCCTTAAAACGAACCTTCCTAGGATCTCATTTTAACCAAAAAAAATGTCTCAGGGGCAAACCCTACAACGTTTTCAGACAAAAAATTGATTGAAATCTTAACGAGCCTTCCTACGAAATCTCATTTTAACTAAAAAAATGAAAACGGAGACTTTTACGATTTTTTAATCAATTTTGGTCGCAACTTGTTGTCATCCACCCTCTCTGCTGCTATGGGTTAACAAAAAATAATAAATGATTTTAACCGAATATTTGATCCAGTCCGATACGATATCGTGTCCGAGGATCATGCAAATTTATTGTTGCGAATCCGTACGGGGTTGACTGAGCATTACTAAAGAAATTTCTAAATTGATTAAAGTCCATATCAGAACACCATGTCTGCCATATATTTCTAAGAGTATGAGTATCAACTCCGTTGAATACAGCAAGAATATTGCAGTTATCTCTGATGACTTTTGGAACCTGAGTGTAGCGTTGAGTGACATATATCACGTCAGTGTTTTTATGCCTGCCTCTGGAAAAGATCCTAGCAGGATTTTTTTGTTTATCTAACATTATATCGTCGTATACGACTAAATTGTTAATATCTCCATCAATATCATCAATGCTCGGTGCTTCATCGATATCGGTTATAAACTCAATAATATCCTCTCCGGATTTTTCTAACGCGCTGTCGTTAAAATCTTTTAGCACTTCATAACATCGTTGATCATCTACGCTAGGGGCAATTAAATACAACTTATCCCACTTCATCCATCTCATTATTAAATTGAGTAACAATTGCGTTTTACCGGATCCAGATGGCCCGATTATAATCATCCGGATAGAGTTTGGTAGCGCTGCATGATGCTTAACTGGTTCTCTTGTTTTAGTCGCTGAAAAATCAATTGTATCCATATTTCTATACATAAATTATGGATCTATATTGTATGAAGTGTAAAACGCGTACTAGCACAAATGATGTGACGACGGTTACAACTAAAAATAACAGATCAGCACTTACTGGTAGATGTGCAACATGTGGTATTAAAAAGTTCAGATTTGTTTCTACAAAATCAAAGATTTTACAATTCGGAGATGTTTTAAAAAAAAAACGAGGAGGTGATATCGCAGCCAAATTGGCAAAGCTCCCTGGAACCCCATGGGCAAAGTACCCCGGAGAAAAGCACCTTCCAGGATATAGCTACTGTGGACCGGGAACCAGACTTGATATCAGACTCAATAATCAAAATCAACCCAACCCCGGTGAAGAACCAATAAACGCCATTGATAAGGCCTGTCACCTTCATGATGTTGCTTATAAAAGCAACAATCTGCAACACAGGCATCTCGCAGATGTGAAATTAATTCATGCGTTAAATGCGATAGATAGATAGATAGATAGATAGATAGATAGATAGATAGATAGATAGATAGATAGATAGATAGATAGATAGATCTTTGTGCGTGCGTGTGTCATAGCTGATCTATCACAACCTTATGTGTACATAAGTGAATGGACAACTTGTAATTCATATTAGAATATAGATTCTTAAACGTGCAAGAAACGAATAACAAATACAGTTGTTTCACTCAGTGTATTCCTATGTGATGAGTACAAATAATATATCTTGGTGTGCCTAAAAAAAATCATGTTTCTCTGTTAGAAACAAAGGCGACATATGCAATTGTTTCAAATAAGTCACGAAAATATATATTTGTTTTCTAGCGAGCAGAATATCAGGAAACGCGAGTCAGTCACAGGTCCTACAGAGCCCTCTTCTTCCCTGGAATGACAGTGTTTTGAACTTGTGGTATCACATTTGCGGCAAAGACACCGGCAAGCTGACGGTTTCCATAGAAACAAAGGATACTACGACAGCAACCAAATTCAGTACAACACAATCAGGCATTATGACAATTCTTTGGAGTCAGGAGGGAAAAACTTTACAGACCCAAGAGTCTGCCAGGGTCCTTCTCGTGAGGACGACAAAAAGACAAAATGGAGCGATCGCTGTCGATGACATTCAACATTCCAAGTGTTGTTGCAAAGGTTAGCTTAATTGTGCTAATAGCGTTCCATTTCATTGATTCAGTCATTGATTTATTCTGAAATTATTTAATAAATTTAAAATTGTAATTATCCAACAATCACCTGTAAGGTAAATTGAAATTAGTATTCGTGTCATTCAAATATATCAAGTAGTATGTATATATGTATGGTACCATATATCATTCGAAAAGTTTTAAATAATTCATCTATATTCTTTGGACGATTCATTATTTCCATGGGTCGCGAAAACCCGTTCAACTCACTGCAATAGACAGCTATTAATCGTGTTCTTAAGAAGTGGCTAGTGTTTATGTTGCTGTCGAAGAAACGGTGAATAAATTAGATAAGAATGTCAAATCCGTGCAAAAAAAACCGTTGAAACAGAACAAATCTCTGTCTTGGAGACTGTATCACTCCAGCTGTTTATTATTTGTTTATATAACAAGCAATATATACAAATTATATTGTTCACCGAAACCCGTAAAAAGTGCTGTTACAAAACTAAGTGAACAAACACACGTGCAATTAAAACGTCAGACACTTTCTTAATTAAGCTTACTTTGAGACATAACCATAACAATTACATTTAGTACATGTTTTCAGCTTTGCATAATTGGCTATGTATATAAAGAAATACCTGTAACATCTTAACATCAGGTGGGACAAGATCCAACAAAAGGATGTGACAAGTGTTTATGAATATGGTGATTATTTAGAATGCAAAAAAAATATATTTGAATATTTAACAAAATATATATATATATATGTATATATATATATATATATATATATATATATATATATATATATATATATATATATATATATATATATATATATATATATATATATATATATATATGTTCTAACGTTTTTACAGGTGACTGTAGGGGGTTCTGGTATTGGATCCAAAGGGCACCTGATTATTGTACTCGCACATTTGGAATTTTATTCCCCAAGACAACTAACCCACAGAGTGGCTGTACAAACAAAACAACTGGACCGCAGAGTGACGGTACAAACAAGAATACTAAAAAGCAGAATGGCAGTACAAAGAAACAATCTATTACAAAGACAACTGGCCAAAAGAGTGAACCTAAAAACCAAAAGAATACAGCGCAAAGTGGCCATACAGAGAAGACAACTGGCCCGCAGAGTGGCCTTACAATCAGTACTGGTAGAGATAACGAAACTTTATAAAATCTTATACCGCTTCTACCCCCCCACCATTGACAAATTAAACAACATATCACTTATATGTTTCTCATTGGATGTAAATGTACATATTTAAACAGTAGCATTATTGTCACCTAAATTATAGATCGTTAAAATGCTCATTATCGTAAGGCAAGGTAAGCAGTGGGTCTCGGTATATTATTCTTTCAAAAAACTCGACCTATCATTTCTAGATTTATTTGTTTATTATCTAAATATTTTGCACTTTCCATTGTCTATTTTTTTAAATACTGAATTCTACATTTTCTATTTTCTGCTTGTTTTGATGATCTTGAATTGCATAGATAGAATTGATGAATTTGAAAAATGCGATAAGATATATGGTTTGACAAAGGTGCTAGCGTTGTATTTGAGGCAATCGGAGGAAATGGTAATCGCGGTGATATAGCGTAAGATAAAAACTCACTGACAATTGGATAATACAACGGTAACACAATCTCGCGCTCCGAAGCAAACACCACCCTCCTCCACCACCCCACGCCCCCCATATATATATATATATATATATATATATATATATATATATATATATATATATATATATATATGTATATATATATATATATATATATATATATATATATGTATGTATGTATGTATGTATATATATATGTATATATATATATATATATATATATATATATATATATATATATATATATATATATATATATGTGTGTGTGTGTGTGTTTGTGTGTGTGTTTGTGTGTGTGTGTGTGCGTGTGTGTGTGTGTTTGTGTGTTTCTTAGATCCGATTTAGAAGCAAATATTTTCTTGAGTGTATTTCATTATGTACTTTCAGAAATCCCTACTCATTCTGTCCGCATGAATTATGCAAAATGGCATTTTCTTATTATTTTCTCTTTTCTTTGTCATGTAGAAAAAGGACAAAACCATCATATACCTATTACAACAATACAATCATATACCTATTACAACAATACAATCATATACCTATTACAACAATACAATCATATACATATTACAACAATACAATCATTTACCTATTACAACAATACAATCATATACCTATTACAACAATACAATCATATACCTATTACAAAAAAGAATAAACAATAAACTACTGTGTATTTAATATACCGACGGATTGAAACAATGCCCTTCTGCCATTAGTATTGCTTGGTATAACTGTTTAATGCTAAATTAATTCAATCTATCTCTTTAACTACATACTATTTTAATCTCATATTGCATTCGATACGTACCCTTTTAATCTCACATCCCTGATATGGCATTCGATACGTACCATTTTAATCTCACATTGATGATATGGCATTCGATACTACCCTTTAATCTCACATCCCTGATATGGCATTCGATACGTACCATTTTAATCTCACATTGTTGATATGGCATTCGATACTACCCTTTAATCTCACATTGCTGACAAGGCATTCGATACGTACCCTTTTGATCTCACATTGCTGATATGTCATTCGATACGTATATTCAATCTGTGATTCCGTATCTCATACTTATATTTTTCGTTTCGCACACCTAGTCTGGAACTACTTTTTCAACTTATATATTAAACTATACTCAACCTTATTTTGCTCTAACCTTTAAGGTATTAAAAACTCTTAACACATATTTGTAAGTCTAATACATGCCGTCATATTTGGTGAAATCGCCGTTTAAACTACGAGGGGTCATTGGGGAGTACTGTTAACAGCTACGAGGAGTTCGTATTTATTTTATCTTCGGGGAATCTATCGCCTAAACATTAGAGTTCGGGGTAATAGCAGCAGTATCTTTGATATAATGTTTTACGATGACTTCTAAGATGAGTTTGGTGTGGGAAGCCACACAAACACGAGATAAAGTTTGCAGAGGATTGACAATTTATATAATTATATTTTGAAGATCTTAAAATATAACAAATCCTTATCTGTGTATTACAAATGCATGTTCGTCCTACCTCTGTCAATGTAATACACATTTTTTTCTAGAATTGCATCACGTAGAGATTTAGAAATATATATTTAAAGGCAATATTTTAAATCATTCTAAGAATTATTCAAAGATTATTTAAAAATTCAGAGTCAGAGGGTCTCAATTAAAACTAGATACATGTTCACAGAATGCACATTAAATTACTATGATTTTAAACAATATTTGGTTCGCTTTCATTAATAAATCAGATGGCATGTATTTAATGACGTAATGAAAATAACCTTTTAACATGTTATTAACATGTTAATCATGGTAACTAGATAAAGAAATTAGTTCGACGTGTCCAAATAAAACTTCAGTTTGCTAAATAAATTAGTCACAGTTACTATAACAATAATTTAAACTAACAAGTCAGAAATTCGACTGCACCTGCTAGTACTTACTCTTCTCTCTTCTGTCGTAAAATGGCATCTCTTTATAAATTCCACTTGATAATCTGTTGAGAAATAAATTCAAACATTAGCTATTGATAGGATAAACCTTTGGTTACCTGCAAGTTTGAATGTTTGACAAACAAGAAAATTTCAGTAAAGCCCCTTAAAAGTGTTCGATCTATTTAGATGGATACTATAAAACATAAGCTAAAATTTTAGTAGTATTTACAAATTGGTTGAAGAAAATGGCTTGTATCGTGTACTATGATATTTAGAAACATCACATTAAATTTTCACAAACAAGTGAGACTCAGACTTAGATTCATTCAATAGAATAATAATCAATAGCAAGAACAAGTATAGAAAGATTCGAAAATATTATTTACGCAGTGCTGGCTTTCGTTGTTCGACGTTATTTGCATATTTCGTAACTAGTATCAGTGTGACGTTATGGAAATTGTTTACCACTACAATATCTTCGGTTCGATGAAAAACGTATAAAAAATAATTTAACCTTTATATATTAACTCTGGTTTATTGCCATAACTTATGGTTAATTATACATAACCGTTAAGACACCCATTGCACGGTAGATCGCAGACATGTTGATCAGATTTCGTTTTCGTTACAGAAAGAAAAATTGTGATGACACTTATCAGTTTGATTAATAAAGGCGTTTATTAATATAATATTTTATAAACGGGGCACTTTAAACGTAATATATCAAAATTTGCCTTCCACATAAAGCAACCATTACCCTTTTGTTGTGATCATAAATATAAACTCATACACATAAGCACAGGAAAGCGGTTAATAGTATACCTTGATTTATGTCTTTCCTCTACTTGGTTGAAGCTATAATTTTTCGGTAAGATTAAGAACGTACAAAAATAACGTATCCTGTTTTATATTTTAAATCTGGTTCATAGCCGTAATGCCTAGTGAATGTTATATATATAGGTTAAGACATCCATTACATACAACAGCACTGACGTGTTGACTTGACTCCGTTTCCGTTAGAGCAAAATAAATTGGGATGACACTTATCAGTTTGATTAACATAGGCATTTATTATTGTACTATTTTTAACATCGAGCACCTAAAAATAAATTTATAATGTTTTGCCACTCCATGAAAAGTGGCCGCTACTCTTCTGTTGTGATTTGAAATATAAACTCATACACATAAGCACACGAAAGTGGTAAATAGTGTACCATGATTTATGTCTTTTCTCTACTTGGTTGGAACTAGGAACAAATACCACATCAACCACAAGGGATTTGAAGGAGTCCACTTTGATTTGGGATGAGGCATTAACAAACAAAATCAGGCCAGCTGAAAGCAATTTTAAAGAGTCCTACACGATTGCCTCCGGACGTCAAATAACGACTAAAAGACACATTCCTGAAGCCACAGGTGAAGAGAAAGTTACATATATTGGACACGTTCGTAGTTAAATAATCAAAGAACACTGCAGCATCAACAATAATATACATACACGAAAAGTGCTATGTCAGTTTCAAATACGTGCATTTTCGAATATTTAAAACTTTATTGGACTGTTTGTTTGTGTTCTTCTTACAGTTAATAATCTTTCTTTATTCTCTCTATCACTGCTACCTGGATGAAAATTTCGGTTAAAAAAATTCTTTTTTTTTCAATGATTTACATCATTCCAATATTTAAATGATATGAATCATTATTAAAATAAAAATTAGGAATACATTTTAAGCACCATATTTGGTGTCATGTGCGCGAGAAGGGGTACCTATAAGTATGAACAATTACCATATCCGTACCACAGAGTCAATGCCTTAAATTATGAAATGGTCTTGTGTGATGCAACTATTACATTATCAATACAGAGTATCGTATTATATAGTAACATGACAGTATTTACACATAGCATTATGCTAAACGGTAGCGTACTACTGTTCATACATGATATTTTACCTTACATTGACATGACATTACGTTAAGGGTGTACGGGGTGTCCTGGGATTGGTAACATCTCTGGCTGGCTAAGCAGTCGTACTCCTTCGGTATTAGCCCTCCCACCTTTAGACCACACTTGGCACTCAGCTCTCGCCTGTGGCTCCAAGAAGCTGTAGAATGAGCAGCGGACATATCCCGAAAAACAGCCTTGACTGGCCGAGCTAACAACGCTGAAGGTAGCAGAACCACGGTTAGTTAGGATTTGTCTACCTAGCATGTGCAGACTGTATTCGGCAGTCATCGTGGAGGGACCAACAGCTGGTCATCGGTCACAAGGCGATTTTCAGCATAACGCCATGGATCTCTAAGAGCACGACGAGACACGTCCTGGTCATCCACTGCACTCAACTCTGAATCCTGCCGTCTTGACCATGTCATGCTACTGTACCAAGATGGTCTTGGGGCAAGATAGTGAGGTGAACGAACTGCGCCACTCTTCCTCACTTTAAATAAAGTCACCGCTCAAGTCATTCTTGACATACCTCCATCCCATTTCATGACCCACTAAAGTCCTGTGGAAACAGGCAAGCGACAAAGCGGCAGTTATGGGTATACTGGCAGCCGTAGCCGCATAAATGCACACATGCGGCTCAGCGCACTAGAGTAGTCCATCACTAACATGGATCAGCAGAGGACCCCTGAGAGACTGAGCAGACCTCTTCAAAAGAAATGTACAGCTCACTCTATGGCACTTGGAAGGGGCTTGAAAAGGTGCGCTAAACATTGCCAGCTCCATACGTTCCTTGCCAACATACCGCGGCTGGTGGAGACGCCAATTAAGCAGTTAAAATACCAAAAAGAAAAAAGAAAATGAGGATTGTTCCGCTCACATTTGGCGCAAGGAAAGTGCGCACGTTACTGGACAGAGACGATGCGGAGAGACCCCAAACTAGAACCGTCCTTATAGGAAAGGAATGCGCTAGATACAACGTGGACATTGCTGATTTGAGCGAGATCAGTCTTTCAGGAGAAGGCGAACTCTGTGAAAGGGGCTCCGGAACACTTTGTATTGGAGCGGACGAGGCATTGAATAGCGCCGTAAAGCTGATGTCGGCTTTGCAGTGAAGACATCACTGATTGCCAAACTTCCTCGACCTCCCATGGGAGTAAACGACAGACTCATGACCACGAAATTCCCAAAAGTGTATGGAAGAAAGCACCTTACAATCATCAGTTGCTATGCTCCAACCATGACCAACCCAGATGAAGCCATGGTCACGTTCTATGAATATCTTCACTCTATCATTAAGGACGTCCCAATAGCAAAAAGCTCGTCATTCTTGGCGATTTCGATACAAGAGTAGGCTGTGATCACATTGCTTGAGATGTCGGGCTAGGAAAACACGGAGTGGGTCACTTTAATATCAATGGTCTCATTTTTCTCCAGACAGGCGCATAGCATGAACTGCTAATCACCAATAGTCTTCCACCTCCGTACCTGTAACCGGACGACATGAATGCACCCACGCTCTAAGCACTGACACGTCATCGACTACGTCATTGTAAGGAAGAAGGACATACAGGATGTGCGCGTGACCATGTCCTTGTGCGGCGCTGAGGGATGAACAGACAACCGCATCATCGTCACCAAGCTCAAAATCCACATCCATCCCAAAAGACACGCACAGGGAAAGAAGGCTCCTAAACGACTAAACACCATCAAGCTGAAATGCACCAGTACCAAACAATCTTTCGTGGGTGCCCTGGAAGAACGTCTGAATCTACACCTCTCGACAATCAGAATGTGTAGACCGACTGGGTGGGATTCAGAGAGTTGATCTACAGCACAGCTTCGGAAATCCTAGGACCATCAACCAGAAAGCATCAATACTGGTTTGATGATAACTGCGAAGAGATCAAGCTAAACCTACCTAAACAACCCCAAGTTCACCTATAGGAAACATGCGAACAAAAATATATGCAGAACTATACAGCAGAAGCTCCGCCAGATGCGAGACACATGGATGAGCAACAAAGGTTATGAAAACTAGTGCTACACAGACCAGCATGATAGGAAGAACTTACACAATGCCCTGAAAGAAGTATATGGACCTACATCCTCTGACAGCGTCTTCAATCACCATTCATCCATCAATCATGAAGCCATATGTCGTGTCCCGAAATTACGCATCAACGAAGCACTGGATAACCCTTCAACCTTGCTGCTGACACAGAAAGCGATAATTCTGCTCTCCAGTGGTAAAGCACCTGGTTCAGACTCCATGGATACTGAAGTCTACAACGAAGGGGGCACAGCCCTGATTAAAATGCTCCACCAATTATTTCTACCGATGTGTCAGCAAGAAAAAATCCCCCAGGAATGCAAAGATGCTTACATAATCCACCTGTATAAGTGCAAATGGTACCACCGGGCTTGCGAAATTCGCCGGGTTATATCTTAGCTCTCAATTCTATTAAAGATACTCGCCAGAATCCTACTGAACCGCTTCACTACACACGTTGACCAGGGACTTCTGTCAGAAAGCCAGTGTGGATTCCGAAAACAACGTGGGACCATCAAACTGGCAGCTACAAGAGAAATGTCATGAGCAAAACACCGACCTTTTTCCATCTACGTCGACCTGACAAAGGCTTTTCATACTGTCAGCAGAGAAGGCTTCTGGAACATAATGGCCAGGTAAGGATTATAAGAAAATATATACCCATGGTGCAGCATTTCCACGATGGGATGCAAGCACGAGACCAGGACAATGGAGAAACATCTGTGCCATTATAAATAACCAATTACGTGAAGAAGGGTTGTGTTCTTTCACATACACTGTTCATTCTATTGTTCTCCGCCATGCAGACTAATGTTTTCAGAGAAGAATAGTATGAAGTCCTCATCATGTACCGTACAGATGCAAAACTATTCAATCCCAGAATGCTTCAAGCAATAACCAAGGTCATGACAGACATCATCAGGGATTCTATAGTTGCTGGTGACTGCGATCTCAATGCTGGCTCAGAAGCCGACCTGCAATGCAGCGTTGACAATTTCTCCAAGTCCTGCAACAAGCTTTGGTTTCACCATCAGTACCAAGAAGACTAAAGTCATGCATCAGCCGGCCATCGGAAAGCTTTATGTTGAGCCTAACATCACCGACAATGTCCAAACACTCAAAGTAGTGAACAGCTTCACATCCCTTGGCAGTACAATGTCACAGAGTGTCACTATTGACGAAGAGGTGAACTTTCGCATTGCCAGAACAACCCAACCTTTGGCAGAATGTATGCCAACGTCTGGAATAGAAGAAGCATCAGCATCGAAACCAAGCTAAAGGCCTATAGGGCAGGTGTGCTCTCCGAGCATGCGAAACGTGGAAGCTGAACCACTTTCACACGACAAGTCTCACTCTTCATGGATTCTTGAGACTGGAAATAAATCTGCTTTGGTGGCCTTGTTAACTGTTCTAGTTAGTATATATACAAAAATTGTCACCTGATTTCGACACAAGAAAACTCGGTGAAACTTTACTTGTTTGAAATCATTGTCCAGCATATACCGAGTTTCTTTTATTTTCATACATTATTACTGAGATAATTCATTCGTTTATAAGATGTCATTTTACTCGTGTAGGCCCTGCAATTCGAACATAATTGTATATTGGATTTGTTAATAACTGACGTTATTAATATCTCTTTCTCATCGGGGAAATTCCCATTATTTTTCAAAACTACCATCGTAAAGCCGCTGATGAAGAAACCAACACTTGACCATAACGATTTAAAAAAAACTATCTCCCAGTTTCTAATCTCCCATCGATATAAAAAATCTTGGAAAAATGTGTTCTAACCCGACTTGTATGTCATTTGAATTCAAACAGTCTTTTTAGCAATGTACAGTCTGCATATCGCCCTTGCAACAATACTGAAACTACTCTTCTGAAAGTATTTAATGACATTCTATCTGCTTTGGATAATGGAAAGATTAGAGTCCTCACACTCCTTGACTTGTCTTCAACATTTGGCACACTAGACCATGATGTATTACTTTACCGTCTCCAGCATGTATTTTCTCATTCACAATACAGCCTTTCACTAAGTTACAGTGGTTCAAGTCCTACTTAGTCAACAGGATACAAATTGTATCTGCAAATGGAATACATTCCAGCCCAGTTGATCTATGCTGTGGTGTTCTACAGCGGTCTGTTCTTAAACCTGTTCTCTTCATTCTGTACACGCAACCGCTCTCAAGTGTGATACATTATCACCCAGTGTCTCATCAATTGTACGCTGATGACACCCAAATATACAAGTCTAGCCACCCAACTGAAGTTGATGTTACTATCAATAGAGTAGAGAGGTGTATTTCGGATGTGAAATCATGAATGACATGTAACAAGCTGCAGATGAATGATGATAAAACTAAGGCTATTCTGATCACAACACAAATACTTTCTCATTCATATCCTTGACGTCAGACAATAAATATCAGCAACACGAACATTAAATTCTCACAGTCAGTGCGTTTCATAGGTGTTACTCTAGACAGTACTCTCGCATTGCACCAACATGTCATGAAAATATGCAAGGCTGCATATCTTGAACTGAGACGTATCAGTTCCATTCGCAAATATTGTTCAGTTGATGACACTAAAACACTTGTATGTTCATTAGTACTTTCAAGACTGGACTATTGTAACTCAATTCTGTCTGGTTCGTCACAATATCTACTCCAGAAACTTCCAAAAGTTCAAAATACAGCTCTTCGGATCATTTTTAGAGTACATCGATCAGAGCACACCTCACCACTGCTCTGTACCTACACTGGTTATCCATTCGATACAGAATCAAACAAAAAATATGTTCTCTGTGCTATGTTTCAATGACAGACTTCAGTTTCGACTGAAGGAACAAACTTAAAGACCTAATACTGTTTTGTATCTGATATGTTTTCAGCATATGGTTTTTGTTATTTGTTTATCTGTAGTGTAGTCATATCGTTATAGATGTTGTAATGCGCTTAAAGCTTCTAAAGATTAGGCGCTATACAAAGTCCTCATTTCTATTACTATTATTATTATTATTATTATTATTATTATTATTATTATTTGTCCGTGTTTGATCATCTAGAAAGAAGTATTCATAGACACATAGCAGCTCTTTCAATTTATTCTTTTTTCTCTGATAGTAGATATGGAATGTGCTGATCAAGATTTTGTGATTCTTAAGATAGGTTAAACCAAAGTCGCTTGCTACGCTAGGATCTTGAACTAGGTAGCAGAGAAAAGCGAGATTTGTTTGACAAATTAACAAATAATTTATTTCCATAAAATACAAGGTGAGAATATAAAATGGACGTACAGTGTTATGAATTGAATCCCAATTTTTTGTCAAGGTTATCACAAGTCAAAAGCATAAGATGTCCGAATAAAATCCAGTTGTGCTAAGAATGAGTTCTAATCTTGTAATTGTGTCACCATCTACAAACAAGTTATAGTAAAAACCTCCTTGTTTTATGCTAACTAATGATCCGAACTATATATTGTATTACATCAAGCGAATATTTTAAATAAGGCATTTTCTACTTAGTATGAAGTACTCAAAATCTTAAAATCTTAAAATCCGTGCATGAAACAAACAATGTCAAATCTAAAGGTTGACAATTTATTGAGCTGTATCACTTTGACTATCCATCTTCATAGCACGACACAATTAGAATTGTAATGATTCTTTCAATACGTGTATAATTGTAAATACAATTATATCATAGCATGACAGAATTAGGATTGTAATGATTCTTTTAATAAGTGTATAACTGTAAATACAATTATATCATAGCATGACACAATTAGAATTTGACTGATGACGTGTATAACTGTAAATAAAATTCTATCAAACTTTCTAATGTTTATTTGCAGTGTGCATAATAATTGGGTCGCTAGCCGGAATCATGACCTTAGTAGCTGTGGTCCTTTTTGCCGCAGTCTGCATATATAGGTAATGATATATACATATATATATATATATATATATATATATATATATATATATATATATATATATATATATATATATATATATCTTAATCCTATTCATAATGAATCAATTTCCCACCGTTAATGAAGTTAATCTCATTACACGTGATAATGTAACTGGTATTCACTATTATATTCAATGCAATACAATACTAACGTGTTAAAGTTGCAGATTTAAAACACTGTTTTAAAAATAATGTTATACTTCAAATAATTCGACACGGGTTATGTCGGCAATGAATGAGATTCATAAACGCACATGATATAAGAGTATAAACTGCAGAAGTGATTTAAAGTTGTATGGTCAACGATAAAATGATACACTAGATAACAAGCTAGCTGATGCTTCTATGACAAGATAATCTGTCGTTAAAATGTAACTTTATTTCTGGCTTTAATCATTTTTATGCTATGGAAATAAGTTGAAACATTTTTATAATTTAAAAATTCATGGGCAACATCAACTAGAGTTTATAAATAAAGAAGTAGATTCGCGATGAAATAATATTTATGCAGCATATCCTTTAATTGGTTTAAAAGTGTTATTCATACACATTTGCAATCAAACAAGTAAGAAAATTATTACGTTATATTCGTACACATTTGCAATCAAACAAGTCAGAAAATTATTACGTCATATTCGTACACAGTTACAGTCAAACAAGTAAGAAAATGATGACATCATATTCGTACACAGTTATAGTCAAACAAGTCATAAAATTATGACGTCATATTTTTAATGGCATTATTGTATCCATCTGAAAAGAAGACACAATCGAATTATTTGCTTTCAAACATTTCTAACTCATTCACTTAATTTTCATACGCAATTTGTAAGGAATATCATACAATATGCTACAAAATGATAAGAAACATCCACATTGAAATGAGGTCAAGATCAAAGGAAATTTTTTTGTTTAACTTTTTGTCACGAAAACTGGTGTTTAATGGTGGTTTTCCTGTGCAATGTTGTATTTGTCTTCCCAACTTATGGACATAGGTGGAACACTTATTAATTTCTCTAGAAAAATGAAGTTGACACTGATATTGTCTTCATTTTCTACAACAATCCATCTTAAAGTCTTCAATATGGTTGCTCTCAATACCATAGTAATTTTATTTTAATAAAAACTCGTAATATGTAGTGTGCTTATATATATATATATATATATATATATATATATATATATATATATATATATATATATATATATATATATATATATATATCTTTCAGGACAAAGCGTTGCTCGAAGCAAAGAAGGAATACCGGAAACGCCAGTCTTCAGCTTCCATCATACGAGACTTCGCAACACGGAATAAATATTGGGGACTACTTACACGTAGTTTATAGTCCCAGTCAGAGCATTACAGAAAGCCATAGTATTCCTTTTGCACATAACATAACAAGCACTAATGATAATGAATATGATTACGTTTCCTAGGCAACGAATACTCGTCCTTTTCGTAAACGAAGTACAAGTTCCCGAATCTTTGACAGCGAAGCTGTTTTGTGCTACAGACTAATACACTATGACGAGAATAAACATCGTTCTTACAGTACATATAATCTGAATAAGCATCATTTATGTAGTAATAAAATCTGAATAAGCATCATTTATGTAGTATTCTAATCTGAATAAGCATCATTTATGTAGTATTCTAATCTGAATAAGCATCATTTATGTAGTATTAAAATCTGAATAAGCATCATTTATGGAGTATTATAATCTGAATAAGCATCATTTATGTAGTATTATAATCTGAATAAGCATCATTTATGGAGTATTATAATCTGAATAAGCATCATTTATGGAGTATTATAATCTGAATAAGCATCATTTATGTAGTATTATAATCTGAATAAGCATCATTTATACAGTATTATAATCTGAATAAGCATCATTTATACAGTATTATAATCTGAATAAGCATCATTTATACAGTATTATAATCTGAATAAGCATCATTTATACAGTATTATAATCTGAATAAGCATCATTTATACAGTATTATAATCTGAATAAGCATCATTTATGGAGTATTATAATCTGAATAAGCATCATTTATGTAGTATTATAATCTGAATAAGCATCATTTATGTAGTATTATAATCTGAATAAGCATCATTTATACAGTATTATAATCTGAATAAGCATCATTTATACAGTATTATAATCTGAATAAGCATCATTTATACAGTATTATAATCTGAATAAGCATCATTTATACAGTATTATAATCTGAATAAGCATCATTTATACAGTATTATAATCTGAATAAGCATCATTTATACAGTATTATAATCTGAATAAGCATCATTTATACAGTATTATAATCTGAATAAGCATCATTTATACAGTATTATAATCTGAATAAGCATCATTTATACAGTATTATAATCTGAATAAGCATCATTTATACAGTATTATAATCTGAATAAGCATCATTTATACAGTATTATAATCTGAATAAGCATCATTTATACAGTGTTATAATCTGAATAAGCATCATTTATACAGTATTATAACCTGAATAAGCATCATTTATACAGTATTATAATCTGAATAAGCATCATTTATACAGTATTATAATCTGAATAAGCATCATTTATACAGTATTATAATCTGAATAAGCATCATTTATACAGTATTATAATCTGAATAAGCATCATTTATGGAGTATTATAATCTGAATAAGCATCATTTATGTAGTATTATAATCTGAATAAGCATCATTTATACAGTATTATAATCTGAATAAGCATCATTTATACAGTATTATAATCTGAATAAGCATCATTTATACAGTATTATAATCTAAATAAGCATCATTTATGGAGTATTATAATCTGAATAAGCATCATTTATACAGTATTATAATCTGAATAAGCATCATTTATGGAGTATTATAATCTGAATAAGCATCATTTATGGAGTATTATAATCTGAATAAGCATCATTTATGTAGTATTATAATCTGAATAAGCATCATTTATGTAGTATTATAATCTGAATAAGCATCATTTATGGAGTATTATAATCTGAATAAGCATCATTTATGTAGTATTATAATCTGAATAAGCATCATTTATGTAGTATTATAATCTGAATAAGCATCATTTATGTAGTATTATAATCTGAATAAGCATCATTTATGGAGTATTATAATCTGAATAAGCATCATTTATGGAGTATTATAATCTGAAAAAGCATCATTTATGTAGTATTATAATCTGAATAAGCATCATTTATACAGTATTATAATCTGAATAAGCATCATTTATACAGTATTATAATCTGAATAAGCATCATTTATACAGTATTATAATCTGAATCAGCATCATTTATACAGTATTATAATCTGAATAAGCATCATTTATACAGTATTATAATCTGAATAAGCATCATTTATACAGTATTATAATGTGAATAAGCATCATTTATACAGTATTATAATCTGAATAAGCATCATTGATGTAGTATTATAATCTGAATAAGCATCAATTATACAGTATTATAATCTGAATAAGCATCATTTATACAGTATTATAATCTGAATAAGCATCATTTATACAGTATTATAATCTGAATAAGCATCATTTATGGAGTATTATAATCTGAATAAGGATCATTTATACAGTATTATAATCTGAATAAGCATCATTTATGGAGTATTATAATCTGAATAAACATCATTTATGGAGTATTATAATCTAAATAAGCATCATTTATGGAGTATTATAATCTGAATAAGCATCATTTATGGAGTATTATAATCTGAATAAGCATCATTTAATGGCAGCGTGCCATTAAAACAGAAATATGAAAAAAGTCTAATACATACATAATACTTCTTCAACCTTTGTTTTAACAGCGACTAGATAAAACTTAACAGGAGTATGCACATTTTTCCATATCCCTGTTAATAATCCGAGTCGAATCATCTATCGCTACCAGAATACATATACTCTTGATGAATTAAAATACAAGCATGATAAAATAACGTAAACGTATAATACATTATTGCACGTGTTTTATAAAACCGAATATTAGTTAAAAACAGAGTTGATTTCAAAATATACAACTCACCCAACTCTTTGGCTCGAACTACATGAAATGGAAATCCCGCCCTGACAGCTAAATACATTTAGAGGTTCTCTCTAGTGTCTGTCTCAGTCAATATTTCTACATTATATATATATATATTGTCTTTCGCATTGATATGTAACACCTAACACCTAACCCTATATATATTTATACCACATACATTAAAAATAACATGGCATTTAAAGTGTTGGTATAAAGCAAATCTATATACCAATACTATTGGTATATCAAATAGTGATCCGCCCATAGCGCAATAATACGAATATATAAACATTCTTTCTACCGTAGGCCTATAGCTCTATGAAGAATTTCTACTCATTCATTAATCATAAATGACATGAAATTAACGACACAAATATTAATAGTCCCTGTTTTCTAAATATTAAAATGGTACACAATTTCATGGGAATCCTGTCTTTTTCCTCTCCCCCTCTCATGCAAAATAAGCACAAATCTGGAGTGAGAGAGAAATATATTGCGCTGGACGAAAACATTAAAGCTGAACTTGTACCAAGTAACCCACAGTACTCTGTTTCCTCGTAAACCTATGCTTACGCTTTCCTTGGAATTTATTTATAGTATTCATAATATCAATGATACATAGTTGCAATCGTCAGACGACACACAAGGCCTACATGTTAAATTTGTCGGTTACGATGCGCACATACTGTATTGTGTTTTAAGCCTTTGTTGTTTCTGAAACCCGTTTTAATCGAGTATTAATAATTAAATATAAAACTGTCCAAATGGTCGCCAGCCCCCCCCCCCCCCCTCTCTCTCTCTGGAGCAAAAATACACGAAAATACAAACGTTGTGGATTTTTGCTTGCGTCATAAGACGATGTCTCTGGACCTATGAATGATGACAATGTTAGTCAAGAGAGAGAGAGAGAGAGAGAGAGAGAGAGAGAGAGAGAGAGAGAGAGAGAGAGAGATGTTTATTCTGTAGAATCGCTAATTAAATCAAAATGATGACTTAGTTGAACTGTCAATATATTAAAATATTTTAATTACCTCTTGTTTGTTCGTGATTCCAATTCGATTATATTCCACGCGAATTTCCATACGAGAGTAGGTCAATGAGTACATGCATAGTCTATAATAAGATCACCGTGTTTGCAGTGCACTACTTTCTTCATTTCAAAAAAAACAACACAACAACATATTTTATGTTTAAATAATGCGTGTGTCTTATAATGATTTAATAAATGTGAATAAAAAAGGAAAATGAAAAAGAAAACAATCAACTTATCAATTTGAATATGTGATTGTGAATAACAAGAAAAATCGTAGAACTAGATTTTGTAGCAGACAGCCACTTGGTTGTGAGGAGGTCATTTACTCGGGCAATATATCAGGAGCACATCGTAACTCCAACTTGCAAATATTTGTATTTGTATGTGATATAAATAAAATATATGTATAGTATGTACGCTGTATCATTGATATACCACTCGTTGTATAAATTTTTCATTAAAAGGAAACTCGGACAAGCCTCGTTTCCTTTTAATGAAAAATTTATACATCTCGTGGTATATCATTGATACAGCGTACATACTATACATATGTTCTATATATATATATATATATATATATATATATATATATTGTCTTTCGCATTGATATGTAACACGCACGTGCCGCGCAAGCAGTGAAGGCGTCAAGCGATAGCGATACAAAGTAATAAAATATTTTTAAAAATATTAATGCGCGCGAAACACGACACCTTAATAATGATAGAACGTATGGTGGTCTAAACTGGCCATACCAGGTATTTCGTAACATAGAATAATCATCATTTATGTAGTATTTATGATGAGAGTAAACATCGTTAATAAGTAGATATGATCTAAAAAAGCATCGGTTTGTAGTATTTATGATGCGATAAACATCGTTTATGTAGTAGTTATGATGGGGATAAACATCATTTATGTCGTATTTGTGATGAGAATATACATCGTTTATGTAGTATTTATGCTGACAATATACATCGTTTATGTAGTATTTATTATGGGGATAAACATCGTTTATGTAGTATTTATAATGACAATATGCATCGTTTATGTAGTATTTATGATATGACTAAACATCTTTTATATATTACATATGATCTGATTTGGCATCGTGTATATAGTACTTACGATGGGTATAAATACCGTTAATATTGTACCTATGATGAGAGGATAAGAATGAAACATCGTTTATATCGAATAAAGGATCAGGACAAACGTTTATATAGTAGATACTGTTCATACATTTTGATAAAAGATGAGGAGAACAGATTTCATACAACGATTCAATCCAGCTCCGACACATACTATGGGAGCAGGACCACTAATTATTGTACAGTTAGAGGGCAAGTTTACTTGTCGGGCAACAAACAATAGAAACATTATCAGATGCAACCGGTCAATTAAATGTTTCAAAACGTTTAATGAATGTGCCATAGATGACAGCAAAATATTTAATTTCATTTTAAAATTCCGTATTTAATTCCCACTGACAATATAGAATATCGACTCGTAGTATATGTGTATGATATTAGGTGCAGACTGCTGAGTCACCTGTTTAGCAGGACGAATCGAAATAAGATGCTTTGAAACACTTGTTTACCTACACTGAAAGCATCTTCGCTTACTCTGATGAAGTGAAACATTTATGGTATGTATGCCAATCTAATAACGAAATGTTTTAAATTCACATAAAGGTTAATTTCTATGGGAAATGAAATAGTGGTACGTATGCCAATGAACGACTACTCCAATTCGGCAGGCTCAACAAACTGAACATCATGTACACCTGGTTCGAACATAAGCCTTCGAGGAAATGGACTTGGACATCACCCGGTGATCGAACGCGGCAGATGATCGACTATATCATGATTGACCGAAGATGGAGGAGCTGCATCAACAACGCACGCAGTTACCCAAGTGCAATAGTGCCAAACGTGATGAATGATCACAATCTTGTGATGGCAAACTTCAGAATAAGATTGAATGTTCAAAAAAGGGCACATGCGAAGAAGGTGGACATTGAAAGGCTGCTTATTCCTGAAGCCAAAGAACGATATGAGATAGTGATCAAGAATCGCTTTGAAGCACTCGGCAACATGATCGAAAAGGAAAGCCTGGATGAAGCACTCGAAATTGTTAATTATACGATAAAGGAGGCAGCTGAAATGGAGATTGGTTTCAAGAGGTACAAGAAAGACCCATGGATCAGTGACGAGATACTCAACCTGGCTGACGAGCGACGGGCAATAAAAGCGAAGATAAATAAGATTCAGAAAAATCCGAAAGTTAAAGATTGGAAACGTCAATACACACAGCTGAAGAATGTCATAAACAATAAGGTTGAGGAATGCCGTGAAGAATGGTTTAACAAACAGTGCCGTGAAACGGAAGAAGCAAACCGCAAGAATGGCATGCGATCTCTCTTTCAAAAGGTCAAAATGCTCAAGAAAGGTGTGAAACTGAAGGATAGGCGTGGAAACATTACAGACAAGGATGGTAACCTACTCACCAAAAATTCAGACATTCTCCAAAGATGGCACGAGTATGGTAAGAGCCTCTACAACGCAAAGATAGAAACAGACGAGAGCGTACTCGAACAACTTTGGCCAAACTGTAAGAGGGATGACCTTAAACTGAATCTCCTTGAAAGTGAAGTGAGGAAGGCTATTGCAAGGATCAAGCCGCGTAAAGCTCATGGAATTGATGGCATCGAAGGAGAACTGATAAAGGGAGGTGGACAAACGGTAATACGAATTATGCACAAGATCTGCAACAAGATTTGGGATGCTGGAGAATTCCTAACACTTTGGACGAAGTCTATTGTGGTCACCATCGCGAAGAAAGGGGACACTACCAAATGTGAGAATTACCGAACGATTAGCCTCATTTGCCACGCAAGTAAGATCATATTGGAAATAATCAGGAGCCGAATGAAGAATACAATTGAAGCGCAAATGTCGGAAGAGCAAGCCGTTTGCAGACCATGAAGAGGCACAATTGAAAAATTTTCTCACTGCGA
Source organism: Unio delphinus (assembly GCA_029339505.1). Classification (NCBI taxonomy): domain Eukaryota; kingdom Metazoa; phylum Mollusca; class Bivalvia; order Unionida; family Unionidae; genus Unio; species Unio delphinus. The sequence goes on from JAQISU010000171.1 coordinate 1,469,761, forward strand.
TTGATAGCAGAGAAGTAACTCGCGTTGCAGGACAAGGAATTGTACTTGATTTTCATAGACCTCAAGAAAGCCTTTGATCGTGTATGGCACCAAGGCTTGTGGAGGGCACTACACCACTATGGCATACATACAAAGCTGATCAATCTCATTGAAAATTTGTACAAGAGAACGCAAAGCGCTATCAGAATTGGAAACTATGTGACGGAATGGTTTCGGCAATTGATTGGAGTGCGACAAGGCTGCATTTTATCTCCAGATCTATTTAACATCTCCATGGAACATATTATGAGAGAGACACTCGATGGCCTAGAAGACTTTGGGACACGCATAAGTGGCAGAACAATTAACAACCTACGTTTTGCCGACGACATTGGCCTTCTGGTCAAGCTGCTCGGACAAGCTCAACTCCTTCTGGACAAAGTCGATGAGATCAGCGCAAGCTATGGACAAGAAATTAGTGAGACCAAGACAGAATGGATGCTAGTGAGTACCAAATACATGGGAATAGTAAAAAGGAGAATTGAGAAGGGACTATTGCTTAGAGGAAAGAAACTACAGCATGTGGACAGTTTTAAATACCTTGGGACTACCTTGACTGAAGATGGCAGAAGCGCAAAGGACAAGGAAATACGTACAGCCACAGCCTTGAAAGTGATGAGCGAGTTGGACAACATCTGGAAAAACAAGTATGTCAAGAGTGAGACGAAAATGAGGCTGTACCGAGCTCTTATAGTCCCAGTTGCTCTGTACGGGTGCGAAGCTTGGACACTAAGAAGCGCTGAGGAGAGGAAACTACTTGTGTTCGAGATGACGGCGGTTAGAAAGATTCTAGGAGTTCACAATATGGACAGGATGAGACATCAAAAGGCTCTTAATTAGACAGAGACAATCGTGCAAAAAGTGCACGAGAGACAACACCAATGGCTAGGACACGTGATAAGGATGGATAAGAACAGGATAGCGAATATTGTACTGCACGGTAGAGTAGAAGGAACGGCGAAAGTAGAGCGTCCGAGAACGACATGGATGAAATCTGCACTGGCTAGAGAGAAGAATGGCGTTTGTTGTCAACACATGCAAGAGCCCACGTCGATGATGTGCAATAGAAATTGTGCAGAGATATGGCGGAGAAGAAGAAGAAGAAGAAGAAGAAGAAGAAGAAGAAGAAGAAGAAGAAGACGAAGAAGAAGAAGAAGATGATGCCAATTTCATGACGAAATGGTTTAAATTTATATTAAGGTTAATTTCTATGGGAAATGAATTAGTGGTCCGAGCCGTATACACATGGCATCACTGCACTATATTTTTAACAGTCCTAATAATTAAAGGTGACATCAGGTGAATAACACATCACCTAGCAATTCCCTCAAGTGAATGGTACGTGTAGTATCTGTATCTGTACAGCTACCACTACATTGTATTTATTTGTTGTCAATGAAGACCTTTTGTTACAATACTTATCATCCGATGTATTGTGGCATAATGGATCCAGAGGACTACCATAAACAAATTTATGGTGTGGAACTTGGTCGTTTATAGAAATGTTGTAAAACCAAACTTTTATTGCTAAAAGCACAACTACAGTGTAATCGAACTGATGTGGGCTGATACTTGATTATTATACATTTCTGTCATCAGTATAGGAGGGAACCTGACTTGGCTGCGACATTTGTCTTTTATAAAGTAAAGAAAAGACACATAATTGCTCATATAAATATATTGGTTGCAAATAAGGATTCTGTGATTCTCTGTGGAAGAAAATTACAAAACCAACAAAAGCATAAGAAATTTTACTGAATCTTTTAGAGTTATGCCGCTAGTAGGCTTTACGGACTTATGCCTGTCGAAAATCCACATCACACAATTTGTTTTGCTGTAAATCAGCATCACTCACTTTAGACTGCCGTAAATCCGCATCAAACACTTTTTTCTGCCGTAAATTAGCATCACACATTTTTGCCTGCCGTAAATCAGCATCACACACTTTTGGCTGCAAAGAACCAATGTCATCTCTAGAAAATTTAATACTGAAGAAATTCACTCACCAAAATATACATTTATTTAACTCATTTGAAAAAAGTATATTATTTTATAACAATTAACTCACCAAGTAGCCTATTATCTTGAAAATGTGCATATTTGGTGAATTTTTAAATAATTTATCAGCGATTTCTCTTTGTCTACCCTTTTTAAATGTGAATTTTAGTTGCGGATATTGTTTCAGAAACTTAGACTACGGCGTTAATGAAAACAATATAAAAAAAACAATGGAGATAAATTACATTTTGCCAGTTATAGGCTTTTTAACCTGCTAAGTTGTCTTCGTAAGATCTATACTGCTCTTCTAAAAAATATAATTTTATTTTTCTTACAATAAATCAATTTAGTATCTGATTTTAGATTTTTAATTTTGAAACTGAATCTCTGGTTTACTTTTGGTGGTCATAAAGATTAGATATAAACATATATGTAAGAGACAAATAAATCATTAATATTATATTATATTATACTGTATTATATTATATTATATTATATTATATTATATTATATTATATTATATTATATTATATTATATTATATTATATTATATTATATTACTTTTCAACTTGATTTCAATGTCTTCTTTTGCAAGTTTAGAGAACAAATGTTTTTTTTTTACTAGAAAACACATTTAACACATTTATATGTTTATATCGCTACTCTTTGTTTTATTGAGATATATTTAACTTGTGCTTACATAACCTGTGGAGAAGGTAATAGAGGAGAAGAGGGCCTGAAGTTCAGAACCTTTGTAATTTCTATATTACCAATTAATTTTTTTTCAGTGTATAGGATTAACTAACGTATTGTATAATGACTTTTTTATCTAAAGGAATGTGTAATCGCTCGGATTCACTAAAGAGCTATTTAGTGACTATTATTTGCTAATGAATTATTTAATGACTAATATTGGCTAATTAATTGGTTAACGACTATTATTGGCTACCGGATTAGTTATTGCCTATTATGAGCTAATGAATTGCTTAATGACTATTATTGGCTAATAGATTAGTTAATGACTATTATTGGCGAATGTATTAGTTAATGGCTATTATTGGTTACTGTATTCATTAGTACTATTATTGGCTAATGGATTGGTTAAGGTCTAATATTGACTAACGGATTGGTTAATGACTATTATTGGCTAATAGATTGGTAAATGACTATTATTGGCTAATGGATTGATTAATTACCATTTTTTGTTAATGGATTGGTTAATGAATATTATAGCCTACAGGACTGGTTAAGGACTATTATTGACTTTTTGATTGGTTAATGACTATATATGGGTAATGGATTGGTTAATGACTATTATTGGCTAATGGATTGGTTAATGACTTTTATTGGCTAATGAATTGTTTAATGACTAGTATTAGCTACTGGATTGGTTAATGACTATTATTGGCTAATGTATTGGTTAATTACTAGATTTTGCTAATGGATTGGTTAATGAATATTATAATCTACAGGACTGGTTAATAACTGTTATTGACTAATGGATTGGTTAATGACTATTATTGGCTAACGGATTGGTTAATGCGTATTATTGGCTAATAGATTGGTTAATGACTATTATTGGCTTACGGAATGGGTAATGCGTGTTATTGGCTAATGGATTGCTTAATGACTAATACTGGCTAATTTATTAGTAAATGACTCAGAGAAACTTTCAGGTTTAGTAATGACTGGCGACTAGCTTATGGATTGTACAGTGACTGCGATTTACTAATAAATAATTGAATGACGTGGAATTAACTATTATATTTTGTAATGACTTGGTGTTTGTAATTGATTGTGTCATGACGGGGATTACCAATTGCATTTTGCAATGCGTTGCGATGAGGTCATTGGTTGTGCAGAAGCTTACGATTAACAAAATAATCGTAAAGTGATTGGGATTAACTAATTGTTTATTCAATGACTAGGATGGATGTTAGAAAGATTGAAGAGCACCATACTTTATGAAATTCAACGACAAATTTTGTTCCGTAGAATAAAATGTCGAAAAGGAAGAACTTACGGTATTGCAAATTAAATCCCAAAACGAATCCTAATAATTTAAAGTCCTGAACAAAATTCAGTGAAAGTGCAAAATAAATCCAAATATGAATGCGATGATGGTCCTGATATAGGTTGTAGAGTGTAAACATGTAAACAGTCTTTTATTGAAGCACAGTAATATAATTCCAGGACTTCATTTACTAAACAACAGCAGTGAATGTCTCTGTCTAAAAATATTATCAGAGCACGTTTGATTCTCTAGAGACACTATTCACTTGAATTCAATACTTCGAAGTAAATAAATCCACCCCAACCGGACACAACATATAATTAATACAATATAAAAATGTTAGATCTTAAAGCACGGCTACAATATCCTCTCAGTTACAACATCATATTGTTATCTACTTCATCTCAGATCACGATTAGCATTTTCTAAAAAAAACACTATTACCTAATGAAAAAAAAATAGGCTTCTAGAATGATCCTTATGTTTACACAACAAACAAAAATGTTAGTTATTATTAGAAACCTAATGCTAAATTTCAGATAGAACATGGACTATGTCAAATACAGTAAGGAATCGCAAACCAAGACACACACTCAAATAAACATATTTTCTTCTTCTATTAATAATCATCCTAATAATAAGCCATTACACAGAAAATATTTCAGCGATGAATTAGTTCTTAACAAAATAAAAGTTAATTCAGATCAAGTAGAATTGAAATCAATTTTTGGACAAGGTCAAGTTCAACATACAATGTTACATTACAACAGCATGTATATAAAAGATTCTAAGTTTGCATTAAATACACATAAAAGCTTGGGATTAACTATTGAGTTTTGGAATGACTTCTATTAACTAATGGTTTAATAATGACATTTAATTTACTAATTAATTATGTTATGACTTGCGATTTACGATTTGATTTTGCAATGATTTCAATCAGTAGATTGTAAAATAGATGGGATTTTCAAATGGAATGTCTCACGTTGTGTAATGATAGAGAGTAACTAGTTTAGTCTGTACTGTATGTGATTAGCTATTGGAATTTGTAATGACCTGCAATTAACTAATTGATTGTGTAATGACTTTGACTAAGGATTAAGAATTTGAATTTGTAATGACATACGATTGACTACTATATAATATAGGACACTGACATCCAATTTTGAATTTTTGATATATAACTAAGATAAACATCTTTATCAGGTTCAATACACCGAAATTACTAAATATTGGAATGAGAAACATAGTTTGCCTTTCCTTTCACACTTCTGCACACACACACACACACACACACACACACACACACATATATATATATATATATATATATATATATATATATATATATATATATATATATATATATATATATATATATATATATATATAATATATATATATATAGATATATAGATATATAGATATATATAGATATAGATATATTTGGATATATATATATATATATATATATATATATATATATATATATATATATATATATATATATATATGTGTGTGTGTGTGTGCGTGTGTGTGTGTGTGTGTGATAAATTTTGCTTCATACCTTTGTGTTTTAGTTGTAGAAGCTGTTGATGCTGTCTTTAAACTGCTATCAATGAAACAAGATAACCGGATGGGATTTTCGGATTCACAAAAGATCATATTTGACGATGATATAAATACAATCTTTAATAATGAATGACTTGAATGAGGAATTAATTATGAATACGTGTGTGTAAATTAAATCCAAACATTGGATTAATTAACATAAGAACGCATAAACTTAATAATGAAAAATACAAAGAAATTACTCTACAAAATACAAAGAGAAAACCGGAGAACATCGAAGAACACCGGACACTCTATACTCTAAACCCTCCAGACGCTGGACAGCTTTACACAGCTCTACATAACACAGCTCTACAAAGGCTTACACCACTCTACATAGCTCTATACAGCTATGCACAGCTCATACAGCTGAAGATGTGCACGTCCTTATAGTAGACCGCTGACTGACAAGGGGCCGTTCATAAATGACGTCACGCACCTACCGGGGGGAGGGGGTCACACATTTGTGACAATGTGTGACGAGGGGGAAGGGGGTTGTTTAAGAAATGTGATGTCACATCAAAATGCGTAACTTTGATAAAAGTTCCACTTAATATTTTGATTGCTTACAATTTATTTAATGACGTTTTAAGTAGCTTCACGCGTGTGGGGCATGAGCTCAAATTAAAATGAACTCGTCTTCGGAATATCAACACCCCTAAAAGATCCAATAGTAGCTTTGTCCAAATAGCATTTTTACGTTTCCAGTCCGCTGGTGTCAACAAAGCAAGCTTGAAATGATCTTTTCCTCGCCAAACTTTTAAAATTTTAATCTTTTTTGTGCTATAAAATTAAATGTAAAAATTTTGGTAGAAAAGTAAATAATTTTTAGGTTTGATAGAAAAATAATATCTTTATTTATAAAGGTTGATATTTTTCAGATTTCTATTTTAAAAGATCTTACATTTAAGAAATGTAATAATTGAGGTTTATTTATATAAAGTTTATTTTACAAACAGAATAAATTAAAGTTTATATTACACCAATAATAATCTCAATATTTTGGGGTTTAGGAATTAACCGTTACGAAGGATAAAAGTAAAATGTTCTAGTGTCTTTTTGAGGCGTATGTGCTGGCATATCATGCAAAGAGCAGAACGATTTTCCAAGCAGGTTTAGCCAGACGAATATTTTCAAAAGACATTTATGCCAATTTCAGCTTTCCAGGGCCTCCTTTTTAATACATGTTTTCTCTTACAATATCAGAGTGCAGCGCCACACAAAATTCATACTACATTCAAGTGATTTGAAACATATTAATTTTCAAATAGGAAAAACGGCTTTTTCGGGGTAAAAGGGGAGCAGAGATTTGTGATGTCATATTTGAGGGGAGGGTCCGACTTTTTGTGACGACGTGTGACGAGAGGGAGGGAGGGGTCAAAATCGGCCAAAATCGTGTGACGTCATTTATGGATGGTCCCCAAGCCAATCCGTAATGTAACGAGCTTTACATACGGTGAAATATTTATACTGTTCCCATCGAAAGAACATTGCACGTGCGGCATAGGATGGACTGAATTCACTATTTTGAAATACGATACAATATACATTAATCACCTGCAGGTATCGTTGTACGCCAAAAAGGAAACTCGAGTATATGTATTTAATAAATGAAAGGGTTTATACAGTTCCGTGACAATCAGCATGACTAATCCATTCGGTATTTGATGAAATTAATAATCAACGATGACAGCAAGAGTCCACATAGTTGAGATCATTTTTGTTTCAAAACATATTCAGGAATTTTCGTTATCTTCTAATGAAATAGCCAATGGTAATATTTTGATTTTCTGTGGAACTCATAAGCGAGAAACATTTATTCAAGTTATTAAACGCTTTCATCTGCTTAACTCTGGAAAATCGTCAGAATATATATTCGTAAATTCATGTCTTATTTCAGCAACAATAATAAATCAAATTGGTTATCAAATAAATAAATCTAACTCGGTTATTAAACAATGGGTTTTCACTTTCATGTATTTACTGATCTACATTTTTGTTTCATGTAAGACACGGGAAATTTACTTCATACGTCCAGGAAGAAAACAATTGAACACAAATGTGTATATTCGAAACTAGTTTCTAAAAATAAGTGATGTACTGCTTTCCGGAAATTGAAATCGATAATAACATATCCTGATATCGTGGGTATTTAATCAATGAATGGTTTTTTTTTTCTTCTCCAAAATCTGACATATTTCAAGTGGACGCAATCAACAATGATATCATGTTTTGCTAATGCCAATGCATATTTAAAAAAAAACGCATTGATTACATGAAAGCCTTCAATTCATACTTGTTTCCCAGCTCAGGCAACAATGAAGGTCAAGAATGCTGATGTTTTATCAACGTTAGTCGTCATCGTTTACATCCATGTGGGAGTAATCATCACACAAGGTATGTTGAGTAGAAAACACTTGCAACAGTCACGCAGAGTAAGTAACACGTGCTTGAAACGGTCACTCAAAGTAACTAACACGTACTAGAAACAGTCACTAAGAGTAAAAAGTACTTGCAACACTCACTCTGTTTAAGAAACACTTACTTGCAGCATTCACTGATTAGCGATCTTCAGATTTTTGACTTTGTCACATTCTAAGGAGTCAAGTGATGTTATTTTAATGCAGATTTTAAAGTGTTAAGTTAGTAGCGATGTTAGAGTGATTTTAGTTAATTTTTTATTGTTTTAAGCCAGTAGTTTTATTCAGACTATTTCCGTAATACTTACATTATCTCGTGCGTTCGTCGCGTGTTTTTTTTTTTCCGTGAATCAGTCAATAAGATCGATGTCATAGATTTGATAAAAGCGACATTTTTAAACCTCTATCAGAGTTTTAGTTTGGCTTTCTATTAGGTTTGTACTTGAATCCATCGGAATTAAACTTTTTTGTAGGTAGACATCAAAACCATCCGAATAAGGCCTTTACCTGACATTTGATTGGCTGGACTTGGTGTCACCAATAGATTGTATTATATACGTACTATTATTAGTATAACTACCTCCTTCGTAGATGGGGTATTAGCAACGTTCATATGGGTTGTTTTCACAGGCAAATACCCACAATTCAATGCGCGCGCACCTTCTGGCACCATTTTCAGTCGCTAACAGACCGTTGTCAACATTAGTCATCAAGTATATGTAAGAATAATAATCTGATTTAACTATCGATAAGGATATTTACTTCTTCGACTCAATACATAGATTATACTTGAAATTATGTGCACTAGACCACAAAAATAACAATAAAGCTGGAAGTTCTCTTGCTTATATCAAAAGACAGAATAGTAAAGTAGAACCGTAATCGTGTATATTATTGATATCTAAGAAATGTACTTTTTGTTGTTGTTTACAAACAGACAATATTGACGTTTTTAAAACGTCATTCGTATCATATCCCTAAGCTTGTCATCTTGAAAGAGTATTTAAAGGTCATGATTTTCTGGATACAATATCAGTCACGAATTAAAATTTCATAGCATGTATTTTATGCAAGCCTTGTTTTTAAAACTATTTTCCGTGGAGAACGAACAGTTGGTGTAAATATTCTAATATCTGTACGCTTGTAAAGGCACGGTACAATTATTATATCCCGAACGGCTGAAAAATATAAATCTGCTTTGATTGTAGATTTTTACTCAGTTTTTAGGTTTTACTTTAACAATATTTTAATTTCCTATGCAAGATTATTATTATAGGATCAATTCGTTGCCTGAATGTGTGAAAATTATATAAAACAATCTGGTTTACCCCATTCATTTACTTCTTTGAGTCCGTTTTTGATTGCACACATTACTACAAACTTGGCGGTAAATTGGAAAGCTAGGGTTATCCATCTCATCCTATTATTGGCCTCCCTAGTTTCAAGTCAATTTTACTGGTATTTCTACAAATATATTTATTTTCAATTCCATGAAAGACTCCAAATTAGATTAACAGAAAAAACAATCCTTGCCGAACAGCTAAATGTCCATTTGTTTTTAATACTTCCACGTGAAAGTTGATATATTAACATGAGATGAATACGACGCCTATAAAATCGAATTGCTATTGTTTACTGGCAAGAGTATGTGAAACTTATGTTTATCATGCTGTGCTTTGCGTATTTGCAAACTCTTCTGTGTGCTGTCTTGATAGCATGTCAAATAATATAAGAATACCAATATATTTTGTTTTTCACAATTCAAGGAATATTTTGTTTACGGAATAAATATGGCCTAGCTTAAAGGCAGCAGCACAGAAGCGGAACAAAAAATGACGGCCAAATATGGGTGAAAAGTACGCAAAAAATTAAAATATCCAAGCTTAAATATTGACGACTAATCGTTGTAAGATTTTTCTTCCCCGTTGTGCAATTTCCTGGCTCCATTGTTATTTTCTCATGAATCAGACAAATGTTGATCTTAAAAGTATTTTTTTTAAATATAAAAATCAGTATCTTTGTTGTGGCGAATGAAATTACCTAAAAAGCAAAGGTTTATGCGACCATGTTGAGTTACCACCCCCCACCCCCTTAGCAATATTTCTTTAATACTTTAATATCAATTTAGCTTTACTGCTTTACTATCATGTCCGTTGCAATGCTTTAATATCAATTTAGATTTAATACTTTAATATCATGTTGTTGTTTTCTATTCATAAGAGTAATATAATGTTTGGGGTAGGTGTGGCAGTATACCAAATTCTACTACAAGAAAGGTGGTTAGCGAACTTAGGTTTGGAAATAGGGGTAATTTACTAAGTTTATAAAGGTGTAAAGTGTTTTGAAGGTGGGTTGAGCTAGTGTGCTAATAATGAACATGTGATAAATTGTGTCCAAACAGAAATACAAACCATTTTCTGTTTGTAAACCCAGGATATACCAAAGTGGTTATCATATCGAAATAATTTTTTTTTTTTTCGGGGGGGAGGGGAGGGCACCAGACAGATTCCCCTCCCCTTATTTGAAAAAAACTAGAAACAGTGTGTTTATGTGTGAGTGTATTCCCCCTGATGTGTTGTTGGATGTGTTTTTTAGAATGTTTTCTTAACTTTTAAACCTAACCTTAATTTTTTCCCATCGGGATATATAAATAGTAGATATTTGGTCCCTAGTGTTTTCTATGAGACGGTTTCCTCAAGGTGGTTATTTTTAAATCACATCTTGGGTTTCCTTTTTCTCTTTTTCCATAAATTAACCCTGGCTAGGGGTTTCCTACACCCTGTGTATGCTATTTGTGATGTGCTATATGTATCGTGCAATATGTATACTTATATATACAATGTATTTGTTAGGATAGCCATTCTATATCATATTTCCCTGTTGTCTATTAGTTCATCGAACCAGAAAACCGGTCTTCACTTGTTCGGCTTTTTATAAAATACTTCCGTTTAAATAGTTTTATGTTGCTTTTGAATTTTGCACAATTATGGTGAATTCTATTTTAAATTTAACATGGGTTACACACCGGTTCTTAATGTATTAAAGATTGTGTTTCCGTTCCATGACTTGTATATTTCCTTATTTATTCATCAGGTCTACTTTGGTCGAGTCGGGATCGGTACATTATTTTTCTTTTATTTGTACTTCACCTGTCTCGATCATTATTTCGTCCTCTTTTTATTTATTTATTTAATCCTTATTCCATGCTCGAAAATTTGTTATTTATACTCCCTCTAAACGGGCTGTATGTATAGTTCATGTGAAGCTCTACAGAGTAAACCTATTTATCTTATTTAGGTCACAAGTGACTTTAATATGGTAGCATGCTTTATGGATGCCATGTTTTCTTGACTTAATTGCTATCTATCTAATGCGTGAGCTGTGTTGTTGTGTATATTTCCTCTGAGTTTCTTTCCCAGCTCTTTCACGGGCCTGCCCACTTCGCGTGGCGCTATGTGATTTAGCCCGGTGTTCTTAATAGTACTTCTCCTCCTGAGGTCCCTGTATCCCCAAATCCCTCATTATACCCATATTTTTATTACTGGCCCGCACGCTATCATATTCCTGACTAAAAAGTTTATTATTTCATATAGTTCAGCTTTGGTAAATTTCCCATCTAGATATAGTAGTTCTTTATCATTATATGATTGCTTTTTCTTAATTTGTGTGATTATGTTTTCTCTTTCTTGTTTATTTATTCTACATTGAGTTATAGTACGTTTCTTTTGAAAAAGAACAGTTTTTACACAGTGGACATTTAGGCGACACTACGATCATATTCCTTCTCACTGCATTTTCTCCTGTCAACCACGCATCATGCATGTATTTGAACAGGATACTTTTCATTTTTAATGACACTGATCTGACCCAGTTTCCCCAGGCTCTATCCGAGTTAATATGTATAGGGTTTTTGTCTTTTTTATTTTTCTTCTTCTTAATCGTATGTGCAGTTTACCATCTGTATGTAGATTTTGTGTCAATTTCTCATATATCCTTAGCATCCCTATATTTATATAGTAATTCCTTTATTGATCTTAATTTTCTTGGCACCTCTAACAGTTTTATGAGTTTGTTATTTCAATATATGTCATTTCTCTGCTTCATGGAGAAACCAAAATAATAAATATACAGCCCTTGCCAAGCTATTTTAGGCTCTGCTTTAATTTTTTTAAATCTATTGAGAATGTTCGTGCTTTTAATTAGGGTTGGATTGGGAAGGCCTAGGCCTCCCCTTTTTCCTTCCCTATATAGAGTTTCTTTGTTTATGTAGTGCATTTTAAATCCCCATAAGTATTTAATAATTTCGTTATCTATTTTTTTAGTGTTGCATTTTTAATGTCTAGTGATTTTAATTTATAGTTTAGGTGCACATACATATCCATTTTTTAACCTGTGCCCGTTTCAATAGACATATTTGCGTAAGCTCACAGATTTGTATGTTTTTTATGATATTCTCCCTGATTTCTTTCAGGTTTTGTTTTTCATCATTTTTCCCAAAATTTACACCTAACGATTTTACTTGGTCTTTAATTAAATGAAGAGATAGCCCTTGTTGCTTGCCTCTCCAGTTTCCTATTAGAAGTATTTCTGTTTTGTCGGTGTTTATTTTCGATCCCGACACTTTCCAAAATCTTCCGAATTCCTTTATTAGTTCATTAAAGAAATTTATATCTTGTATAAAGTTAGTACAATCATCCGCATTCTGCATCATTTTCACTTCTTTTTTTAATGTTTGGAACTTTAATCCCTATGATCCCATCCTTGCCTCACCGATCTTTTTATATCAAATTTATCAGTTCTGGCCCCGTTAACCTGTACACACGAGTTAATATCCTTGTACAGGATTTTGGTCCGATTATGGAAATACATTCCACAGCCAAATTTTTCTAGTGTCTATAGATAGTTTTGTTCAAGTCTATCAAAGGCTTTTCCTGGTCTATTAGTACCATAGCACTAGTATTCCCAGTAATATTTATATATTATGGTTCTAATGTTTAGTATGTTGTTTTGTATATCCCTCCCTTTCGGGCCACTAGTTTGATTTATATTTATAATTTTATTAAGACACTTTTTTACCCTTTCCACTAGTATTTTACTTATAATTTTATAATCAATAATAAGGAGTGAGACTCACGAGAAGCTACTGGCAAGCTTTCTCACATTCCCACATTGGCCGAATCTAAGACTCGAACCTACAGAAACAGAGGTAAGATGGAAGTGATCCGCGATATATAAAGGTACTTATTATAATGGAGCCACGGAATTTATGTTATGAACTGGACCAGAGGCATATCGAAATAGATTTAATAATATTGCAATGTGCTATATACATATTTTCACATATGTCGATTATGCTGCTTCTTGTAAACCAGATTTCTACCTTTGCAATATCTAACGTTACGTAATTCATGGTGTGCGAAAGCATCTGTATAAAGCATCTGTATAAAGCATCCAGTGTCTTATGAGTTTGTTTTATTCTTCTCAAGGATTGGACGAGTTACTTACCTTTAGCTTTCCATTCACGATCTTTTTACAAGGGATGAGTAACGCACATGCCATGAAAGCAAAGGGCCATAACTCTAAAACATATCTTTCTGTAAAATTGCAAGAAGACAACTTTTGTAGTGGACAAGTAACTAAAATATAGATGAGGAATCAACAATGCACTAAAAGATAAATTCTCATCTGATTCTTTTTTAGATGTTCAGTCGCCTACGCACCGGAACGTAGATTGTCAGTGACAGGCTATAGGAATTTTTTTAATCACCAACTCTACTCAGACTAAACGTCTGAAAATAAAGTATTAATTAATTTAATTAATCTAGCGATATGTGCAATATGCTATTTACAGGTAAAACTTTTATTTTACATTAAACGAGCAATCAATCAACGTTTTCGTTTCGAATGCAAACGCTTGCTATAAAGTGTTAAACTTTCAAAGTTTCGAAACCAGTAAGTGATCTTCAAGGAATATTTCAACACTAGATACAGAATATATATTATTTGTTAAATTAATATAATATCTTGCATGCCTTTAACATTGACAGAAGACCCACAGTCAGCGTTATTTGTCAACTGTAGTTTCCAGGATGGTATGTGTGACTGGGAATCTATTTACGCTGGCTGGAAGATTGGACAAGTATCGATAACAACCAGTGGCACCGGATCGGCTCATGGCCATGCCTTAAGAAACGGTTGGAACGATAATCTGCTCATTTGTTGTAAATATTATTATCAGAAGCCAATGATTTCGCTAGATTTTTTTAATCAAACATATTATCAGGTTTTATTGTCCTGCAAATTCGGGTTCATCATCACCGATTTGACTATTATCATTAGTAGTAGACGTAAACGTAGACGTAGTAGTAGACGTAGTAGTAGACGTAGTAGTAGTAGTAGTAGTAGTAGCAAAAGTTTGTTTTAGGGTTTAACGCCATTTTTCAGCACAAAAAAGGCTATACATGGCGGCCAGTATTAACGGTGAAGGAAGAACCTGGAAAACCGCTGAAATAACCATAGACCCACGAGAAGCTACTGGCAAGCTTTCTCATATATCCATATTGGCCGAATCATAGACTCGACCCGTGCAGACAGAGGTGAGATGTCAGTGACAAGTAACGGACAGCGCTTTAGACCACTCGACCACTTGGGGCCCAGTAGTAGTAGTAGTAGTAGTAGTAGTAGTAGTAGTAGTAGTAGTAGTAGTGGTAATAATAATAATAATAATAATAATAATAATAATAATAATAATAATAATTGTAGTAGTAGTAGTAGCAGCATTGGTAGCAGTAGTAGTAGTGATAGTAGTAGTAGCAGTAGTAGCAGCAGCAGTATTAGCAGTAGCAGTTATTTTTAGAGGCAGATGGAGTGGATATTGTTATTAATAATCTGAAATGCCTGTATTGAACACAAATCACACTGCAAATACACTGAATACTCCATTGCAGAAGGATATATATATATATATATATATATATATATATATATATATATATATATATAGAGAGAGAGAGAGAGAGAGAGAGAGAGAGAGAGAGAGAGAGAGAGAAAGAGACAGACAGACAGACAGACAGACAGACAGAGACAGCGAGATAGATAGATAGATAGATAGATAGATAGATAGATAGATAGATCTTTGTGTGTGTGTGCGTCATAGCCGATCGATCACAACCTTATGTGCATATAAGTGAATGGACAACTTGTAATTCATATTAGAATATAGATTCTTAAACGTGTAAGAAACGAATAACAAATACAGCTGTTTCACTCAGTGTATTCCTATGTGATGAGTACAAATAATATATCTTGGTGTGCCGAAAAAAATCATTTTTCTCTGTTAGAAACAAAGGCGACATATGCAATTGTTTCAAAGAAGTCACGAAAATATATATTTGTTTTCTAGCGAGCAGAATATCAGTAAACGCGAGTCAGTCACAGGTCCTACAGAGCCCTCTTCTTTCCTGGAATGACAGTTGTTTGAACTTGTGGTATCACATTTGCGGCAAAGACACCGGCAAGCTGACGGTTTCCATAGAAACAAAGGATACTACGACAGCAACCAAATTCAGTACAACACAATCAGGCATTATGACAATTCTTTGGAGTCAGGAGGGAAAAACTTTACAGACTCAAGAGTCTGCCAGGGTCCTTCTCGTGAGGACGACAAAAAGACAAAATGGAGCGATCGCTGTCGATGACATCCAACTTCCCAAGTGTTGTTGCAAAGGTTACCTTAATTGTGCTAATAGCGTTCCATTTCATTGATTCAGTCATTGATTTATTTTGAAATTATTTAATAAATTTATATATATATATATATATATATATATATATATATATATATATACGTGCAACTCACTGCAATAGACAGCTATGAATCGTGTTCTTAAGAAGTGGCTAGTGTTTATGTCGCTGTCGAAGAAACGGTGAATAAATTAGATAAGAATGTCAAATCCGTGCAAACAAAACCGTTGAAACAGAACAAATCTCTGTCTTGGAGACTGTATCACTCCAGCTGTTTATTATTTGTTTATATAACAAGCAATATATACAAATTATATTGTTCACCGAAACCCGTAAAAAGTGCTGTTACAAAACTAAGTGAACAAACACACGTGCAATTAAAATGTCAGACACTTTCTTAATAAAGCTTACATTGAGACATAACCATAACAATTACATTTTGTACATGTTTTCAGCTTTGCATAACTGGTTACGTATATTAACAAATACCTGTAACATCATGACATCAGGTGGGACAAGATCCAACAAAAGGATGTGACAAGTGTTTATGAATATGATGATTATTTAGAATGCCAAAAAATATATTTGAATATTTAAAACCTTATATATATATATATATATATATATATATATATATATATATATATATATTCTAACGTTTTTCCAGGTGACTGTTGTAGGAGGTTCTGGTATTGGATCCAAAGAGCATCTGATTATTGTACTCGCACATTTGGAATTTTATTCCCCAAGACAACTGGTCCACAGAGTGGCAGTACAAACAAAACAACTGGACCGCAGAGTGACGGTACAAACAAGAATACTAAAAAGCCGAATGGCAGTACAAAGAAACAATCTAGTACAAAAACAACTGGCCAAAAGAGTGAACCTAAAAACCAAAAGAATACAGCGCAAAGTGGCCATACAGAGAAGACAACTGGCCCGCAGAGTGGCCTTACAACCAGTACTGGTAGAGATAACGAAACTTTATAAAATCTGATACCGCTCCTACCCCCCCCCCCCCCCCATTGACAAATTAAACAACATATCACTTATATATTTCTCATCGGATGTAACTGTACATATTTAAACAGTAGCATTATTGTCACCTAAATTATAGATGGTTAAACTGCCATTATCGTAAGGCAAGGTAAGCAGTGGGTCTCGGTATATTTATCTTACATAAAAATCAACCTATCATTTCTAGATTTATATGTTTATTATCTGAATAATTTGCATTTTCCATTGTCCATTTTTTTTTTATACTGAATCCAACATTTCCTATTTTCTGCTTGTTTTCATGATCTTGACTTGGATAGATAGAATTGATGAATTTGAAAACTGCGATAAGATATATGGTTTGACAAAGGTGCTAGCGTTGTTTTTGAGGCAATCGGAGGAAATGGTAATCGCGGTGATATAGCGTAAGATAAAAACTCACTGACAATTGCATATTACAACGGTAACACAATCTTGCATTCCGAAGCAAACACCACCCTCCTCCACCACCCCACGCCCCCATATATATATATATGTATGTATGTATGTATGTATGTATGTATGTATGTATGTATGTATGTATGTATGTATGTATGTATGTATGTATGTATGTATGTGTGTGTATATATATATATGTATGTAAGTATGTATATATATATATATATATATATATATATATATATATATATATATATGTATGTATGTATGTATGTATGTATGTATGTATGTATATGTGTGTGTGTGTGTGTGTGTGTGTGTGTGTGTGTGTGTGTGTTACTTAGATCCGATTTAGAAGCAAATATTTTCTTGAGTGTATTTCATTATGTACATTCAGAAATCCCTACTCATTCTGTCCACATGAATTATGCAAAATGGCATTTTCTTATTATTTTCTCTTTTCTTTGTCATGTAGGTAAAGGACAATACCATCATATACCTATTACAACAATACAATCAAATACCTATTACAACAATACAATTATATACCTATTACAACAATACAATCAAATACATATTACAACAATACAATTATATACCTATTACAACAATGCAATCATATACCTATTACAACAATACAATCATATACCTATTACAACAATACAATCATATACCTATTATAATAATACAATCATATACCTATTACAACAATACAATCACATACCTATTACAACAATACAATCATATACCTATTACAACAATACAGTCATATACCTATTACAAAAATACAATCATATACCTATTACAACAATACAATCATATACCTATTACAACAATACAATCATATACCTATTATAATAATACAATCATATACCTATTACAACAATACAATCATATACCTATTACAACAATACAATCATATACCTATTACAACAATACAATCATATACCTATTACAACAATACAATCATATACCTATTACAACAATACATTCATATACCTATTACAACAATACAATTATATACCTATTACAACAATACAATCAAATACCTATTACAACAATACAATCAAATACCTATTACAACAATACAATCATATACCTATTACAACAATACAATTATATACCTATTACAACAATACAATCATATACCTATTACAACAATACAATCATATACCTATTACAACAATACCATCATATACCTATTACAACAATACAATCATATACCTATTACAACAATACAATTATATACCTATTACAACAATACAATCATATACCTATTACAACAATACAATCATATACCTATTACAACAATACCATCATATACCTATTACAACAATACAGTCATATACCTATTATAATAAAGAGTAAACAATAGACTTCTGTGTATTTAATATACCGACGAATTGAAACTATGCCCTTCTGCCATTAGTATTGCTTGGTATAACTGTTTAATGCTAAATTAATTCAATCTATCTCTTTAACTACATACTATTTTAATCTCATATTGCATTCGATAGTACCCTTTTAATCTCACATCCCTGATATGGCATTCGATACGTACCATTTTAATCTCACATTGTTGATATGGCATTCGATACTACCCTTTAATCTCACATTGCTGACAAGGCATTCGATACGTACCCTTTTAATCTCACATTGCTGATATGTCATTCGATACGTATGTTCACTCTGTAATTCCGTATCTCATACTTATATTTTTCGTTTCGCACACCTAGTCAGGAACTACTTTAACATCTTATATATTAAACGATAATGCACTAATAACTTATTTAGGTCTAGCTTTTATGTTATTAAAATCTCAACACATATTTATAAGTCTAATACATGCCGTCATATTGGGTGAAATCGCCGTTTATTCTGCAGGGGGTCATTGGGAAGTACTGTTAACAGCTACGAGGAGTTCATTTTTTTTATCTTCGGAGAATATACTGCCTTGAAATTAGAGTTCAGGGTGAGAGCAGCAATATCTTCGATATAATGTTTTACGACGAGTTCTAATACGTGTTGGATGAACGAATTCACAACAACACGAGATAAAGTTTACAGAGGATTGGCAATTTATACAACTATATTTTGACGATCATACAATATTACAAATCGTTATCTGTGTATTACAAATGCATATTCAATATTACAAATCGTTATATGTGTATTACAAATGCGTATTCAATATTACAAATCGCTATCTGTGTATTACAAATGCATATTCAATATTACAAATCGTTATCTGTGTATTACAAATGCATATTCAATATTACAAATCGTTATCTGTGTATTACAAATGCATATTAAATATTACAAATCGTTTTCTGTGTATTACAAATGCATATTCAATATTACAAATCGTTATATGTGTATTAAAAATGCATATTCAATATTACAAATCGTTATCTGTTTGTATTACAAATGCATATTCAATTATTCAATATTACAAATCGTGAAGTGTGTGTTTAACAAGACTTTTGGTCCTTGCTGTGTCACTGTAAGACACATTTTTGATCTATAATGGCATCATATACAGATTTAGAAATATATATTTAAAGGCAATATTTTAATTCATTCTAACTTCTAAGAATTATTCCAAGATTATTTAAAAGTTCAGTGTCAGAAATTAGTTTGACGTGTCCAAATAAAACCCCAGTTTACTAAATAAATTAGTCAACAGTTACTAGAACAATAAATTAAACTAACAAGTCAGAAATTCGACTTGACCTGCTAGTACTTACTCTTCTCTCTTCTGTCGTAAAATGGCATCTGTCGTATAGCATCGCCTACTCTTTCTGTCTTATGTCGTAAAATGCTATCTGTCGTATAGCATCGCCTACTCTTTATCTTTTATGTCAGCTTTAATGATCCATTAATTAGCAATGACTAGACAGGACCATCATTGTAATAATTTAATTAGTAATTTTAGTTAAGGTATTTACAGGTGCAAATGTTGTTTTATATACATGGTAAATATGAATGTATTAAACGAACTCTTTATTAAAAAAACAAACATGCAAGTCTTTTGTTAATTGCATTCAAACATTTGCTAGAGATAGGCTAAACGTTTGGTTACCTACAACTTTGAATGTTAGAAAAACAAGAAAATTGCAGAAAAGCCCCTTAAAAGAGTTCGATTTATTTCAGATGCAGTCGATAATACATAAGCTACAATTTTAGTAGTTTTCAAAAATTGGTTGAAAAATTGGGCTTGTATCGTGTGCTATGATATTTAAAAACATCACATTAAATTTTCACAAACAAGTGAGACTTAGACATAGATTCATTCTATAGAATAATAATCAATAGCAAGAACAAGTCTAGAAAGATTCGAAAATATTATTTACGCACTGTTGGCTTTCGTTGTTTGACGTTATTTGCATGCATCGTAACTAATATCAGTATGACGTTATGGAAATTGTTTACCACTACAATATCTTCGGTTAGATTAAAAACGTATAAAATTAATTTATCCTGTTTTATATATTAACTCTGGCTTATTGTCATAATTTATAATCAATTACAGATAACCGTTAAGACACCCATTGCACGGTAGATCGCTGACATATGAGAGAAACAAAACTTGTGATGACACTTATCAGTTTGATTAATTAGGCCATTTATTAATATTATATTGTATAAATGGGACACTTTAAACGTAATATATCAACATTTGCCTTCCATATAAAGCAACTATTACCCTTTTGTTGCGATCATAAATATAAACTCATACACATAAGCACACGAAAGCGGTTAATAGTGTAACTTAATTTATGTCATTCCTCTACTTGGTTGAAACTAGGTACAAGGGCCACATCAACCACAAGTGATTTGACGGAGTCCACTTTCAGCGCTGGTTGGGAAGATGCATATACAAATACAACCAGTCCCGATCAAAGCGATGTTACAGAGGCTAGCACGAATGGTTCCGGACGTCTAATAACGACAAAAGGACACATTCCTGATACCATAGGTGAAGAGAAAGTTACATATATTGGGCACGTTCGTAATTAAATAATCAAAGAACACCGCAGTATCAACAATAACGTACATACACGAAAAGTGCTATGTCAGTTTCAAACAATTGCATTTTCGAATGTTTAAAACTTTATTGGACTGTGTGTTTGTATTCTTCTTACAGTTAATAATCTTTCTTCATTCTCTCTATCACTGCTACCTGGATGAAAATTTCTGTTAAAGAAATTTGTTTTTCTTCAATGATTTACATCATTCCAATATTTAAATGATTTGAATCATTATTAGAACACAAATTATGAATAAATTTTAAGCACCATATTTGGTGTCATGTGCGCGAGAAGGGGTACCTATAAATATGAACAATTACTATATCAGTACCACAGAGTCAATGCCTTAAATTATGAAATGGTCTTGTGTGATGCAACTATTACATTATCAATACAGAGTATCGTACTATATAGTAACATGACAGTATTTATACATAGTATTATGCTAAACGGTAGCGTAATACTGTTCATACATGATATTTTACCTTACAGTGACATGACATTACGTTAAGGGTGTATGGGATGTCCTGGGAGAAGGTAACATCTCTGGCTGGCAAAGTAGTCGTACTCCTTCGGGATTAGCCCGTCCACCTTTACACCACACTTGGCACTCAGCTCTCGCCTGTGGCTCCAAGAAGCTGTAGAATGAGCAGCGGATATATCCCGAAAAATGGCCTTGACTGGCCGACCTAACCACGCTGAAAGTACTAGACGGGTCTTCAACCCTCGGTTAGTTAGGACTTTTCTATCTAGCATGTGCAGACTGTATACGGCAGTCTTCGTGGAGGAACCAACAGCTGGTCATCGGTCAGAAGGCGATTTTCAGCAAAGCGCCATGGATCTCTAAGAGCACGACGAGACACGTCCTGGTCATCCACTACACTCAACTCTGTCTCGGGCCGTCTCGATCATGTCGTGCTGCTGTACCAAGATGGTCTTGGGCAAAATAGAGAGGTGAACGAACTGCGCAACTCTTCCTCACTTTAAACAAATTCACTACTCGAGTCATTCTTGACATACACCCATCTTATTTCATCACCCACTAAACCTGTGAAGACAGGCAAGCGACGAAGCGGCAGTTGTGGGTACACTGGCAGCCGTAGCCGCATAAATTCAGACATGCGGCTCAGCGCACTAGAGTAGTTCATCACTAACATGGATCAGCATCGGAGATCTGAGCGACTGAGCAGACCTCTTCAGAAGAAATGTACAGCTCACTCTATGGCACAATGAAAGGTATAAAAATGTGCAATAAACATTGCCAGCTCCGTACGTCCCTTGCCAACATACCGCGGTTGGTGGAGACGCCAATTAAGCAGTCAAAATACAAAAGAAACCCAAGAAAATGAGGATTATTCCGCTCACATTTGGCGCAAGGAAAATGCGCACGTTACTGGACAGAGACGATGTGGAGAGACCCCAGACTAGAACCGCCCTTATAGGAAAGAAATGCGCCAGATACAACGTGGACATTGCTGACTTGAGCGAGACTAGGCTTTCAAGAGAAGGCGAACTCTATGAAAGGGGCTCCGGAACACTTTGTATTGGAGCGGACGAGGCATTGAATAGCGCCGTAAAGCTGATGTCAGCTTTGCAGTGAAGACATCACTGATTGGCAAACTTCCTCGACCTCCCATGAGAGTAAACGACAGACTCATGACCACGAAACTCCCAAACGTTTATGGAAGAAATCACCTTACAATCATCAGTTGCTATGCTCCAACCATGACCAACCCAGATGAAGCGATGGTCACTTTCTATGAGGAACTTCCCTCTATCATCATGGACGTTCCAATAGCATAAAAGCTTGTCATTCTTGGCGATTTCGATACAAGAGTAGGCTGTGATCATATAGCCTGATATGTCGAGCTAGGAAAGCACGGAGTGGTTCACTGTAACTTCAATGGTCTCATTTTGCTCCAGACAGGCGCATAGGATGAACTGCTAATCACCAATACAGTCTTCCACCTCCGTACCTGTAACCGGACGTCATGAATGCACCCACGCTCTAAGCACTGACACGTCATCGACTACGTCATTGTAAGGAAGAAGGACATACAGGATGTGCGCGTGACCATGTCCTTGTGCGGCGCAGAGGGATGAACAGACAATCGCATCATCGTCACCAAGCTCAAAATCCTCATTCATCCCAAAAGACACGCACAGGGAAAGAAAGCTCATAAACGACTAAACACCATCAAGCTGAAATGCACTAGTACCAAAACAGTCTTTTGTGGCTGCCCTGGAAGAACGTCTGAAATCTACGCCCCTCGGCAATCAGAATGAGTAGACCGACTGGGCGGCATTCAGAGAGTTGCTCTACAGCACAGCTTCGGAAATTCTAGGACCATCAACCAGAAAGCATCAAGACTGGTTTGATGATAACTGCATCATCGTCACCAAGCTCAAAATCCGCATTCATCCCAAAAGACACGCACAGGGAAAGAAAACTCATAAACGACTAAACACCATCAAGCTGAAATGCACCAGTACCAAAAAGTCTTTTGTGGCTGCCCTGGAAGAACGTCTGAAATCTACGCCCCTCGGCAATCAGAATGTGTAGACCGACTGGGCGGCATTCAGAGAGTTGCTCTACAGCACAGCTTCGGAAATTCTAGGACCATCAACCAGAAAGCATCAAGACTGGTTTGATGATAACTGTGACGAGATCAAGCTAAACCTACCTAAACAACCCAAAGTCCACCTATAGGAAACATGCGAACAAATATATGCAGAACTATACAGCAGAAGCTCCGCTAGATGCGAGACACATGGCTGAGCAACAAAGATTATAAGATCCAGTGCTACACAGACCATCATGATAGGAGGAACTTACACAATGCCCTGAAAGAAGTATATGGACCTACATCCTCTGACTGCGTCTTGAATCACAATTCATCCATCACTGATGAAGCCATATGTCGTGTCCCGAAATTACACAGAAAGCGATAATTCTGCTCTCCAGTGGTAAATCATCTGGTTCAGACTCCATGGATACTGAAGTCTACAACGAAGTGGGCACAGCCCTGATTGAAATGCTCCACCAATTATTTCTACCGATGTGGCAGCAAGAAACAATCCCCCAGGAATGCAAAGATGCTTACATAATCCACCTGTATAAGCGCACATGGAACCAAAGGCTTGCGAAATTCGCCGGGTTATATCGTAGCTCTTAATTCTATTAAAGATACTCGCCAGAATCCTACTGAACCGCCTCACTACACACGTTGACTAGAGACTTCTGTCAGAAAGTTTGTATGGATTCCGAAAACAACGTCGGACCATCGAACTGGTGTTTACTGTTAGGCAGCTACAAGAGAAATGTCATGAGCAAAACACAGACCTTATTTCATCTACGTCGACCTGACAAAGGCTTTTCATCTCTCAGCAGAGAAGGCTTCTGGAAGATAATGGTCAGGTAAGGATTATAAGAAAATATATACCCATGGTGCAGCATTTCCACAATGGAATGCAGGCACGAGACCAGGTCAATGGAGAAACATCTGTGCCATTATAGGTAACCAATGGCGTCAAGCAGGGCTGTGTTCTGTCACCGACACTGTTCAGTCTATTGTCCTCTGGGGTGCAGACTAATGCTTTCAGAGAAGGATAGTCTGGCGTCCTCATCATGTACCGTACAGATGCAAAACTATTCAATCCCAGAATGCTTCAAGCAATAACCAAGGTCATGACAGATATCATTAGGATTTTATAGCTGCTGGTGACTGCGACCTCAATGCTGGCGCAGAAGCCGACCTGCACTACAGCGTTGACAAGTTCTCCAAGTCCTGCAACAAGCTTTGGTTTCACCATTAGTACCAAGAAGACTGAAGTCATGCATCAGCCGGCCGTCGGAAAGCTTTATGTTGAGCCTAACATCACCGACAATGTCCAAACACTCAAAGTAGTGAACAGCTTCACATCCCTTGGCAGTACAATGTCACAGAGTGTCACTATTGACGAACAGGTGAATCTTCACATTGCCAGAACAACCCAACCTTCGGCAGAATGTATGCCAAGGTCTGGAATAGAACAAGCATCAGCATCGAGACCAAGCTAAAGGTCTACAGGGCAGGTGTGCTCTCCGAGCATGCGAAACGTGGAAGCTGAACCACTTTCACACGACAAGTCTCACTCTTCATGGATTCTTGAGACTGGAAATAAATCTGCTTTGGTGGCCTTGTTAACTGTGTTATAGTTAATATATATACAAAAATTGTCACCTGATTTCGACACAAGAAAACTCGGTGAACCTTTACTTGTTTGAAATCATTGTCCAGCATATACCGAGTTTCTTTTTTTCATACATTATTATTGAGATAATTTATTCGTTTATAAGATGTCATTTTACTCGTGTAGGTCCTGCAATTTGAACATAATTGTACATTGGATTTGTTAATAACTGACGTTATTAATATCTCTTTCTCATCGGGGAAATTCCCATTATTTTTCAAAACTACCATCGTAAAGCCGCTGATGATGAAACCAATAGTTGACCATAACGATTTTAAAGAAAATACCATACCTCCCAGTTTCTAATCTCCCATCGATATAAAAAAGATCTTGGAAAAAGTTGTTCTAACCCAACTTGTATTTCATTTGACTTCAAACAGTCTTTTTAGCAACGTACAGTCTGCATATCGCCCTTGCCACAGTACTGAAACTACTCTTCTGAAAGTATTTAATGACATTCTCTCTGCTTTGGATAGTGGAAAGAGTACAGTCCCAACACTCCTCGATTTGTCTGCAGCATTTGGCACACTAGACCATGATATATTAATTTACCGTCTCCAGCATGTTTTTGGCATTCGCAATACAGCCTTACACTAAGTTACAGTGGCTCAAGTCCTACTTAGTCAACATGACACAAATTGTATCTGCAAATGGAATACATTCCAGCACAGTTGGTCTATGCTGTGGTGTTCAAGAGCGGTCTGTTCTTAAACATGTTCTCTTCATTCTGTACACGCAGCCGCTCTCAAGTGTCATAGATTATCACCCAGTTTCTCATCAATTGTACGCTGATGACACCCAAATATACAAGTCTAGCCAACCAACGGAAGTTGGTGCTTCCATCCATAGAATAGAGAGGTGTATTTCGGACGTGAAATCGTGGATGACATGTAACAAGCTGCAGATGAATGATGATAAAACTGAGGCTATTCTGATCATAACACAAAGACTTTCTCATTCACATCCTTGACCTCAGACAATAAATATCAGCAATACGAAGATTAAATTCTCACAGTCAGTGCAAATCCTAGGTGTTACTCTAGACAGTACTCTCGCATTGCACCAACATGTCATGAAAATATGCAAGGCTGCATATCTTGAACTGAGACGCATCAGTTCCATTTGCAAATATTGTTCAGTTGATGCCACTAAAACACTTGTGTGTTCATTAGTACTTTCAAGACTGGACTATTGTAACTCAATTCTATCTGGTTCGTCACAATATCTACTCCAGAAACTTCCAAAAGTTCAAAATACAGCTCTTCGGATTATTTTTAGAGTACCTCGATCAGAGCACACCTCACCACTGCTCTGTACCCTACATTGGCTATCCATTCGATACAGAATCAAACACAAAATTTGTTCTCTGTGCTATGTTTCAATGACATATTCCAGTTGCGACTGCAGGAACAAACTTAAAGACCTAATACTGTTTTGTATCTGATATGTTTTCAGCATGTTTTTCTGTTTTCCAATTTCATGGTTTTTGTTATTTGTTTATCTGTAGTGTAGTCATATCGTTATAGATGTTGTAAAGCGCTTAAAGCTTCTAAAGATTAGGCGCTATACAAAGTCCTCATTTCTATTATTATTATTATTATTATTATTATTATTATTATTATTATTATTATTATTATTATTTGTCCGTGTTTGATCATCTAGAAAGAAGTATTCATAGACACATAGCAGCTCTTTCAATTTATTCTTTTTTCTCTGATAGTAGATATGGAATGTGCTGATCAAGATTTTGTGATTCTTAAGATAGGTTAAACCAAAGTCGCTTGCTAGGATCTTAAACTTGGTAGCAGAGAAAAGCGAGATTTGTTTGACAAATTAACAAATAATTTATTTCCATAAAATACAAGGTGACAATATAAAATGGACGTACAGTGTTATGAATTGAATCCCAATTTTTTTTTCAAGGTTATCACAAGTCAAAAGCATAAGATGTTCCGAATAAAATCCAGTTATATTAAGAATGAGTTCTAATCATGTAGCAATTTTGTCACCATCTACAAACCAGTTATCGTAAAAACATCGTTGTTTTTATGCTCAATAATGATTCTAAGGATATATTGTGCTGCATCAAGCGACTATTTTAAATAAGATATTTTCTACTTAGTATGACGTACTCACAATCTTAAAATCTTAAAATCCGTGCAATAAACAAACAATGTCAAATGTAAAGGTTGACTATTTATTGAGCTGTATCACTTTGACTATCCATCTTCATAGCATGACACAATTAGAATTTTATTGATTCTTTTAATAAGTGAATAACTGTAAATAAAATTATATCATAGTATGACACAATTAGAATTGTAATGATTATTTCAATAAGTGTATAACTGTAAATACAATTATATCATAGCATGACAGAATTAGAATTGTAATGATTCTTTTAATAAGTGAATAACTGTAAATAAAATTCTGTCACATTTTCTAATGTGTATTTGCAGTGTGCATAATAATTGGGTCGCTAGCCGGAACTATAACATTAGTAGCTGTGCTCCTATTTGCCGCAGTCTGCATATATAGGTAAAGATATATATATATATATATATATATATATATATATATATATATATATATATATATATATATATATATATCTCGTAACCCTATACATAATGAATCAATCAATTTCCCACCGTTAATGAAGTTAATCTCATTACACGTGATAATGTAATTGGTATTCCGTATTATTTTCAATGCAATACAATACTAACGTGTTAAAGTTGCAGATTTAAAACACTGTTTTCAAAATAATGTTATACTTCAAATAATTCGACACGGGTTATGTCGGCAGATTTAAAACACTGTTTTTAAAATAATGTTATACTTCAAATAATTCGACACGGGTTATGTCGGCAGATTTAAAACACTCTTTTTAAAATAATGATACACTTCAAATAATTCGACACGGGTTATGTCGGCAATCAAGGAACTTCATAAACGCACATGATATAAGAGTATAACCTGCACAAGTGATTTAAATTTGTATGGTCAATGGTAAAATGATACACTTGATCACAAGCAAGATAACAATACACTAGATAACAAGCAAGATAACAATACACTAGATAACAAGCAAGCTGATGCTTCTATGACAAGATAATCTGTCGTTAAAATGTAACTTTATTTCTGGCTTTAATCATTTTTTATGCTATGGAAATAAGTTAAAACATATCTATAATTTAAAAATTCATGGGCAACATCAACTAGAGTTTATAAATAAAGAAGTAGGTTCGCGATGAAATAATGTTTATGTAGCATATCCTTTAATTGGTTTAAAAGTGTTATTCATACACATTTGCAATCAAACAAGTAAGAAAATGATGACATCATATTCGTACACATTTGCAATCAAACAAGTCAGAAAATGGTGACATCATATTCGTACACATTTGCAATCAAACAAGTCAGAAAATGATGACATCATATTCGTACACATTTGCAATCAATCAAGTCAGAAAATGATGACATCATATACGTTAGAAAATGATGACATCATATTCGTACACATTTACAGTCAAACAAGTCAGAAAATGATGACATCATATTAGTACACATTTACAGTCAAACAAGTCAGAACATTATGAGGTCATATTTTTAATTGCTTTATTGTATCCATCTGAAAAGAAGACACAATCGAATTATTTGCTTTCAAACATTTCTAACTCATTCACTAAATTTTCATACGCAATTTGTAAGGAATATCATACAATATGCTACAAAATGATAAGAAACATCCACATTGAAATGAGTTCAAATTCCAAGGAAGTGTTTTGTTCAACGTTTTGTCACGAAAATTGGTGTTAAAGGGTGGTTTTTCTGTCCAATGTTGTATTTGTCTTCTCAACTTGTGGACATAGGTGGAACACTTATTAATTTCTCTAGAAAAATGAAATTGACACTTATATTGTCTTCATTTTCTACAATCATCCATCTTAAAGTCTTAAATATGGTTGCTCTCAATACGATAATAATAATATTTTAATAAAAACGGGTAATATGTAGTGTGCTTATATATATATATATATATATATATATATATATATATATATATATATATATATATATATATATATATATATATATATATATATATTTCAGGACAAAGCCTTGATCAAAGCAAAGAAGGAATACCGGAAACGCCAGTCTTCAGCTTCCATCATACGAGACTTCGCAACACGGAATAAATATTGGAGACTACTTACACGTAGTTTATAGCCCTAGAGCATTACAGAAAGCCCCAGTATTCCTTTTGCACATAACATAACAAGCACTTATGATAATGAATATGATTACGTTTCCTAGGCAACGAATACTCGTCTTTTTCATAAACGAAGTACAAGTTCCCGAATCTTTGACAGCGAAGCTGTTTTGTGCTACAGACTATTACAGTATGACTAGAATAAACATCGTTTTTATAGTAGACATGATCCGAATAAGCATCATTCATGGAATATTATAATCTGAATAAGCATTATTTATGGAGTATTATAATCTGAATGAACATCATTTATACAGTATTATAATCTGAATAAGCATCATTGATGGAGTATTATAATCTGAATAAACATCATTTATACAGTATTATAATCTGAATAAGCATCATTTATGGAGTATTATAATCTGAATAAGCATCATTTACGGAGTATTATAATCTGAAAAAGCATCATTTATGGAGTATTATAATCTGAATAAGCATCATTTATGGAGTATTATAATCTGAATAAACATCATTTATACAGTATTATAATCTGAATAAGCATCATTTATACAGTATTATAATCTGAATGAGCATCATTTATAAAGTATTATAATCTGAATAAGCATCATTTATGGAGTATTATAATCTGAATAAGCATCATTTATGGAGTATTATAACCTGAATAAGCATCATTTATGGAGTATTATAATCTGAATAGACATCATTTATACAGTATTATAATCTGAATAAGCATCATTTATGGAGTATTATAATCTGAATAAGCATCATTTATGGAGTATTATAATCTAAATAAGCATCATTTATGGAGTATTATAATCTGAATGAGCATCATTTATAAAGTATTATAATCTGAATAAGCATCATTTATGGAGTATTATAATCTGAATAAACATCATTTATACAGTCTTATAATCTGAATAAGCATCATTTATACAGTATTATAATCTGAATAAGCATCATTTATGTAGTATTATAATCTAAATAAGCATCATTTATGGAGTATTATAATCTGAATAAGCATCATTTATGGAGTATTATAATCTGAATAAGCATCATTTATGGAGTATTATAATCTGAATAAGCATCATTTATGGAGTATTATAATCTAAATAATCATTATTTATGGAGTATTATAATCTGAATGAGCATCATTTATATAGTATTAGAATCTGAATAAGCATCATTTATGGAGTATTATAATCTGAATAAACATCATTTATACAGTATTATAATCTGAATAAGCATCATTTATACAGTATTATAATCTGAATAAGCATCATTTATGTAGTATTATAATCTAAATAAGCATCATTTATGGAGTATTATAATCTGAATAAGCATCATTTTTGGAGTATTATAATCTGAATAAGCATCATTTATGGAGTATTATAATCTGAATAAGCATCATTTATGGAGTATTATAATCTAAATAATCATTATTTATGGAGTATTATAATCTGAATGAGCATCATTTATACAGTATTATAATCTGAATAAGCGTCATTTATGGAGTATTATAATCTGAATAAGCATCATTTATGGAGTTTTATAATCTGAATAAGCATCATTTATGGAGTATTATAATCTGAATAAACATCATTTATACAGTATTATAATCTGAATAAGCATCATTTATACAGTATTATAATCTGAATAAGCGTCATTTATGGAGTATTATAATCTGAATAAGCATCATTTATGGAGTTTTATAATCTGAATAAGCATCATTTATGGAGTATTATAATCTGAATAAACATCATTTATACAGTATTATAATCTGAATAAGCATCATTTATGGAGCATTGTGATCCCAATAAGCATCACCTATATTGTATTATGATCTGAATAAGCACTATTCATGTAGTATTATGATGAGAATAAACATCGTTCTTACAGTAGATGATCTGAATAAGCATCGTTTGTTTAGTATGTTTGATGAGAATATACATCGTTTGTACAGTATATATGATCTGAATATGCATAATTTATGTGGTATTATAATGAGAATAAACGTCGTTCATACAGTATATATGTTCTGAATAAGCATCGTTTATGTAGTCGAGCTTACACCCTTTGAGACTTGGCTGGGTTTCAAGAAATAACAAAGATGTATGCGAGTGACAATGAAAATGTATTACACTCTCACACTGTGTAGGAAACATGAGATTAACATAAATACAAAGGTACATAATATGGATATAGAACAAATAAATAATTGGACTCGAAGACTACATCTATTGCTACCAAATTACAAAATCATATACTCTTGGTGAATTAAATTACAAGCATGATAAAATAACGTAAACGTATAATACATGATTGCACGTGTTTTACGAAACTGATTATTTGTTAAAAACAGAGTTGATTAAAAAGTATACAACTTACCCAACTCCTTAGCTCAAACTAAATGAAATGGCAATCCCCGCCCCAACAGCTAAATACACGTAGAGCTACTCTCTAGTTGCTGTTTCAGTAAAGATTTATATGATATATATATATATATATATATATATATATATATATATATATATATATATATATATATATATATATATAGTCATTCCCATTGATATGTAACACGCACGTGCCGCGCAAGCAGTGGGTCACGCGATACAAAGTAAAAAAAATAATTATAAAAATATTATGGTGCGCAAAACACGACACCTTAATAATGCTAGAACGTATGGTTGTCTAAAAGGGCCATACCAGGTATTTCGTAACATAGAATAAGCATCGTTTATGTAGTATTTATGATGACAATAAACATCGTTAATACAGTAGATATGATCTGAATGAGCATCGGTTTGTAGTATTTATGATGGGCATAAACATCGTTTATGTAGTATTTATGATGATAATATACATCGTTTATGTAGCATTTATGATGAAAATATACATCGTTTATGTAGTATTTATGATGAGAATAAACATCGTTTATACACTTGATATGATCTGACTAGGCATCGTTTTGTAGTATTTATGATAGGGATAAACATCGTTTATGTAGTATTCATGATGACAATATACATCGTTTATGTAGTATTTATGATGACAATATACATCGTTTATTTAGTATTTATGATGAGAATATACATCATTTATGTAGTATTTATGAGGACAATAAACATCGTTTATGTAGTATTTATGATGGGGATAAACATCGTTTTTGTAGTATTTTTGATGAGAATATACATCGTTTATGTAGTATTTATGATGACAATATACGTCGTTTATGTAATATTTATGCTGACAATATGCATCGTTTATGTAGTATTTATGAGGACAATAAACATCGTTTATGTAGTATTTTTGATGAGAATATACATCGTTTATGTAGTATTTATGAGGACAATAAACATCGTTTATGTAGTATTTGTGATGAGAATATACATCGTTTATGTAATATTTATGCTGACAATATGCATCGTTTATGAAGTATTTATGATATGACTAAACATCTTTAATATATTACATATGATCTGATTTGGCATCGTGTATATAGTACTTTCGATGGGTATAAATACCGTTAATATTGTACCTATGATGAGAGGATAAGAATGAAACATCATTTATATCAAATAAAGGATCAGGATAAACGTTTATATAGTAGATACTGTTCATACATTTTGATAAAAGATGAGGAGAACCGATTTCATACAACGATTGAAGCCATGTCTGACACATACTATGGGAGTAAGACCACTAATTATTGTACAGTTAGAGGGATAGTTTACTTGTCGGGGAACAAAGAATATAAATATTATCAGCTGCACCCGGTCAATTAAATATTTCAAAAAGTTTAATGAATACGCCAAATATGACAGCAACATATTTATTTTCATTTTAAAATTCCGTATTCAATTCCCACTGACAATATAGAATACAGACTCGTAGTATATGTGTATGATGTTAGGTGCAGACCGCTGAGTCACCTGTTTAGCAGGACGAATCGAAATAAGATGCTTTGAAACACCTGTTTACCTACACTGAAAGCATCTTCGCTTACTCTAATGAAGTGAAACATTTATGGTATGTATGCCAATCTAATGACGAAATGTTTTAAATTCATATAAAGTTTAATTTCTATGGGATATAAATTAGTGTTATGAATGCCAGTCTAATGACGACATTGTTTTAATTTATATTAAAGGAGACCAGAAACCAATGGAAATATAGAATAATAAGAACAAAACTAATGAAGAAAACCTTATTCTGAATTAATATATGCTACCGCAATCCCAGTATTTAAATATTGGCATATGTTCAACGAGCTGAATTTCCGTGACCTCGTATGCAAAATTTCCGCACCTATTCGGTTACTCTCGTGATGCGACGTCATAGTAGCGACTCCAGCATCCCGACTGGCGATTTTGTATTATTGCTTACGGGTGTAAATAGCGCATTAAGAAAATGCTATGGACAACATTTTTCTTCTTTTCCAAATGATAAAGGCATAAAGAAAGTCTGGATACATTATTACAAGCGAGTCATTTCAATGCAACACCATACAGCAATCCGTGCTCATTACATTTCTCAAATGAATATTACCAGAGGGATCCTAAAAAATAGAACCTCTAGGATACACGAATGCTAAGCCTAGACTAAAGGTTGAAACTGTTCCAGACATACCGTTCTATATTTTAAATCCTGTTAAAGAGTGTCAAACGTACGAGTTACGAAAATAGGCAGCAGGCCGAGTAAGTGCTAATAAAAAATATGACAGCCCGACACCTGATCGCGCTGATGAAATGAGTAAATGTTTTTTCTTCTTCAAGATTACAATCTAAATAAAGTCACCACTGTCCTTTCTCTAATTGAGATCTGAATTTGATCAAATGGAAGCTTTGCTAAAAAAAATAATAATAATAAGATTATCAACCCTTGACACGGTCGTGTTTCGAGAAAAACAATTTAAGTAATTTTTTTAAAAATATTAAAAAATTATTAAAAACAACACAACCTTTCAGTCTATGCCTATTACACGTAAAATGTATAAACGGAAATCTGTAATGATTTGAACTGATATAAAACTGTCCCTTGGGCAGTTTAAATAGCAGCGATTAACAAAAAGAGATCCGATATAAAATCAAAGTTTCACATTAACAGGCTGACAATAGAAATCGGGGGAGGCGACTATTGACCCCGCCCATTTGCCCCAATGTGCAATTTCTCCCTGTGATGCGCCTTATTATCCCCCAGGATAAGACCTTTTTTCATATTCTGGTCTGCATAATAGTTAGAATTAAGTACACAAACATAATGGCAGTTTAACAAATTAACAATTAATCCTTATTATTGCACTTATGTTGTGAAAAGGACTGGCCCTCTGACATAATTCAAAGAAACCATGTGCTACAGAGTGTGTATGTAAGCACCAGAAATTCATTTGCAAATAAACGATGCCGAATTGTGTTGTAACTTCGAGGCCAAAGACTTCATTTTAAGAGTTCCAATCTGCAGTCAAACGTTACCGTACATGTATGTGGCCATTGTTTCCCACATTTTATATCCCACCCTATTTCCTTTAGTTTAAGTGTGAACACTGTTTACTGAATTAAATATTTATTTTGAATTAGTTTTTTAGGGGCACATATACTGCGTCGTATTTTATTTATTACTTCTTTTAATTTAATCATGGCAATGAAACTTTACATATATGGTAGAGGAATGTCAGGTGTTAACTGGCCGAGTTTTTTTGGGGCGGAAATGGAGATTTTGTTTGCAGAGAAAATTAATCAGCCTTCATTGTGATAATTTATGGGTTTTAAACTAATTGGTGACATTTTTTTTATAAGAAGTACTTCTGTAGTAGTTAAACAATCTGAAATTTACGTGAATAATGTTTAATCTTAAACTATTTACTGAAGACAAAAACTGTCGTGTGATATTAATTATTTCTTCACTACAATATTCACAAGTGATACAAAGAATATGACATCTGTGGATTGCACACTTGATAAAAAAAATTCTATATGGATTTTCTTCTTCTGAGAAATGAAAATTGAGAGACATTTTGAAATAATCGGGAGTTAACTGCGTAAAATCAAGAGAGATATTACGAGATAGAGAGGAAATACCTCCAAAATTGGAATTTATTTTCTTTCTTTCTTCTCCCGGCTTGAAAGTTAACATATACGAAATGTTCGGGTTTGTGGAATTTCAGTCAGGGCTAGTGAGTTTATTTACGTCATCAGACCGGGGTCTGTGCTTAAAACACTTCTTTCAGCACTGACCAGTACAGTACGTAATCTATTTTAACGAAGCATGTATATACTTACAGATTTGTCAATACGCTAACTGTAGCATACATGTAAAATACACTGTATATGAATCATAGAAAGGAAGCTTCTTAATGTTGAAATTAATTACGTATGATTTCCTCCTAGCAGATTTATTTGTGGGGTGTTGTTTGTGTG
Organism: Unio delphinus; assembly: GCA_029339505.1. Lineage (NCBI taxonomy): Eukaryota > Metazoa > Mollusca > Bivalvia > Unionida > Unionidae > Unio > Unio delphinus. The sequence continues at coordinate 1,505,937 of JAQISU010000171.1, forward strand.
TGTGTGTGTGTGTGTGTGTGTGTGTGTGTAAAATTATATCCGATGAAAACCGTTATCAATGGCCTTTCTCGCTTGCCATGTTTCTATTTGTATACGAAGACTGGCTAGTATGAAGTCACGAGACCACGTGATCTGTTGTCTCATTAAAATTCGGTAATACTCGGCAATTTACGGAATCATGGTATCTTCTTCGCAATATAATCAATATCCGTACACGATATTATTTTTTAAACATTATATTCGAATTAGAATTTAAAGAATTACATTTATAAAATAAAAATTCTTTTTTCTAGTCTCCTTTAAGGTTAATTTATAAGGGAAATGAAATAGTGGTACGTATGCCCTTCATGACGAAATGTTTTAAATTTATATTAAGGTTAATTTCTATGGGAAATGAATTAGTGGTCCGATCCGTATACACATGGCATCACTGCACTATATTATTAACAGTCCTAATAATTAATGGTGACATCAGGTGAATAACACATCACCTGGCAATGCCCTCAAGTGAATGGTACGTGTTGTATCTGTATCTGCACAGCTACCACTACATTGTATTTACCCACTATTTGTTGTCAATGAAGACCTTCTGTTGCAATACTTATCATCCGATGTGTTGTGGCATAATGGATCCAGAGGAATACCATAAACAAATGTATGGTGTGGAACTTGGTCGTTTATAGAAATGTTGTAAAACCAAACTTTTATTGCTAAAAGTACAACTACAGTGTAATCGAACTGATGTGGGCTGATACTTGATTATTATACATTTCTGTCATCAGTATAGGAGGGAAACTGACTTGGCTGCGACATTTGTCTTTTATAAAGTAAATGAAAAGACACATAATTGCTCATATAAATATATTGGTTGCAAATAAGGATTCTCTGAAAGGAAATTACAAAACCAACAAAGTATAAGAAATTTTACTGAATCTTTTAGAGTCATGCCGCTAGTAGGCTTTACAGACTTGTGCCTGTCGAAAACCCGCATCACACAATTTTTTCTGCTGTAAATCAGCATCACTCACTTTAGACTGCCGTAAATCAGCATCACACACTTTTGATTGCCGTAAATCCGCATCAGACACGTTTGTCTGCCATAAATCAGCATCACACACTTTAATCAGCCGTAAATCAAAATCGCACACTTTTGGCGGCCGTAAATCAGTATCACACACTTTTGACTGCCGTAAATCAGCATCACACTTTTGTCTGTCGTAAACCAACATCACACACTTTTAGCTGCCGAAAATCAGCATCACACACTTTCACTGTCGTAAATCAGCATCACATACTTTTGTCTGTCGTAAACCAACATCACACACTTTTAGCTGCCGAAAATCAGCATCACACACTTTCACTGTCGTAAATCAGCATCACATACTTTTGACTGCCGTAAATCAGCATCACACACTTTTGGCTGCCGTAAATCAACATTACACACCTGTAAAGAACCAATGTCATCTAAAGAAAATTTAATACTGAAGAAATTCACTCACCAACATATTCATTTATTTAACTCATTTGAAAAAAGTATATTATTTTATAACAATTAACTCACCAAGTAGCCTATTATCTTAAAAATGTGCATATTTGATGAATTTTTAAATATTTTGTCAGCGATTTCTCTTTGTCTACCCGTTCTAAATCTGATTTTTAATGGTGATATTGTTTCAAAAACTTAGACTACGGCGTTAATAAAACAGTATAAAAGAAACAATGGAGATAAATTACATTTTGCCAGTTATAGGCTTATTAACCTGCTAAGTTGTCTTCGTAAGGTCTATACTGCTCTTCTAAAATATATAATTTTATTTTTCCTACAATAAATCAATTTACTATCTGACTTTAGATTTTTAATTTTGAAATTGAATCTCTGGTTTACTTTTGGTGGTCATAAAGATGAGATATAAACATATATGTAAGAAACAAATAAATCATACATATATTATATTATATTATATTATATTATATTATATTATATTATATTATATTATATTATATTATATTATATTATATTATATTATATTATATCATATCATATCATATCATATCATATCATATCATATCATATCATCTCATCTCATCTCATCTCATCTCATCTCATCTCATCTCATCTCATCTCATCTCATCTCACCTCACCTCACCTCACCTCACCTCACCTCACCTCACCTCACATCACATCATATCATATATCATATCATATCATATCATATTATATCATATCAAATTACTTTTCAACTTGATTTCAATGTCTTCTTTTGCAAGTTTAGAGAATAAATGTTTTTTTTACTAGGAAACACATTTAACACATTTATATGTTTATTTCGCTACTCTTTGTTTTATTGAGATATATTTAACTTGTGCTTACATAACCTGTGAAGAAGATAATAGAGGGGAAGAAGGCCTGAAGTTCAGAACCTTTGTAATTCCTATATTACCAGTTAAATATTTTTCAGTGTATAGGATTAACTAACGTATTGTGTAATGACTTTTTTTATCTAAAGGAATGTGTAATGAAATGGTATAAACTAATGGATTGTGTAATGACTTTGTTTTTTCTAAAGGAATGTGTAATAGGTCGGATTCACTAAAGAACTATTTAGTGACTATTATTTGCTAATGAATTATTTAATGACTATTATTGGCTAATGAATGGGTTAATGACTATTATTGGCTACTGGATTAGTTATTGACTATTATGGGCTAATGAATTGCTTAATGACTATTATTGGCTAATAGATTAGTTAATGACTATTATTCGCGAATGTACTGATTAATGACTATTATTGGATAATGTATTGGTTAATGACTATTATTGGCTAATAGATTAGTTAATGACTATTATTGGCGAATCTATTGGTTAATGACTATTATTGGCTAATGGATTGGTTGATGACTATTATTGACTAACAGATTGGTTAATGACTAATATTGACTAATGGACTGGTTAATGACTATTATTAACTAATGGATTGGTTAATGACTATTACTGGCTTATAGATTGGTTAATGACTAATATTGGCTAATGTATTGGTTAATGACTATTATTGGCTAATTTATTGGTTAATGACTATTATTGGCTAATGTATTGGTTAATTACTATTATTGGCTAATGGATTGGTTAATGACTTTTATTGGCTAATGGATTGGTTAATGAGCATTATTGGCTAATAGATTGGTTAATGACTCAGAGCAACTTTCAGGTTTAGTAATGACTTGCGACTAGCTTATGGATTGTATAGTGTCTGCGATTTACTAGTAAATAATTGAATGACGTGGGATTATCTATTATATTTTGTAATGACTTGGTGTTTGTAATTGATTGTGTAATGACGGGGATTAACAACTGCATTTTGCAATGCGTTGCGATGAGGTCATTTGTTGTGCAGAAGCTTACGATTAACAAAATAATCGTAAAGTGATTGGGATTAACTAATTGATTATTCAATGACTAGGATGGATGTTAGAAAGATTGAAGAGCACCACACTTTTACGAAATTCAACGACAAATTTTGTTCCGTAGAATAAAATGTCGAAAAGGAAGAACTTACGGTATTGCAAATTAAATCCCAAAACGAGTCGTAATAATTTAAAGTCCTGAACAAAATTCAGTGGAAGTGCAAAATAAATCCAAATATGAATGCGATAATGGTCTTGATATAGGTCGCAGAGTGTAGACATGTAGTCTTTTGTTGAAGCACAGTAATATAATTCCAGGACTTCATTTACTAAACAATTGCAGTGAATGTCTCTGTCTAAAAATATTATCAGAGCACGTTTGTATCTCTAGAAACACTATTCACTTGAATTCAATACTTCGAAGTAAATAAATTCCACCCCAACCGGACACAACATATAAAACTCTCTATTTCATAAAGCACAATCAGAATTTAGAAAGTACCACTCGTGCCAAACAGAACTTACCAAATTAATTGATCTTTGGCTGAAGGAAATGGATAATGGGCATATGACTGGGATTGTTTACCTTGACTTCAAGAAAGCTTTTGATCTTGTTGATTATGAAATTCTGCTGCAAAAGTTGAACTGTTACAGGTTTGACAATCCTTCTTTAAACTGGTTTAGATCATACCTAAACCAAAGGTCTCAAAAAGTAAGCATTGGCAATATTAGCTCTCTAAAATTCGCAATATTCATTCAGGAGTCCCTCAAGGCTCAGTTTTGGGCCCTCTCCTCTTACTTATCTATATCAATGATCTACCATTAAACAATGAATCCACCAATACAGATTTGTTTGCAGATGATGCAGCCTTGTATACATCTAGTTCTGATTTTGAAGTTATCCAAACAAGATTAAACTCATATCTTATTAGAGTCCAAAACTGGGCACAACAAAATATGATGGTAATTAATGAAGGTAAAACAAAATGTATGATTCTGGGGACGACACAAAAGCTACACAAGTCAGGAAACCCAAAACTATCTCTTGCAATAAATAATCATTCATTAGAAATTGTCAATCATTAAAGGCTTGTAGGTGTGTCTATAGATAATAATTTATTATGGAATGAATTGATAAGCTTTGTAAAACACTGTCATCCAAAATTGCCCTTCTCAGCAGAATCAAGAAATATTTACCAATGGAAACTCGCAATCTATACTACAAGACATATATTCTTCCAACAATGGATTACTGTTCTAATGTATGGGGAAACTGTGCTAAATCTGAGCTTTGATAGGAATTATAAACTCTAGAAACGAGCAGCACGTGTAATTTTAGATACATCTGTTGACCATCCCTCACAAGCATTATTTACAGAACTCAAATGGTTCACAATATATGACAGGATAGATTTTCACAAGGCAGTTCTTTTATATAAATGTCTACATGGAACTGCACCAGAGAATCTTCAGGACTTATTCAGGCCTTTTTCAACACAATACCAGTTGAGATCAATCTCACATGGAAACCTTCTAGTACCAAATCCAAGAACAGAGCAATTCAAAAAGAGTTTTCAATACTCTGGTACAGTTCTGTGGACTACACTTCCTCTACATGTAAAATCGGCTAAAAATATTAGAGTATTTAAGAAGAGATATCAGGAGCATACATGTGTTTCTAACAGATAACTGAATTTAGTATTTTAATACGAAACATGCTAATATAAGCACTAATTTTTGCTTCTTCACACAATGTGCATTTGTTATACTTTCATTAAGAGTGCCTCAAGGGAGAATAGTCCTTGACTAATGAGTCACCCTCTATAAATAAAGCATTATTATTATTTTTATTATTATTATTATTATTATTATTATAAATGCAATATAAAAATGTTAGATCTTAAAGCACGGCTACAATATCCTCTCAGTTACAACATCATATTGTTATCTACTTGATCTCAGATCACGATTAGCATTTTCTAAACAAAACTATTACCTAATGGAAAATAGCCTTCTAGAATGATCATTATGTTTACACAACAAACGAAAATGTTAGTTATTATTAGAAACTTAATGCTAAATTTCAAATAGAACATGGACTATGTCAAATACAATAAGGGAATCGCAAAGCAAGACACACTTAAATAAAGCATGGACAATGTCAAATACACTAAAGGAATCGCAAAACAAGACACACTCAAATAAAACATGGACTATGTCAAATACAGTAAGGGAATCGCAAAGCAAGACACACTCAAATAAAACATGGACAATGTCAAATACACTAAGGGAATCCCAAAACCAAGACACACTCAAATAAAACATGGACGATGTCAAATACAGTAAAGGAATACCAAAACAAGACACACTCAAATAAAACATGGACTATGTCAAATACAGTAAGGGAATCCTAAAACAAGACACACACTCAAATAAAACATATTTACTTCTTTCATTATTAATCATCCTAATACTAAGCCATTGCACAGAAAATATTTCAGCGATGTATTAGTTGTTAACAAAATAAAAGTTAATTCAGATCAAGTAGAATTGAACTCAATTTTTGGACAAGGTCAAGTTCAACATACAATGTTACATTACAACAGCATGTAATGAAATAAAGAATATAAAAGATTCTAACATTGTATTAAATACACACTTCTATTAACTAATGGTTTTATAATAAAGTTTAATTTACTAATTAATTATGTTATGACTTGAGATTTACGATTTTATTTTGCAATGATTTCAACCAGTAGATTGTGATATAGCTGAGATTTTCCAATGGAATGTCTCAGGTTGTGTAATGATAGAGAGTAACTAGTTTAGTCTGGAATGTATGTGATTAACTATTTAAATTTTCAATGACCTACAATTAACTAATTGATTGGGTAATGACTTTGGCTAAGGATTAAGAATTTGAATTTGTAATGACGTGCGATTGACTACTATATAATATAGGACACTGACATCCAATTTTGAATTTTTGATATATAACTAAGATAAACATCTTTATAACGTTCAATACACCGAAATTACTAAATATTGGAATGAGAAACATAGTTTGCCTTTCCTTTCACACTTCTCCAAACGCATATTATATGTGACCGGAATGTGTAGAGCTGTGTGTGTGTGTGTGTGTGTGTGTGTGTGTGTCTTTGATAACTTTTGCTTCATACCTTTGTGTTTTAGTTGTAGAAGATGTTGAGGCTGTCTTTAAACTGCTATCAATGAAACAAGATAACCGGTTGGGATTTCCGGATTCACAAAAAAACACATTTGACAATGATATAAATACAATGTTTAATAATGAATGACTTGAATCAGGAATTAATTATGAATACGTGTGTGTAAATTAAATCCAAACATTGGATTAATTAACATAAGAAAGCATAAACTTAATAATGAAAAATACAAACAAATTACTCTACAAAATACAAAGACAAGGGATGAATGATTCACAGTGAGCAGATAATGGAAGAAAGGATATAGTTTACTCAGCTAGCAAACAATATAGAAATGTTTTCATGTATAAAATGAATTAGCTCACAGTGAAATTATGCAAACGAAAAAGAACAGATATACAACTTATCTTTACAGTATCTAAAGGTACAATGGGTTTTACGAACTCCACAATTAGCCCACTGCTACAAGATTATATGTAAGGAGATACATTCCGTTATCAGCACACGTTATGGCAGCTCCACGGCTGCAACAGTTTATCTTCACAGCCGCTACGGATAATTCCTGCGGCTGGCTTTACAGCTTGCACCACCTTCACCTCGATCACTCCGATAACTTGGAATGCTCGGGTCCCTCTAGCCACTTTGGACACTCCAGACAGCTCTACACATTCCGGTCACACCGGAATCTAGATTCTGGAGAACACCGGAGAACATCGAAGAACACCGGTCACTCTATACTCTAAACCCTCCAGACGCTGGACAGCTTTACACAGCTCTACACAACACAGCTCTACAAAGGCTTACACCACTCTACATAGCTCTACTCAGCTAAACACAGCTCCTACAGCTGAAGATGTGCAAGTCGTAGTAGACCGCTGACTGGCAAGGGGCCGTTCTTAAATAACGTCACGCACCTACGGGGGGAGGGGGGTCACACATTTGTCACGCTGTGTGACGAGGGGGAAGGGGGTGTTTAAGAAATGTGACGTCACATCAAAATGCGTAAATTTAATAAAGTTCCACTTAATATTTTGATCACTTAAAATTTATCTAATGACGTTTTATGTAGCTTCACGCGTGTGGGACATGAGCTCAAATTAAAATGGACTCGTCTTCTGAATACCAACACCCCTAAAAGCCCCAATAACAATTTTGTCCAAATAGCACTTTTCCGTTCCCAGTCCGCTGGTATCAACAAAGCAAGCTTGAAATGATCTTTTCCTCGCCAAACTTCTAAAATTTCAATTTCTTTTGTCCTATAAAATTAAATTTAATTTGTTTTTATAGAAAAGTAAATAATTTATAGGTTTGATAGAAAAAAATTTTTTTCATTAAGGTTGATATTTTTCAGATTTCTATTATAAAAGATCTTACATTCAAGAAATGTAATAATTAAAGTTTATTTATATAAAGTTTATTTTACAAACAGAATAAATTAAAGTTTATATTACACCAATAATAATCCAAATTTTCGGGGGTTAGGAATTAACCGCTACGAAGGATAAAAGTAAAATGTTCTAGTGTCTTTTTGAGACGTATGTGCTGGCATATCATGCAAAGAGCAAAAAGATTTGCCAAGGAGAAGTGGTTCAAAAGTGAAATGGAATATATAACAAAACATGCAGATTTGCAAGATAAAGCTGATCACTGGTTGCGAGAATTAAAAACAATTGCCGCCACAAAAAAAAGGATCACTTCTGACGTTTTGGGCTAAACAAGCATCATATGCCGATACAAAAAACTCCAAAAAAAAAAAGTGCCTGTGGCAAACCCCGAGAATTCTGTGATCTATTACAAAGTTTCAAAGTATTTTGTTTTAGTTATAATTACTTTATTTGATAATTATTGCAGAATTTGAATAAAATATTCTAAAAATCTGCAGTTTTAGCTAGAAGAAGAATATTTTCAAAAGACATTTATGCCATTTTCAGCTTTTCAGGCCTCCTTTTTAATACATGTTTTCTCCTACAATATCAGAGTGCAGCGCCACACAAAATTCATACTACAATGAAGTGATTTGAAACATGTTAATTTTCAAATAGGAAATACGGCTTTTTCGGAGGAAGGGGGAGCAGAGCTTTGTGACGTCATATTTGAGGGGGTCTGACTTTTTGTGACGATGTGCGACGAGAGCGAGGGAGGGGTGTCAAAATCGGCCAAAATCGTGTGACGTCATTTATGGATGGTCCCCAAGCCAATCCGTAATGTAACGAGCTTTACATATGGTGAAATATTTATACTGTTCCCATCGATAGCACTTTGCACGTGCGGTATAGGATGGACTGAACTCACTATTTTGAAATACCATACAATATACATTAATCACCCGCGGGTATTGTTGTACGTCAAAAACGAAACTCGAGTACGTGTATTTAACAAATGAAAGGGTTTATACAGTTCAGCATGATAAATCCATTCGGTATTTGATGAAAGTAGTAATCAACGATGACGGCGAGAGTCCACATAGTTGAAATCAGTATTTTCAAAACAGTATTCAGAATTTTTTTTTTACCTTTTAATGAAATAGCCAATGGTGATATTTTGATTTTCTGTGGACCTCATAAGCGAGAAACATTTTTCCAAGTTATTAAATACTTTGAGCTGCTTAACTCTGGAAAATCGTTAGAAATATATATTCATAAATTCATGTCTTATTTTAGCAACAATAATAAATCAAAATGGTTATCAAATAAATAAGTCTAACTCTATTATTTAACAATGGGGTTTTCACTTTCATGTATTTACTGATCTACATTTTTGTTTCATGTAAGACAATGAAAATATATTTCATCCGACCAGGAAGAAAACAATTGAATGTGTATATTCGAAACTAGTTTCTACAAATAAGAGACGTACTGCTTTTCCGGAAATTGAAATATATAATATTATATCCTGATGTCGCGTGTATTTAATAATTGAACGAGTTGTTTTTTTCCTCCGAAATCTGACATATTTGAAGTGGACGGATACAACAGTGATATCATGTTTTGTTAATGCCAATGCTTATAACAAAAATAAGGGATTGATTACATAAATGCCGTCAATTCATAATTGTCTCCCAGCTTAGGCATCAATGAAGGTCAAGAATACTGATGTTTTATCAACGTTAGTCGTCATCGTTTACATCCATATGGGAGTAATCGTCTCAAAAGGTATGTTGAGTAGGAAACCCTTGCAACAGTCACGCAGAGTAAGTAATACGTGATTGAAAAGGTCACTCAAAGTAACTAACACGTACTAGAAACATTCACTAAGAGTAACAAGTACTTGAAACACTCACTCTGTTTAAGAAACACTTACTTGCAGCAGTCACTGATTAGCGATCTTAAGATTATTGACTTTGTCACATTCTAAGGAGTCAAGTGATGTTATTTTAATGCAGATTTTACTGTGTTAAGTTAGTAGTGATGTTAAATTGATTTTAGTTAATTTTTGATTGTTTTAAGCCAGTAGTTTTATTCAGACTATTTCCGTAACACTTACATTATCTCGTGCGTTCGTCGCGTGTTTTCTTCCGTGAATCAGTCAATAAGATCGATGTCATAAATTTGATAAAAGCGATCATTTTTAAACCTATATCAGAGTTTTAATTTGGCTTTCTATTAGGTTTGTATTTGAACCCATCGGAATTAAACTTTTTGTTGGTAGATATCAAAACCATCCAAATAAGGCCTTGACCTAATCTTTGATTGGCTGGACTTGGTGTCACCAATGAACTGTATTATATACGTACTATTATTAGTATAACTACCTCCTTCGTAGATGGGGTATTAGCAACGTTCAAATGGGTTGTTTTCACAGACGTCACGATTAAGTACGCAAATACCCACAAGTCAACGCGCGCGCACCTTCTGCCACCATTTTGAGTCGCTAACAATCCATTGTCAACATTAGTCATCATGTATATTCAAGAATAATACTCTGATTTAACTATCGATAAGGATATTTACTTCTTCGACACAATACATAGATTATACTTGAAATTATGTGCACTATAGCACAACAAAAAATAAATCTGGAAGTTCGCTTGCTTATATCGAAAGACAGAATAGTAAAGTAGAACTGTAATCGTGTATATTATTGATATCTAAGAAATGTACTTTTTGTTGTTGTTTACAAACAGACAATATTGACGTTTTTAAAATGTCATTCGTATCATATCCGTAAGCTTGTCATCTTGAAAGAGTATTTCCAGATCATGATTTTCTGGATACAATATCAGTCACGAATTAAAATTTCATAGCATGTATTTTATGCTAGAACTTTTATGTACAAATATTTACAAATATTTTTCGCGACAACATGTGTTTGTGCCATAGAATATTTGAGAAACCATTTTAATTAGTATATTCAAATATTGTATTTGTGGAGGGGATGGTGGACGTAGGCTGATACTAGGTCAAAGCGATAACCGGTCAAAGAAGTTTCATCTTTAGGCTATTCAAAACGAAACACGTGTCTGACGGAACATAACGTTGTTTCGAATGACAAAACGATGTTTCCTCAAATGCTTTTAGAAATATGAAATTGTATATAAACAATTGGCTTTTAAACTTTAACGATAATCAAATGCTTGATTTAAGCCCGTGAAAATTGAAAATCATTACATGTTTCTACTTGGTTGCATATTCATTTGTTTATGCGTTTGTATATTGATCGATCTATTTGTTTAGGAAAGAATAACAAATCTGATTAAAATATAAATATTTCACTTGAAGAAAAGACGTAAAAAGAGTCACGCGATTCGATCTCGCGATGTTGACATGCACAACAGAATGTGATGCATTTTTATATTCTTTCTCACAAAATGAAAAGTGCCGGTTATGTGGGATAGGGATTCAAAATGGCGGATATGGAAGTACACAAGTTTTGTGACGTCACGTGAAAACAACGGATACGTATAAATGGAATTCTCTCTCAATACTGCTAGAACGTTTGACGACAGTGCATATTTTGTCTTTAAATTATCGAAATAGTAAATATATCTAATAACCAAATTGCGAAGGCTCAATGGCAAAACACGTGTAAAATAGCATTAACCTTTAAATTTTCTGCTGGATATCAAGCCATATTAGTTCATCTAATTATATTTTCATTTTCGGCTTCTTTTTTCGGTGCGCCATATAAGAATCGTATCTCCTAATTGGAAAACGTCAACAGACGTAGTAAATATGGCGTCCTTCGAATCGTTTATTTTGATGATTAGAAACGCACATAACATACTATTTTACATTTTACATCATTTCAATGCCGTTTTCATTTTATTCGCTATATAATATTTTCAGAAGAATACGAATGCTGTTCTCGCGCTGTTATTAAAAATTAATAATGTATCGTAGAATAACCAAATATTATATGGCAAGCCGTATTTTGAAAACTATTTTCCGTGGAGAACGAACGGTTGAAGTAAATATTCCAATATCTGTATACTTGTAATGGCCTGGTACAATTATTATATCCCGAACGTCCTGAAAAATATAACTCTGCTTTGATCGTAGATTTTTACTCAGTTTTTCGGTTTTACTTTAACAGTATTTTAATTTGCTCTGCAAGATATAGGATCAATTCATTGCCTGAATGTGTGTTTTTTTTTATTATGGTTTAACGCCATTTTTCAGCACTATATAGGCTATACATGGCAGCCAGTATTAATGGTGGAGGAAGAAACCGGACAAACCCCGGAAAGAACCACCGACCCACGAGAAGCTACTGGCAAGCTTTCTGACATAACTACATTTGCTGAATCTTAGACTCGAACACACGCAGACAGAGGTGAGATGGGAGTGGTCCGTAACGGACAGCGCTTTAGACCACTCGGCCACTCGGTGCCCCCCATGAATGTGTGAAAATTATATAAATCAATCTGGTTTACACCATTCATTTACTTCTTTGAGTCCGTTTTTGGTTGCACACATTACTACAAACTTGGCGGTGAATTGGAAAGCTAGGGTTATCCATCTCGTCCTATTATTGGCCTCCCTAGTTTCAAGTCAATTTTACTGGTATTTCTACAAATATATTTATTTTAAATTCCATGAAAGACTCCAGATTAGATTAACAGAAAAACACAATCCTTGCCGAACAGCTAAATGTCCATTTGTTTTTCATAATTCCACGTGAAAGTTGACATATTGACATGAGATGAATACGACGCATATAAAATCAAATCGATATTGTTTACTGGCAAGAGTATGTGACACTTATATTTATCACGCTGTGCTTTGCGTATTTGCAAACTCTTCTGTGTGCTGTCTTGATAGCATGTCAAATAATATAAGAATACCAATATATTTTGCTTTCACAATTCAAGGAATATTTTGTTTACGGAATAAATATGACCTAGCTTACCGGCAGTAGCACAGAGGCGGAACCAAACATGACGGCCAAATATGGGTGAAAAGTACGCAAAAAATTAAAATATCCAAACTTCCATATTATTAACCAATCGTTGTAAGAAAAACTTGTTTTTTCCCGTTGTGCAATTTCCTGGCTCCGTTGTTGTTTTCTCATGAATCAGACAAATGTGGATATTGAAAGTAATTTTTTAAAATATAAAAATCAATATCTTTATTGTGGCGAATGAAAGTACCTAAAAAGCAAAGGTCTAAGCGACTATGTTGATTTCCCCCCCCCAACCCCTTAACATTATTTCTTTAATACTTTAATATAAATTTGGCTTTAATACCTTAATATCATGTTTGTTGAAATGCTCTAACAACAATTTAGATTTAATGTTTTAATTGCATGTTGTTGTCTTCTATTCATAAGAGTAATATAATGTTTGGGGTAGGTGTGGCAGTATACCAAATTCTACTGCAAGAAAGGAGGTTAGCGAACTTAGGTTTGGAAATAGGGGTAATTTACTAAGTTTATAAAGGTGTAAAGTGTTTTGGGTTGAACTAGTGTGCTAATAATGATCATGTGATAAATTGTGTCCAAAAAGAAATACAAGCCATTTTCTGTTTGTAAATCCAGGATATACCGAAGTGGTTATCATTGCGAGTTCTCCATTTTCCTAACAACATTCCATTTGATTTCATTCAGGTCGAAAATGACCTCATAAAAATTTCGAAATACTTTCTATTTTTTTTTGTGGGGGGGAAGGGTGGCAGACAGATGTCTCCCCCTATTTGAAAAAAAACTAGAAAAAGTGTCTTTATGTGTGAATGTATTCCCCCTGATGTGTTGTTGGATGTGTTTTTAGAATGTTTTCTTTAATTTTAAACCTAACCTTAATTTTTCTCATCGGGATTTATAAATAGTAGATTATATATAAAAAGGAGTTATTTGGTCCCTAGTGTTTTCTATGAAACAGTTTCCTCAAGGTGTTTTTTTTTTTAAAAATACTATCTTAGGTTTCCTTTCTCTCTTTTTCCATCACTTGTATATTTCCTTATTTATTCATCAGGTCTACTTTGGTCGAGTCGGGATCGGTACATTTTTTATATTTTATTTGTAATTCACCTGTCTCGATCATTCCTTCGTCCTCTTTTAATTTATTTATTTAATCCTTATTCTATGCTCGAAAATTTGTTATTTATACTCCCTCTAAACGGGCTTTCTGTGTAGTTCATGTGAAGCTCTACAGAGTAAACCTATTTATCTTATTTAGGTCACCAGTGACTTTAATATGGTAGCATGCTTTATGGATGCCATGTTTTCTTCACTTAATTGCTATCTATCTAATGCGTGAGATGTGTTGTGTATATTTCCGGTGAGTGAGATTATTTCCAAGCTCTTTCACGGGCCTGCCCACTTCGCGTGGCGCCATGAGATTTAGCCCCGTGTTCTCCTTACTAGTACTTCACCTCCTGAGGTTCCTGTATCCCCAAATCCCTCCTTATTCCCCTATTTTTATTACTGGCCCGCATGCTATCATATTCCTGACTAAAAAGTTTATTATTTCATATAGTTCAGCTTTGGCAAATTTTCCATCTAGATATAGTAGTTGTTTATCGTTATATTGTTGCTTTTTCTTAATTTGTGTGATTATGTCTTCTCTTTCTTGTTTATTTATTCTACATTGAGATATAGTATGTTTCTTTGAAAAAGAATAGTTTTTACACAGTGGACATTTAGGCCACACTACGATCATATGGCTTCTCACTGCGTTTTATCCTGTCAACCACGCATCATGTATGTATTTAAATAGGATACTTTTCATTTTTAATGACCCTGATCTGACCCAGTTTCCCCAGGCTCTATCCCAATTAATATTTATGTTTTTTTGTTCTATTTTATTTTTCTCTTTATTAATCGTATGTGCAATTAACCATTTGTATGTAGATTTTGTGTCAGTTTCCCATATATCCTTAGCATCAATATATTTATATAGTAATTCCTTTATTGATCTTAATTTTCTTGGCACCTCTAACAGTTTTATGAGTTTGTTATTTCTATATATGTCATTTCTCTGCTTCATGGAGAAATCAAAATAATAAATATACAGCCCTTGCCAAGCTATTTTAGGCTCTGCTTTAATTTCTTTAAATCTATTGAGAATGTTGGTGCTTTTAATTAGGGTCGGATTGGGAAGGCCTAGGCCTCCCCTTTTTCCTTCCCTATATAGAGTTTCTTTGTTTATGTAGTGCATTTTAAATCGCCATAAGTATTTAATAATTTCGTTATCTATTTTTTTTAGTGTTGAATTTGTTATGTCTAGCGATTTTAATTTATAGTTTAGGTGCACATACATATCATGTTTTGTAACCTGTGCCCGTTCCAATAGGCATATTGGCGTAAGCGCACAGATTTGTATGCTTTTTATGATATTCTCCCTGATTTCTTTGAGGTTTTGTTTTTCCTCATTTTTCCCAAAATTTACACCTAACATTTTTACTTGGTCTTTAATTAAATGAAGAGGTAGCCCATATTGCTTGCCTCTCCAGCTTCCTATTAGAAGTATTTCTGTTTTGTCGGTGTTTAATTTCGATCCCGACACTTTCCCAAATCTTCCGAATTCCTTTATTAGTTCATTATAGGAATCTATATATTGTGTAAAGTTAGTACAGCCATCCGCATGCTGCATCATTTTCACTTCCTTTTTAATGTTTGGAAATTTAATCCCTATGATCCCATGGTTTTTATTAATTTTATTGCTTAGTATTTCTATTGCTATTACGTATAATAACATAGATAGTGGGCATCCTTGCCTCACCGATCTTTTTATATCAAATTTATCCGTTCTGGCCCCGTTTACCTGTACACATGAGTTAATATCCTTGTACAGGATTTTGGTCCAATTCTGGAAATATATTCCAAAGCCAAATTTTTCTAGTGTCTATAGATAAGTTTGTTCAAGTCTATCAAAGGCTTTTTCCTGGTCTATTAGTACCATAGCACTAGTATTCCCAGTAATATTTATATATTCTATTATGGTTCTAATGTTTAGTATGTTGTTTTGTGTATCCCTCCCTTTCGGGCCACTAATTTGATTTATATTTATAAATTTATTAAGACACTTTTTTACCCTTTCTGCTAGTATTTTACTTATAATTTTATAATCAATATTAAGGAGTGAGACTCACGAGAAGCTACTGGCAAGCTTTCTCACCTACCCACATTGGTCGAATCTGAGACTCGAACCTACGCAAACAGAGGTGAGATGGAAATGATCCGCGGTACATCAAGGTATTTATTTTAATGGAGCCACGGAATTTATGTTATGAACTGGACCTGAGGCATATCGAAATAGATTTATGAATATTGCAATGTGCTATATACATATTTTCACATATGTCGATTATGCGGCTTCTTGTAAACCAGATTTCTACCTTTGCAACATCTAACGTTACGTAATTCATGGTGTGCGAAAGCATCTGTATAAAGCTTCCAGTGTCTTATGAGTTTGTTTTATTCATTCTCAAGGATTGGACGAGTTATTTACCTTTAGCTTTCCATTCACCGATCCTTACAAGGGACGAGTAACGCACATGCCATGAAAGCAAAGGACCATAACTATAAAACATATCTTTCTGTGAAATTGCAAGAATACAACTTTTGTAGTGAACAAATAACTTAAACATAGATGAGGAATCAACAATGCACTAAAAGATAAATTCTCATCTGATTCTTTTATAGATGTTCAGTCCACTACGCACCGGAACGTAGATTGTCAGTGACAGGCTATAGGAATGCTTTTAATCCACAACTTTACTCAGACTAAACGTCTGAAAATAAAGTATTAATTAATTTAATTAATCTAGCAATATGTGCAATATGCTATTTACAGGTAAAACTTTTATTTTACATTAAACGAGCAATCAACCAACGTTTTCGTTTCGAATGCAAACACTTGCAATAAAGTGTTAAACTTTCAAAGTTTCGAAACCAGTAAGTGATCTTCAAGGAACATTTCAACACTAGATACAGAATATATATTATTTGTTTAAATTAATTTAATATCTTGTATGCCTTTAACATTGACAGAAGACCCACAGTCAGCGTTATTTGTCAACTGTAGTTACAAGAACGGTACGTGTGACTGGGAATCTATTTCCGCTGGCTGGAAGATTGGACAAGGATCGTCAACAACCAGGGGCACCGGATCGGCTCATGACCATGCCTTAGGAAACGGTTGGAACGATAATCTGCTCAATTGTTGAAAATATGATTATCAGAAGCCAATGATTACGCTAGATTTTTTTAATCAAACATATTATCAGATTTTATTGTCCTGCAAATTCGGGTTCATCATCACCGATTTGACTATTATTATTAGTAGTAGACGTAAACGTAAACGTAGACGTAGACGTAGTAGTAGTAGTAGTAGTAGTAGTAGTACCAAAAGTTTTTCTTAGGGTCTAACGCCATTTTTCAGCACAAGAAAGGCTATACATGGCGGCCAGTATTAATGGTGGAGGAAGAATTCGAAAAACCCCTGAAATAACAACGGACCCACGAGAAGCTACTGGCAAGCTTTCTCATATATCCATATTGGCCGAATCATAGACTCGACCCATGCAGACAGAGATGAGATGTCAGTGACAAGTAACGGACTGCGCTTTAGACCACTCGTCCCCTTGGTGCCCAGTAGTAGTAGTAGTAGTAGTTGCAATTGTAATAATAATAATAATAATAATAATAATAATAATAATAATAATAATAATAATAATTGTAGTAGCAGTAGTAGTAGCAGCATTAGTAGCAGCAGTAGTAGTAGTAGTGATAGTAGTAGTAGTTGCAGCAGCGGTATTAGTAGTATCAGTTTTATTTAGAGGCAGATGGAGTGGATATTATTATTAATAATCTGAAATGCCTGTATTGAACACAAATCACACTGCAAATGAACTGAATACTCCATTCCAGAAGGATATAAATATATCTATATCTATATATATATATATATATATATATATATATATATATATATATATATATATATATCTAGAGAGAGAGAGAGAGAGAGAGAGAGAGAGAGAGAGGGAGAGAGATGGATCTTTGTGCGTGCTTGCGTGTGTCATACCTGATCGATCACAACCTTATGTGTATCTAAGTGAATGGACAACTTCTAATTCATATTAGAATATAGATTCTTAAACGTGTAATACACGAATAACAAATACAGTTGTGTCACTCAGTGTATTCCTATGAGATGAGTACAAATAATATATCTTGGTGCCTAAAAAAATCATGTTTCTCTGTTAGAAACAAATACGACATGTGCAATTGTTTCAAATAAGTCATGAAAATATATATTTGTTTTCTAGCGAGCAGAATATCAGTAAACGCGAATCAGTCACAGGTCTTACAGAGCCCTCTTCTTCCCTGGAGCTGTGCGTCCTTGTGGTATCACATTTGCGGCAAAGGCACCGGCAAGCTGACGGTTTCCATAGAAACAAACGATACTACGACAGCAACAAAATTCAGTACAACACAACCTGGCATTATCACAATTCTTATAAGTCAGGAGGGAAAAAGTTTACAGACTCAAGAGTCTGCCAGGGTCCTTCTCGTGGGGACGACAAAAAGACAAAATGGAGCGATCGCTGTCGATGACATCCAACTTTCCAAGTGTTGTTGCAAAGGTTAGCTTAATTGTGCTTATATCGTTCCATTTCATTGATTCAGTCATTGATTTATTCTGAAATTATTTAGTAAATTTAAAATTGTAATTATCCAACAATCACCTGTAAGGTAAATCGAAATTACTATTCGTGTCATTCACATATATCAAGTAGTATGTATATATGTATGTACCATATATCATTCGAAAAGTTTTAAATATTTCATCTGTATTCTCTAGACGATTTATTATTTCCACTATGACAGAGGCATGGGTCGCAAAAACCTGTTCAATTCATTGCAATAGACAGCTATTAATCGTGTTCTTAAGAAGTGGCTAGTGTTTATGTCGCTGTCGAAGAAACGGTGAAAAACTTAGATAAGAATGTCAAATCCGTGCAAACAAAACCGTTGAAACAGAACAAATCTCTGTCTTGGAGACTGTATCACTCCAGCTGTTTATTATTTGTTTATATAACAAGCAAAATATACAAATTATATTGTTCAGCGAAACCCGTAAAAAAAGTGCTGTTACAAAACTAAGTGAACAGACACACGTGCAATATAAAACATCAGACACATTTGTAATCAAGCTGTCTTTGAGACATAACCATAACAATTACATTTGGTATCTATTTTTAGCTTTGCATAACTGGTTACGTATATTAACAAATACCTGTAACATCATGACATCAGGTGGGACAAGATCCAACAAAAGAATGTAACAAGTGTTTATGAATGGGATGATTATTTAGAATGCAAATCAATTGTATTTGAATATTTGACACCATATATATATATATATATATATATATATATATATATATATATATATATTCTAACGTCTATCCAGGTAGCTGTAGTGAGTTCTGGAATTGGATCCAAAGGACATCTGATGATTGTACTCGCACATTTGGAGTTTTATTCCCCATGACAACTGGCCCACAGAGTGGCTGTACAAACAAAACAACTGGACCGCAGAGTGACGGTACAAACAAGAATACTAAAGCACAGAACGGTAACACAATCTCGCGCTCCGAACCAATCACCACCCTCCTCTCACCCTCACGCACCCCGATATATATATATATATATATATATATATATATATATATATATATATATATGTATATATATATATATGTGTGTGTGTGTATGTGTTTCTTAGATCCGATTTAGAAGCAAATATTTTCTTAAGACTATTTCATTACGTACTTTCAGAAGCCCTACTCATTCCGTCCGTATGAATTATGCAAAATAGCATTTTCTTATTATTTTCTCTTTTCTTTGTCATGTAGGAAAAGGACAATACAATCATATACCTATTACAACAAAGAATAAACAATAAACTACTGTGTATTTAATATACCGAAGGATTGAAACTATGCCCTTATGGCATTAGTATTGCATGGTATGACTGTTTAACGCTAAATTAATTCAGTCTGTCTCTTTTACTACATACTATTTTAATCTCACATTGCTGATATTGCATTCCTTATGTACCATTTTAATCTCACATTGCTGATATTGCTTTCCATATGTACCATTTTAATCTCACATTGCTGATATGACATTCGATACATACCCTTTAATCTCACATTCCTGATATGGCATTCGATACCACCATTTAGTCTCACATTGCTGATATGGCATTCGAATCATACCCTTTAATCTCACATTCCTGATATGGCATTCGATACTACCATTTAGTTTCACATTGCTGATATGGCATTCGATACATACCCTTTAGTCTCACATTGGTGATATGGCATTCGATACGTACCATTTTAAACTCACATTGCTGATATGGCATTCGATACATACCCTTGAGTCTCACATTGCTGATATGTCATTCGATACGTATGTTCACTCTGTGATTCCGTATCTCATACTTATACTTTCAGTTTCGCACACCTAGCCTGAAACTACTTTTACAACTTATATATTAAACGATAATCCACTAATAACTTATTTAGCTCTAGCTTTTATGTTATTAAAAATTCAACACATGTTTATAAGTCTAATACATGCCGAAATATTGGTTTAAATCGCCGTTCATGCTGCGGGGGGTCATTGGGGTGTACTGTTAACAGCTACGAGGAGTTCATTTTTTATCTTCGGGGAATCTACTGCTAGAAATTAGAGTTCAGGGTGACAGCAGCAATATCTTCGATATAATGTTTTACGACGAGTTCTAAGACGTGTTGGATGAACGAAGTCAAACCAACACGAAGTAAAGTTTGCACAGGATTGACAATATATACAACTATATTTTGACGATCATACAATATTACAAATTATAAGCCGACCGAAACTAAATTTCTGTTTTCGGCCGAAAACGAAACCAGACCGAAAGTTAAAAGTTGACTTTCGGCCGAAACCGAAAGTATACCTACACCTTCGGCCGAAACCGAAAGATAAACCGAAGTTGCCGAACACAAGATTTATTAAACATGCCTTGGTCATGATGCAATGCCACACTAATTAAAAACGAATACAGAAGTAATCATTCAGAGCCTGCATTAAGGGAACTTCGCTAAATGTCAAATTGCCTAGCGCCGACTGACCGGCCGACAAACAGAGTAATAGACGCAGCACTAGCGTTGCATTCTGAAAGTAAAAATAGATCTTCGGATGATAACCGAAAGTCAATATCAGTTTCGGCCGAAACCGAAAGCAAACCGAAATCTAACTTTTTGGCTTCGGCCGAAACCGAAACTATGCCAAAAGTGGTCATTTGCCAACTTTCGGCGCCGAAACCGAAACCTAAACCGAATTTAGGTCGGCCTCTATTACAAATCGTTATTTGTGTATTACAAATGCATATTCAATTATTCAATATTACAAATCGTGAAGTGTGTGTTAAAAAAGATTCTTGGTCCTTGCTCTGTCACTGTAAGACACATTTTTGATCTATAATGGCATCATATACAGATTTAGAAATATATATTTAAAGGCAATATTTTAATTCATTCTAACTTCTAAGAATTATTCCAAGATTATTTAAAAGCTCAGTGTCAGAGGGTCTCAATTAAAACTTGAAACACGTTCACAGAATACACATTAAATTACTATGATCTTAAACAATAGTTGGTTCGCTTTCATAAATAAATCAGATGGCATGTTTTAATATGGTAATGAAAACAACGGATAAACATATTATTAACATGTTAATACAGGTAACTAGATAAGGAAATTAGTTTGACGTGTCCAAATAAAAACCCAGTTGACTAAATAAATTAGTCACAGTTACTAGAACAATAAATTAAACTAACAAGTCAGAAATTCGACTGGACCTCCTAGTACTTACTCTTCTCTCTTCTGTCGTAAAATGGCATCTGTCTTACAGGATCGCCTACACTTTATCGGTTTGATTTTAGATTAACTGACCCTTTGGTTAGCTTTAATGATCGCATTAATTAGCAATGACTAGACAGGACCATAATTGTAATAATTTAATTAGTAATTTTAGTTAAGGTATTTAAAAGTGCCAAATGTTGTTTTATATACATTGTAAATATGAATGTATTAAACGAACTCTTTATAAATAACCACGTGTAAATCTCTTGAGAATTACATTCAAACATTTGCTAGAGAACGTTTGGTTACCTACAAGTTTGAATGTTTGAAAAACAAGATAATTACAGTAAAGCCCCTTAAAAGAGTTCGATTTATTTCAGATGCAGACGATAAAACATAAGCTACAATTTTAGTACTTTTTAAAAATTGGTTGAAAAATTGGGCTTGTATCGTGTGCTATGATATTAAAAAACATCACATTAAATTTTCACAAACAAGTGAGACTTAGACATAGATTCATTCTATAGGATAATAATCAATAGCAAGAAAATTCTAGAAAGATTCGAAAATATTATTTACGCACCGCTGGCTTTCGTTGTTTGACGTTATTTGCATGCATCGTAACTAGTATCAGTATGACGTTATGGAAATTGTTTACCACTACAATATCTTCGGTTAGATTAAAAACGTATAAAATTAATTTATCCTGTTTTATATATTAACTCTGGCTTATTGTCATAATTTATAATCAATTACAGATAACCGTTAAGACACCCATTGCACGGTAGATCGCTGACATATGAGAGAAACAAAAATTGTGATGACACTTATCAGTTTGATTAATTAGGGCATTTATTAATATTATATTGTATAAATGGGACACTTTAAACGTAATATATCAACATTTGCCTTCCACATAAAGCAACTATTACTCTTTTGTTGCGATCATAAATACTCTGACACTTGCTATGTCAATATCAAATACTTGCATTTTCGAATACTTAATAGTGTATTGGACTGGGGGTATATTCTTCTTTATGTTAATCAACTTTCTTTTTTTTTTTCTCTCTCTCTCTCTCTCACTACTACCCTGGATGAAAATTTTGCTTATTTTTTTAATGATTTATCTCATTCAATATTTAAATGATATGAATCATTGTTAGAATGCAAATTTATAATAAATTTAAAGCACCATATTTTGTATCATGTGTGCGAAAATGGGTACCTATAAGTATGAACTGATACCATATCCGTACCACAGATTCAAACCCTTAAATAACGAAATAGTATTGTGTGATGCAACTATTACATTATCAATACAGAGTATCATACTATAAAGTAACATGACAGTATTTACATATAGTATTATACTAAACGGTAAAGTAACAATATTCATACATGATATTTTACCATACTGTGAGATGACATTACAATAAGGGGGTATGGGAGGTCCTGGGAGGGGGTAACATCTCTTTCTGGCTAAGTAGTCGTACTCCTTCGGGATTAGCCCTCCCACCTTTAGACCACACTTGGCACTTAGCTCTCACCTGTGGCTCCAAGAAGCTGTGGAATGAGCAGCGGACATATCCCGGAAAACGGCCTTGACTGGCAAGCCTAACCACGTTGAGGGTAGCAGACGGGTCTTAAACCCTCGGTTAGTTAGGATTTGTCTACCTAGCATGTGCAGACTGTATTAGGCTAAATGTTTGGTTACCCGCAAGTTTCAATGTTTGAAAAACAATAAATTGCAGTAAAGTCCCTCAAAAGAGTTCGTTTCATTTCAGAAGCATGACGATAAAACATAAGCTAAAATTTTAGTAGTATTAAAAATTGGTTGAAAAATTTGGCTTGCGTCGTGTGCTATGCTTTTCACAAACATCACAATACATTTTCACAGGCAAGTGAGATTCAGACATAAATTCATTCTATAGAAGAAAAATTCAATAACAAGAACAAGTCCAGAGAGTATCGTAAATACTATTAGAGTAGTTCAACTGGCTTTCGATATGTGACGTTATTTTCATGCTCCATAACCTTTATCATTGTCATGCACTTTAATTTTTTAGTATGATTAAGATCGTACAAAAATAACGTATCTTGTTTTATATTTTTTAAATCTGGTTTATAGTCGTAATCTCTAGTCAATGTTATATATAGGTTAAGACAGCCATTACATAGCACAGAACTGTCGTGTTGACTTGACTCCGTTTTCAAGAGAGAAAAATATATTTGGATGACATTTATCAGTTTGATTAACAGAGGCATTTATTAATATAATATTGTAAAAATAGGACACATAAAAATAAATCTATAATGTTTTGCAACTCCATGAAAAGCAGCCACTACTCTTTTGTTTTCATCCTAAATATAAACTCATACACATAAACACACGAAAGCGGTTAATAGTGTACCTTGATTTATGTCATTCCTCTACTTGGTTGAAACTAGGTACAAGGACCACATCAACCGCAAGGGACTTGAAGGAGCCCACTTTCAGCTTTGGTTGGGAAGATACATATAGAAGCACGACCAGGCCCGCTCAAAGCAATGTTACAGAGGCCAACACGAATGGCTTCGAACGTCAAATAACGACACAAGAACACATTCCTAAAGTCAGAGGTGAAGAGAAAGTTACATATATTGGGCACGTTAGTAATTAAATAATCAAAGAACACTGCAGTATCAACCGTAACGTGTATACTCTGACACGTGCTATGTTAATATCAAATATTTGCATTTTCGAATACTTAATAGTGTATTGGACTTGGGGTGTATTCTTCTTACAGTTAAAAATATTTCTTTATTCTCTCTATCACTGGTACCTGGATACAATTTTCGGTTGAAGAAATTCTTTTTTTTTAATAATTTACCTCATCTCAATATTTAAATGATATGAATTATTTTTAGTACGCAAATTTATAATACATTTGAAGCACAATTATTTGTGTCATTTGCGCGAGAGATGGTACTTGAACTGTTATCATAACCTGACCTCCGCGTCAAACTACTAAATCACCAAATGGTCATATAAGTCGTCATTATCAGAATAATATAGTATTCATTAACATATTATTCACACATGGAATGATAGTATACAGTAGAGTCTATTAAAGTATGCAATAACACATTTTTTACACATGGAATGATAGTATACAGTAGTGTCTATTATACTATTCATTAACATATTATTTACACATCGAATGATAATACACAGTAGTGTATATTATGGTATACATTAACATATTATTTACATATGAAATGATAATACACAGTAGTGTATATTATGGTATACATTAACATATTATTTACATATGAAATGATATTATACAGTAACTTTTCACTATTTCCACATGGTATGATATTATACAGTAACTTTTCACTATTTACACATGGTATGATATTATACCGTAACTTGGCACTATTTACACATGGTATGATATTATAATGTAACTTTTCACTATTTCCACATGGTATGATATTATACCGTAACTTGGCACTATTTACACATTGTATGATATTATACCGTAACTTGGCACTATTTACACATGGTATGATATTATACAGTAACTTGGCACTATTTACACATGGTATGATATTATACAGTAACTTGGCATTATTTCCACATGGTATGATATTATACCGTAACTTGGCACTATTTACACATGGTATGATATTATACAGTAACTTGGCACTATTTACATATGGTATGATATTATACAGTAATTTGGCATTATTTACACATGGTATCATATTATACCGTAACTTGACACTATTTACACATGGAGCAGCAGAGAGGGTGAATCCTACAACATTTTTTGTTTTTATTTTTGATTATACCCCTCCAAATAACACTAGACCCTTCTCGCGAATAACTAGAAAAAAAAAATGACAGTGATTGTTGTCTGAAAACATGGGATGTTGTATTCGCGTTTTCGTTGATGAATCATAAAATGTCGCAACGTCGTTGTCACTCACCCTCTCTGCTGCTAAGGTTTACGGTGATTTTAACCGAATATTTTATCAAGTCCGATACGATATCGCGTCCTAGGGTCTGCTAAATTTATTGTCACAAATCCGTGTGGTTTTGACTGAGCGTGACTAAAGAAATTTCTAAATTGATTATGATTCATATCACCGCTGCACCAGGTCTGATGAATATTTCGTAGCGTATGAGTATCAACGCCGTTAAATACACACAACACATTGCAGTTATCTCTGATCACTTTTGGTATCTGAGTGTATCGTTGAGTGACATAGATCACATCAGTGTTTTTATGCCTGCCTCGGGAAAATATTCTAGCAGGATTTTTTTGATTATCTAACATGATATCATCGTATACCACTAAATTGTTAATACTTCCATCGATGTCTTCCACGGAAGGGGCTTCCTCGATATCAGTAATAAACTCAATAAAATCTTCATCGATTTGAAATTCTTTTGCTTTCTCGTTAAAATCCTTTAGCACTTCATAGCATCGCTGATCGTCTACACTCGGGGCTATTAAATACAATTTGTTCCATTTCATCCATCTCGTTATCAAATTAAGTAGCAGTTGTGTCTTTCCGCTTCCAGATGGTCCGATTATAATCATTCTAATTGAATTCGGCAACATTTCATGATGTTTAATAGGTTCCCGTCATCGGGTAGCTGAATAATCAATTATATTCATGCCGTTATATATAAATTATGGATCTATATTGTGTGAAGTGTAAAAAACGTACTGGCACAGATGACTTGACGACGATTACAACTAAAAATAACCGATCAGCGCTTTCTAGTAAATGCGTACAATGTAGTACAAAGAAATTTAGATTTGTTTCTAAACCCAAGGAACTCAAGGAACCTTTAAAAAAAAACGAGGAGGTGATATCGCAGCCAAGCTAACTAAACTCCCTGGAATCCCATGGGCAAAATACCCTGGAGAAAAGCACCTTCCAGGATATAGCTACTGTGGACCGGGAACAAGACTTGATATCAGACTCAATGATCAAAATCAGCCCCGACCCGGTGAGGAACCAATAAACGCTATTGATAAGGCCTGTCACCTTCATGATGTATCTTATAAAAGCAGTAATCTGCAGCACAGGCATCTAGCAGATGTGAAATTAATTCATGCGTTAAATGCTATTTCTGATAAATCTTTTAAAGAAAAATTGGCTTCCTTTTTGATAAAATCGGCTATGAAAAGTAAATTGATGTTAGGTACTGGTAATTAATAACAACATGGAATCTATTTATTATTCCCCAAGAGGATACTGGAGGGGTAAATCAGCAATCCATAAACTCGCTAGCGCTGCAAAAGTGAAAAAAACCACTGCGGCTCATTGGTTATCCAAACAGGCACTATGGCAAATTTATCTACCACCGCCTAAACAAATTAATTCTCGCATTTTGATGTGACAGTTCCTAATGAAGTTCATCAGGCTGATCTATTATTTCTGCCACATGATCGTGGTTACAAATACGCATTAACCGTAGTTGATATTGCAAGTCGATACAAGGAAGCAGAACCGTTAAAAACAAAATCAGCCACTGAAGTGGCTTCTGCATTTGAAAGGATTTATCGAAGGAGTCCTCTGCACTGGCCAAATCTATTACAAATTGATCCTGGCAAGGAATTTCAGGGTGCAGTGTTATCAATAATGAAAAATCATAAAGTCACTATCAGACGAGGACATACTGCGCTACATCGTGATCAGGCAATTGTAGAACGGTTTAATAAAACCCTTGCTGAGCGGTTATTTGGATATCAATACGCAAAAGAATTCATCCAAGAAAAAAGATCCCGTGAATAGGTTAAAAGGTTACCAGCTGTGATTACTGCACTGAATAACGAGATTACTAGAACCATCAACAAGAAACCTATCAACGCGATTAAAAAGAAGTCGATACCTGAAATGGAAATTCAAAAAGATTTTAGCGTTTCCCAACCAATTCTTGGTAGTAATGTCATTGTGAGGTACTTATACGAACCAGGAGAGCTTGAGGGTGGCACAAAAAGGGCTACTGATCCTATTTGGAGTGTTACTGCACACAAGATATCTAGTATAACACGATCTACGGGTAGACCTCCAATCTATAAACTGGATTCAACTGCCCCTCAACGGGGTTTTACTAGACAACAATTACAAGTGATACCTGAGGATACTCAATTACCACCGCATGGGCTTAACTAGCACCGTTGCGTCTATTGCACTCAAGACAAGTCAACATCACATTATTTCTGACATGACCGAGATTGTTATTTTTTCTGTCAACGGTGAATTGGCGAGGATCCTTATCCGAATACTGCCAACGCATTATACAATTGCAACTTGCGCAGTGATTATTTTGTTGTTGCTTCAAAGTGATTATTAATTCAGCATCAATATCAAATTCTCGTTGTTTTTTTTTTTGTCTTGTTGTTTGTAACCGGACAGTTTTTTTTATCAATAATATCATTATCATCGCCAATGATTTCATCATCGCCTGACCCTGTCAAGACAATTCTTCGAAGTTGATTTATTTTTGTATTCTAGACACTGCGAGATAGACTAAATTCGACCATTCTATGCGATTATCTACCATCCAAACAATTGTATCCGATATAGTCAATCCCTGTGAAGAGTGTATTGTTGCTGCATAACCTAGCGTCCATGGGGATTTATTAGCACGCAATGCATCTTCAACGACATTGATATCAACCAGCACAATATCATTTAATACGAGAATCTTCTTTTCACGCCCTGACTCTGTCAGGCCTGGAATATCAACTTCGATGTTCTGTTTTCGTGTATCCGATGGCCTATAACAGAGGGGCACTGGAAGTGTTGCAAATTTTTGTTTATGCAATTCAAATAACTTCATCTGAAGTGTGTCCCTGACTATTTTTCTACTTGCAATGATTAAATCATTTGGTCTCCACGCTTCCCAAAACTCATTCATGGGAGTTTCCGAAATTATTTCACGGGCTATTTCACACTGGATTTTATCCGGTTGTAATCTAATTAGTTTCTTAAATTCTTTTAATTCATTATCAAGTGATCTATGATCGGTATCAATTTCTTCATAATAGTCTACAAAACCCTTTAGCCATTCATGGGGGGATGCACCGACAAATGGTGGTGGTTGGCCGTGATCACCGCACATGACGACTTTTGTATTTTTTAATAACAACCACTCAAGAAATATTTTTAAGACATCTTCGGACACTGTGTCTATTTCATCCCAAATGATAATTTCAGGAATAAATTTCTCTCCCATGCGCTCAGGAGTCCTTTTATCTCCCTTCCATCTAAAGAAACTATGATAAGTGCAGGCATTTACCTCTCTCTGTATCATTTCTCTTGCAAGTCTGTGAGTCGGTGTTAGTACAATCATGTTTGGATTGGAAAAACGAAATAACTCAATTGCCCGGGTTGTTTTTCCTGACCCACCACAGCCGTTTAAATAAACTGTTTTATATCTACAGATTGGATCAGAAATCGGTGGTGAACTAGAAAATTCTGAACACTGATTGCTTTCTAAGTAATTATTTTCAATGGTAACATCTGCTGATGGAATATAATCATGAAGCATTTCCTTCTTAATTCTCCATGACCCCCAATTCTCGTTGCCAGTAGCCTTAAAATCAGCCATTTTGCTATTTATGTAAAATGAGTCAGTAGCAACTCTAACTGCGGTGGTAGGAAATCTATTGATCATTGAAAATAAATTAATAGAAGCATAACCAAGCATAGAAGCTCTCAAATGTGTGTACTGCGGATTGTATCCATCAGTGTAAGTAACAATTGTACCCAATTTGGTTCCATCGGACATGAATTCGTCCTTACGATTGACATATAGGCCCCTATTCGTTAAATCCGTGATTACAAAATCGTATTCAGCATTGTCTATAATCAATCGTGAAGAATATCTCGTATTATCATCTTTGCCACCTTGGGTAAATTTACCGATTATTCTTCGTCCAAGGTCTTTTGCTTCATTGTTTCTGATTTCAAATAACTGCTGGGACCAATCCATGATTTGTTGTTCACTGAAATTTGGAAACAGTTTTCGCTCTTCGCTAATTATTTTTTCTAGATCAGGTTGTGGTAACCAGACTGATTTCTGTGCTCGATAGGATATAATTGCTTCACTGACAATTAATGATTTTAACATCTTACAATCAAGCATATACCGTAATAACACTATTGGCATCCAGTGTTTTTCAGACATGTGTTTACCAATCCAAAGATAACTACACGGATGAAGTCCTGTAGCCATTTCAAATGATACTACACAAGCGAATCCGGTTAAATCGAAATGTGGCAGTGGTCCATTAATAGCAACACGGGTCATTTCGTGTGTGGGGTGTCCAAATCGTTTGAAATATTTCTCGCATTCTCCATACCCAAGAAAACTTCCTGGATAACACGCAATCATATCAACGGAAATAACGGTATCAGCGGTGTATTTTGTATTCCATAATCCTCCATGGCCGTATTCAAGACAAGACAATTTGACCTCTGATAAAAACTCACTTCGTGTTGGTTTCCACGCGTTTTTCTTCCTAGCAAAATGTGCTACAACTGATGGAAGTGTAAAACAGTTTGCTAATAATTGATCGTTGTCTTCCTCCAGAGAAAACTCACTAGCTAGTTGTTTCATTTGATTATGCAGTTCTTCAGTACGGTACAATTCTCCGTTGGGCCTTACAAACTGATCAAATCTACATTCTTCGTCTGAAGTACTATGAAATAGCCACATTGACACGGGATCGTTTTTACTCAAATGGTAAATAGCATCAAATAATTTCTGCTCTGAAAAAAACTCTTCGGTTTGGGATAGATATTTTACGGTTCTATCCCGTGGGAATATTGTTACTGCAGATGACCACGCGTGTTCGTTATGATCAATAATCTGTATTGGGGTTCCATTTTTATTATATTTCGATTCGTATAATACTTCACCGGTGGTTGTCCTTACCGATATTGGAAATCTCGATGATGTTTCTAATTTGGCTATATCTTGAATTGTTGCCCCATGCTGTTTCACTGTCAGTTCCCATTCGGTTATTTTTTTTCGTCTTAGATCAGTTAGTTTATTTCCCCGGGACGCATTTGTGAAGTGTTCCATTATTCGTGCTGCTACACAATTGAGCCCTGTCGAATATTTCATGGGTGCTAGTTTTGCAATATCAGGTTTGTCATTGAGCGGATATATCCCGTAAACAACTGCTGTGACAGGATAAGATTTTTCGTAGTAGGGTTTATCAAGTCCAGTCAAAATTCCTGGTTTTGAATCCTGAGTCACAGTGACAGTTTTTTTGTCCTTAAGAATAGGCTCGTATTTGTCCCTAATGATCCATTTTCCATTATCACGGATAAGGAATTTTATTCGAAAAAAATTTCTTTCTTCCCCAACATTTGAGATTATCACTGCTGCTTTTTCATCATTCATGGTAGCGTCAACAACACCATCAATTCGAAATGTTGACCAACAATGAGCTGCCCCATCACGCTTGAATTCATTAAAACAGTCTCTGATTTTACTAATCAAGGTTCTATCAAGAATTTTATTCTTTGGTGTATCAGAAACTCTATCAAGATTGAATTGAACACTTTTCCAGGGCTTAATTTTCGATAATCTCTCGAACTCCTCCATACTATAATTAAAACAAGCATTTAAATGAAAGATTTAAGTATAATGAATCATTGCAAATGGCTTATGATTGGATCAGTGACACCGTGTAACAAATCATGCAGAAATGAATTCTGTTGGTATCATATGCAAAGCTTTCGTCGTGGAAGCCTTGGTCCGTTACCCTGTATTCGATGTGGGGTTGGGGTCAGGGGAAAATCGCAATTATGTCTTAGGTGTGGCGGCAAACGATACAGGGAACTAAAACGCTATTATGATAAAAGAATAAAAAATACTGTCATTGACCCCAACGATGACAAAATCATAAAGACTTCTCAAGATTATATACAGAGACTTATAATTAAACCAAACAATGAATTAGAAAAATAGTGTTATTATACAAATGAACCAAGAATTCAGACTTCACCCGTGCTTGTTAATTATGAAGCATCCCGTGATGGTATTATCAGAAACCGCAGATTGAAGAATCCAGTTGGATTTGTGGTATTTGATGTTTAGTGCTGGGAAGAAAAAATATCTCTGTCACAGATTCGTCTTCGAGGTGTTTCATGGATTGATCAAGGATGGTTATGTTATTGATCATATTGATTCCGATTCTCAGAATAATTCTTTACCAAATCTACAGGCCATTTCAAAAGAGACAGGACAAAAAATTCGATTTTCGTATGTCTATAACACCAAGGGAGACAACTCTTAAATATAACCAATGGATATAACCAAGGGAGTTATCTCCCTTAGATTGTGATTCAGCGGCTGGGTATTGTTTTATAAGAAAAGAAATATTTTCTTTTTTTTAGTGTTTAAGTCAAATATTCTGTCTCATTTAAATACCGTGAAACACCATTAATAAGTAATTTAAGAAAATAAAATAACACCCTGTGGATTGCTGTATTAAGTTACCTTTATACTTTCTCCCTTAGATTGTGTTAACTTGTTTTATGGGTTAATGCGATTCACCGGTTGGGCATTGTTTTGTAAGAAAAGAAATGTTTTCATACAATTATATTCTTTTTTCTAGTGTTTAATGCAAATATTCAGTCTCATTTAAGTACCGTGAAACATCATTAATAAGTAATTCAAGAAAATAAAATAACACACCCTGTGGATTGCTGTATTAAGTCGCCTTATATACTCTCTCCTTTAGATGGTGTCGGGGTATTTCCCCTTAAATTGTGATTCAGCGGCTTGGGCTATAATTAATTAGAAAAGAAATCAAATATAAAATGTTTTCAAACGATTATATTCTTTTTTTTAGTGCTTTATGCAAATATTCTGTCTCATTTAAATACTGTGAAGCACCATTAACAAGTAATTCAAGAAAATAAAATAACACACTCTGTGGATTGACGCTGCTGTATTAGTCACCTTATATACTAAATGAAAGGTTTAAAGCTGGGGCTTTCAAAGGCCAATCCGACCAGTCAAAAAATAACCCACGCCATTGACACGTGTGCGTGGTTGACTTTTCTCAATCATGCAACCGGATTTAATTTCATGGGTTGCTTTGATTGGTCGGATTGGCCTTTGAAAATCAGCCCCGTCGTTTCATGTTTGTGATGTCTGTGCCGTCCCATCATCATTACATCATCATTGAATTATAATCCATCCTTAATTAAGTTAATTAAGTATATGTATACCTACAATCTGAGTGGAGATATATACGGTATTTGTGCTGTCCTTAATTAAGTTAATTAAGTATATGTATACCTACAATTTGCCACAACACTCGAGTGGAGATATATACGGTATTTGTGCTGTCCTTAATTAAGTATATGTTGTGACGTCACCCCAAGCATATCTTCTGGGCGGTCTAAGATGGCGTTTGCCACGTTAGGCCTCCCTTCCGGAGATGTATGTTTCGGGTTTCCTTTGGGCTTA
Organism: Unio delphinus; assembly: GCA_029339505.1. NCBI lineage: Eukaryota > Metazoa > Mollusca > Bivalvia > Unionida > Unionidae > Unio > Unio delphinus. The sequence continues at coordinate 1,539,327 of JAQISU010000171.1, forward strand.
CTTGGATGTGAAGGCAACCAAGGAGTTCCAAAGATGTGTTGTCGTATCTATGTAACCTCTAGGTCATTTCACGTAAACATACCCTCTTGTGATTCTAACCCGTTATTTGACGAGTTAGATTCACTCTTAGGGGAATATGTTTCCGGTGAATGTAAATATAAATGACCTAAAATAAATAACATCCATGGATGTAATTAGCTCTCCGTCACATTTGGGTAGCCCCGTATGGTGTTCAAAAATGAATTACCGGCCAAATAGGGTCAAATCGAGATCGAAGAAATCTCAGAAAAAAAATGGAAATACTCAAAGAAAGAACCCTATGAGAGACACAGTGGCCTATATCAAGGGGGCTAAATGACTGATAACCGCTCATCATGGTTGTTATTTATTTTTGTCTGCATTTATATTTATATATACAGACTGAATTTTTAAAAAAGATATTTATATATACAGACTGAATTTTAAAAAAGATATTTATATATACAGACTGAATTTTAAAAAAGATATTTATATATACAGAATTAATTTTAAAAAAGATATTTATATATACAGACTGAATTTTTAAAAAAGATATTTATATATACAGACTGAATTTTTAAAAAAGATATTTATATATACAGACTGAATTTCGAAAATATTAACAGCTCTTTTATTTTTGAAAAATGAATTAGAAATATGTATTATCATATATGAATTCTGAAAATATGAATAGCATCATAGTTGAAATTGCAAAATTGAAAAATCAGGATATTAAATTGTCAGATGGGTTAAATCCTGATCAAATCAAGTCGGATTTTCAGGATATAGAATACGGAGTTAGCACTAACAAGTATATGTTACCAAAGAAATATGCACTCATCAAAAAAATTCAAATTTCTTTTCGAGACTCTCTTGCATTTTCCAGTGAAGTAGATGTGTTTGTTCCGTTATATACTATCGTGGAAGGAATACGAAAAGAATTGGGTAACGAATATGAATTGAAAAAGGAAGTTAATTCTAAAATTAGAAACTTACGAGCGTTAATTCAAGAAAATGAACTATTTTGATTGACCGACCCTCAAAAGATTTTGTCAGACAGTAAAATCTCCTTAAGATTTTCATTTTTTTGTAATTTTTTGATTGAATCAGTGAAAATATTTCACACTGCGAAAATAACATAGAATCCTAACAGCTTTGAAAGTTCTTTTAAGAACTTTTCTCTATGGAAAATCCAATGTAAAATCGACTACTTGACCCTACGAGGTTTTTTGATGAAAATCGATGAAAAATGACCAAACATCACTGAAAACAGGCAAAAATTGATGAAAAATGGCTAAAAATCATCAAAAATGAGTTTTAACAGCTTTTCCTTATGGAAAATCCCATGTAAAATCGACTACTTGACTGTAAAATCTCTTTGAGATTTTCAACTGAAAACCACCAAAACTGTCAAAAACAGGCAAAATCAATGGATAAAAAATAAAAATATTTCACAGCAATAAAAAATTGGACCGTTAGGATGGAATCATCGATGGGAAAAATTGTTTTGCAATTGAAAAATGGTTTCTGATTTCAAATAATGTTCAATGAAGCATTAACGACCCGATTGGCTCGTGAGCGACTAGATGCAATTAAGAAATTTATACCAATTCGTGACTTTGTCGGGAATAAACTGCAAGAACGACAGAGTCTTCAGACTGATTTTGCTGCGGGATCTGAAGAGTTGTTTAAACCAATAACTACAACAACGAAACAGATAGTGTCAACACTCTCTGAGCAAGGAAAAAAACAAGAAGAGACTTTTCTCCCTGTGTTAGAAAAAATAGCAAAAAGAACTAAACAAACAAAAAAGTCTTTAGAAACGCTTCCAGTGGATATAGTAGCTACTTCACGGCAACAACAAAAAAAAAGAGCAAGTACTAGAAGAACTAGGTGCTATTGCAAGAAAACAAGAAGAGGAAGAAGACGTTACTATAGCAAAAATGTATTCACCGGAAACTATATTTGCAAACTATGCATACAACATAATTAAAAGTTTTAAAGATAACAATAATTTAATTAACTTTACCGTGCGGAATTTTGCACTCGATAAAAGAGAAATAGCTGTAAACAAAGGGTATAAAGAGTATATAAAAAACGACGAGAATTGGATAAAAAAAAGTATACTTGGCAAACCGTGGTAGATTTAGAATCACAGAAGGTAACCGCAATGATTTTGAGAGTTTTAAAGACAAAGTATTGAGTAAAATAAATCAAATGAATATAGTAGTTAAAGAGGATGAAGAGGAGTCAACTGAAGATAAGTATTTAGGTAGCGGAATAGTTAAAAACACTAGCGTTACTTGTCCTGGTAACATTCTCAGTGATATATCACGGTTAGGAGTCCTCATCGGAGGGAAACGAGCTGGAAATAACTCACCGGAAATAATTAATGAAGCAGCTGATATCTGTAGACGATTATTTGCCGGTGGTATCATGGACATTAATGTATATCGAGAACTCATTGCTGAGTTAGTTGAAAATCACAAAGATGCCCATGGTTATTACAGCGATTGATTACTAATTAAAAAACTACTAGTTTTATAACAAGATGATTATACACTACAATCATGATAAACCAACCCCCGTCTATGTAGTTAATTCACGGTTTCCAGTTTATAGAGCATACTACGGAGATGGTTTAGGTAATACCATTGCAGGGTTATTTACAAGAATGGCCCCAAAAGTGATGCCGTTAGCTAAACAACTAGGAATGAAAGCCATTGATGTTATTCGTGATAAGGGTATTAGTACTGTTGGAGATCTTGCCGGGAAAGCGTTTTCAACTGCGAAGGATAAAATAACATCATTAGTGAGGCGAAAAAAGAAACAGGTACCATTGCCATCTACAGAAGAAATGCCTGCAAGTGTTAGTAAAATTATAAATAACGCAGTAGATGAAAAATTAGCGTCGATGGTAAATCAAGAGGACCAAAATAACATGACAGCAAACATGATAGCAGGAAGTGGCTTTAAAAAACCACGACGAAAACGCTAGCGTTTTTCACGATGAAATGGAAAATCCGATTTAGACTCTGATAAATAGAATAAAATGTTCAAAAGGTCACCTGATCCAGCATTTGATATGGATGCCCCAGTGCGTAAAGATGATTCTGTACGCGATTTTCAATTTTATTCTTATCACGCAGTACAACCAGATCACCGATCACGAATTGAACTTCAAGTTCATGATACCAGTAAATACTTTTTGCCTTGTGAAGCGTTTATTGAAGTAGAAGGAGAACTTGTAACAAATGATGCTGCACATAATGATCCACCATATGACATTAGCACAACTACCCGAGTTGGTTTTGTTAATAACGGTATCATGGCGTTATTTGAAAGCGCTAGATATCTCATTGATGGAAAAGAAATTGAATCCATTGACCGTGAAGTTGATGTGGCTACAACAATCATAGGGTTAGCAAGATATTCTGATGATTATACAAGATCAGCGGGTCCATCTATGATGTTTGCAAAGGATATTACTGATAACGCTGAACACAACCAGTATTCTAGAGTCAAGGCAACACGAGCTACAGCAATTGATCCAGCACCAGCCGGATATGTAAGACCAGCTGCTGAATTTGATGTCATAAATACTATTACTACTTACAATCTAGGATTTGCAACACGTGTAGCAACATAACAAGGACAGCGTCGACAATTTTCATGTGCAATTCCACTGCATCATATATTCGGATTCTGTAGAAACGTCCGAAAAGTTATTTATGGAGCTAAACACACAGTAGCGCTTGTACGAAAGGGTACTGATAATGATGCAATATGGCGTGATGCTGGTGTTCCTGATGGTAAAGTCGTTTTAACAAAACTATCATTGTGGATGCCAGTGTTAACTCCATCAATCACAGCAGAAGGAAAATTGTTATCATTTATGGACCAAGGAGGAAAGTCGTTATTGAGTTGGTTATCAGTGACTACGGATACTAAACAAGACAATGTTGATGGTACATTCACATGGCACCTGGCATCAAAACAAGGAGTTTCAGCTCCACGTCATATATTTATTGCATTACAGAATACTATACGAGTTGGTAATCAAGAACGAAGTCATATGATATTTGATCAGTTAGGTGTTAATGAAGTCTCGCTGAGAATAAACGGACAGCAGGAACCATCTGAAGATGTGCAACTTGATTACGGTCAAAATAATATTGCACGTGTCTATCATAACCTGTTGTCATTTATGGAACGTGATCAAAATGTGGATACCGGTTTGCAAATATCACAATGGGATTTCAAAAGCCTCTATCCGATTTATTACTTTTCACTGGAACATCTTGATTTAACAAGACAATCTGTCGTTGATATACACTTCAGAGCCCGTGTAACCCGTAACGGTGGTGTTGCTAATTATAGAGCGGTTGCTGTCATTCTCAGTGATAAATCAATGTTACTTGAAGGTGTTGGAGGAAGAATGAGAGTGGTAGATGCCCCAGTAGAAAACATGTAATTGAAAATCCGAAGGATTTTTCCATTAGAATCAATCTATTATGTATAATGTCATATAGTGTTATTAGTGTTGCGTTAACTCCTGGTCAAATCAAAAAATTGGAATCAGAATCGGCTAAAAAATGTGGAACCACAATCACGTTGAAACCTAATCAAATGACTGGTGGTGCAAATAAATTATCGCTGACAACTCGTCAAATAAAACATTTCAATGATGCACTTGCAGCCAAAAAAGGTGTCCAGATTACTCTTTCTGCGGCTGCTATTAAAAATATGATGAAAACGGGTGGTATATTTCCATTGTTAGCTGCAATACCAGCATTGATTGCAGCAGCAGCCCCAGCGGTGGCTAAAGCGGCAGCGTTAGGAGCCGTTGGTACTGCAGCAGGAATGGCACTAAAGAAGGCAACTGGACAGGGTTATAAAAAAAGGGGAAAGGGTCTAAGACTACCAGGAACCCCGTATTCATGGTACAGCGGAAAAGGTCTAAGACTACCAGGAACCCCGTATTCATGGTACAGCGGGAGATCCGTTCACGGATCAGGCCTGAGACTACCAGGAACGGTTTATTAATTGAGGAACCTATGGTTCCCAAATCTTCGATGGTTCCAATGTCCAATTTTGATTTAATGGATGCGGCTAAAAAACTAGTGATTAAAAATTTCAGAGGTGTTTTTATGAAAGATCAATTACCACATCAACCAAACAAAACTGAAACAGGTATTATTAATCTCGATAACAGCACCGGACCTGGAACTCACTGGGTTGCATACGCTATTGATCCACGTGGGATTGTCTATTTTGATTCATATGGATTAGCCCCACCAAAAGAGTGTATGCGTTACATAAAACAATTTCCAATGAAGACTTGGTATTCTACGCTACCAACACAACAAATCAATGACCCACCAATATGCGGCAGTGAAGTATTAAATGTCCTTGACGCTATTTCAGCATCTAGAAAACCACCTCATATTGTCGTTAATGAATACACTAGTAATCGCTTTTTAGAGAATGGTGTATAAAATATCATGATCGATATTTGGGGAAGACTTCTGAAACCCAAACCCGATGACACTGCAACCGGTAATGTAAAAAAACTAATCAAAGATGAAATCGCTGAGACGTTAAATTTAGTAAATGTTGACCCGAACGAAATAGTTGTATTTCAAGACAAACAGGGTAAATTGAAAAGCAGTGATGTGTCATTGGATGATATTTTAGTTAAACAACGAAACGCAATCGAGAATACTATCGCGTTATTTTCCGATCAAGGTAAACTCAAACCGGGTGTAATTTTTTCGACGATTACAGATCGATTTACAAACCACGATAAAGAATTTGAAGATCATTTAAGAAACTACAATAGTTTCCGTAGAAATGTCATTCATAAGTTCTTTGGATCCCCAATTGTAATTACACCATCTATCGCTGAAATTAAAACGTTTATAGATGATCAAAAAGTCATCAATGACCGCAATAATGAATTGTACCTGCTTAATTTAAGATTTTTCAGCGATGAAAATTTAAGACCACTTAACCTCCTTGAAACGATATACACATTAAAAACTATCGAACAATCGTTTGTAGAACTTCGAGATGCCCGCAGAGTAAAAATGCCGAATCGCAACGATGAAGTTAAAAATGTTGTGAACACGATAGCTAGTGGAATTTTCGATTGGGTTAAAGACGGACCATCGCTCACTTACATATTTGGTGGTTTGAATTACATTGAGGGAATTTATCGATTTACAATCATAGCTAACGAACATTTTAATATAACATGTGTCGATTTAACCGATAAAATCTTAGGAACAGGTGTTAACACGGTAATGTTTAAATCTAATCCAGTTGAAGTACTTTTTAAAATAAGTGTGGTTAGAGGTAGATCAGTTAGATTAACGATGCCGTGGGTGATAGAATATGTAGCAGAAGTACCTGGCGATAAATAATTCTGCAATTCAATGATGAACATTTAAAATAAAAAATGATTTCATCATCGCAATATCGCTATGATCAGGTCAGAGAATATCAAACTAGACTCAAAACCCTGTCTGAGGAGTATGCAATGAAAATTAAAAAATATCGCAGGAGAATTACCGCAATTGATGTTACTGTGTACGCTGTGAGTGGTGTAATCACCGGAGCTGGTATTATACTGTCTTCAGTGACAATGATGGCTCCGATAGCTGTTCCAATTTGCATTTCTGCGGCAACAACAATCGCTGGAATTATTTCAATAATCACAAAAAAAATATCCTCATGCAGCCAACAGAAACTACAAGACTACATAATTCAATTTCATGTTGTGTCCACTGCATACTCGCAATTATCCTCATTGATATCGTCATCGCTCGATGATACAATTATATCAGAGAGTGAGTTTTCAGCGATGGTAGATATATATAATTCTGCGATGTCAAAATTAGAAATACATCATGAGTATAATAACAATGACAACACAGATGGAATTACTTCAACAAATAGTGGAGAACACAAACCCAGTACAAACCAGCATGATCTCAATAACCTCAACGAATCCAGAATTCAGTGTGAATTTCCCCTCTCCGGTCCCAGTGAAGGAGATAGCGCTAGCAAAATTACGAGTGTATCACAGTTGGCCAAATATTAGGTCAAAATCATTTGGTGGTCAACAACCCAATAATTCACTGGTATTTGCAAATAAGAATAAACCAGACGGTACCCCAGACTGGAATGTTGTTTCCATACCAACCGGATCATACCAAATTGAACAAATCAATAATGAATTGCAACGTAGAATAAAATCGATTACTGGAAAAGAATCAAAAATAGCTATAACAGTTCATGAGCCAACACTATCATCTGCCATTGAAATAAGCACAGAGGGTTACGTCGTAGATATCTATCAGAGTTCTATTAGAACCGTACTGGGATGGCCTGAAATCCCACCCGGGGGAAAAACCGTTGATTTACCAGAACCACAAAAAACCGATTATATCACCGACAGAATAAAACCCAATAATCCAGTAAAAAGTTATAAAGATCACCAAATCACTACAGATTTTTTTAATGTCCTTCACAATATAATAAATAAGGGAGAGAGATTTCTTACTGCTCACGATCTTAAAATCAATGACAATTTCAAGGCAATGAATAATGATTTTTCGCTGTTGTTAATATCTCTTAAATCCGGCTTTCTCACCCGAGATGAATTTATCAGCGTCATAGAAACATGCAACAAAATTATCGACGATATGGAAACATTTAATTTAAAAATTATTCAGGATATATTAGATGAAGATAATCCCATATCGAGAGACGGATTTGCATCAGATTATAAAATCCGCGTTGAAGATATCCCAACATTCAAACTACCAGGATATAACGTACCAGAACTAAAAAGACTTCTCAGTGATGCCATCGATGTTGGTTTTAAAATAATTCATGATGCGTGGAAAAAAACAACATCACCGGAAATAAAAACCCTCAAACATAATAATGACCCAGATGGTGGTGGTAGGCATATTGCTCCGTTCAATGTGAATATTTCAACGGTGATAGCGCTCAATTTAGTATGTGATGTGATCGAAGGAAGCTATCAAATAAATTTAGAACGATCAAATCAAGCTCAGCAGGGATATATTTTGTATTCATTTGCACCAACAGCTCCTCCAGGGTTTTTAATAATTGAGTCCCCGGTGAATCCAGTCTATATGCGATGTCATAATAATTCATTAACCAGAATTAATTTCAAACTCACTGACCAGTCTAATAATCTGATTGATTTACAAGAGGAGGTTTTACAAATTAGTCTATTTGTGAAATCGTAGTGATTTTCGTCGTAGTGATTTACATGACCCTAGGACGCGATATCGTATCGGACTTGATAAAATATTCGGTTAAAATCACCATAAACCTTAGCAGCAGAGAGGGTGAGTGACAACGACGTTGCGACATTTTATGATTCATCAACGAAAACGCGAATACAACATCCCATGTTTTCAGACAACAATCACTGTCATTTTTTTTTCTAGTTATTCGCGAGAAGGGTCTAGTGTTATTTGGAGGGGTATAATCAAAAATAAAAACAAAAAATGTTGTAGGATTCACCCTCTCTGCTGCTCATGGTATGATATTACACAGTAACTTGGCACTATTTACACATGGTATGATATCATACAGTAACTTGGCACTATTTACACATGGTATGATATAATACAGTAACGTTCCACTATTTACACATGGTATGATATTATACAGTAACGTTCCACTATTTACACATGGTATGATATCATACAGTATCTTGGCACTATTTACACATGGTATGATATCATACAGTAACTTGGCACTATTTACACATGGTATGATATTATACAGTAACTTGGCACTATTTACACATGGCATAGTATTATACAGTAACGTGCCACTATTTACACATGATACGATAGTATACAGTAACGTGCCACTATTCTAACCTGGTGTTATTCAATAGAATAACATACTAATATTTATATATGGTATCATTCTATAGGTTACTTACTATTATTTACACATGGTGTTTATATTACGCAATAAGGTTACAATATTCACACAATATTATTATATCAGTAGCACGACTATCAATATATACTTATGTTATTATACTATAGTGTAATATGACAATATTTACACACGTCGATATAAAATACAGTCAAATGACAATATTCACACACAGTAATATAAAATACAGTCAAATGACAATATTTACACTCGGCGATATAAAATACTGTCAAATGACAATATTTACACGTGGCGATATAAAATACAGTCAAATGACAATATTTACACAGCGCGATATAAAAAACAGTCAAATGACAATATTTACACACGCAATATAAAATACTGTCAAATGACAATATTTACAAACGCAAAATAAAATACAGTCAAATGACAATATTTACACACGACAATATAAAATTGTGTCAAATGACAATATTTACACATGGAAATATGCTATACACTGAAATAACGATATTGGTGATTTTACATATCTACATATGGTGCTTACATACATACATACATACATACATACATACATACATACATACATACATACATACATACATCCATCCATCCATCCATCCATCCATCCATCCATCCATCCATCCATCCATCCATCCATACATACAAACATACATACATACATACATACATACATACATACATACATACATACATACATACATACATACATACATACATACATACTGATGGGTACAATTCTTTACATATACTTTATTAGTAATGTAAAATTCCTTACGCTGATAATACCACAATTTAAAACATATTTTATTATACTATATAGCGTTTTGTCAGTATCTACAATTGGTATTGCATAAATAAACATCTTGCTCATGGTATAATTGGGCAATGCTATTAGGCCACACGTATGGAAATGCTATTAGGCCTCACATATTGAAAAGCTATTAGGCCACATGTATTGAAAAGCAATTAGGCCTCACGTATTGAAAAGTTATTAGGCCACACGTATTTAAATGCTATTAGGCCACATGTATGGAAATGCTATTAGACCACATTTATTGAAAAGCTTTTAGGCCACACGTATTGAAAAGCTATTAGGCCACACGTATTGAAATGCTATTAGGCCATACGTATTGAAATGCTATTAGGCCACACGTATTGAAAAGCTATTAGGCCACACGTATTGAAATGCTATCAGGCCACACGTATTGAAATGCTATTAGGCCACACGTATTGAAAAGCTATTAGGCCACACGTATTGAAATGCTATTAGGCCACACGTATTGAAAAGCTATTAGGCCACACGTATTGAAAAGCTATTAGGCCTCACGTATTGAAAAGCTATTAGGCCTCACTCTTGAAAAGCTATTAAGCCATACGTATTGAAAAGCTAGTAGGCCTCACGTATTGAAATGCTATTAGGCCACACGTATTGAAATGCTGTTTGGTGGCTAATGAGTAATTAACATTTGATGGTCTTTTTTGAAAGAAGTATAGAGTCGATATGGAATTTTAACAAAGATGGCACTATGGCCTCTGACATGGAATTTAGCATGTAAATGACACTCTGGAGTCTTAATTGCAATGGAAAGTAACCAATGTCCATAGGTTTAACGTTGTGGATCTCTAGGTTCTTGAACAGAAGTTAAATATTAAGGCTATACATTTGTTTGGCATGTGGTGGCGACCATATGAGCTCTACTGTAAATCTATGACGGTGAGTCTCCTTACTCTGTTCTTCAATACCATGTGAGGCTAGGGTTGTAGAGAGTATGCTGATGGTAACATAATTCGAGAGAGGAGACAATTGTTTTACTATGGTAATATAATTAGAGAGAGAAGACAATTGTTTTACTATGGTAATATAATTCGAGAGAGAAGAAAATTGTTTTACTATGGTAATATAATTCGAGAGAGAAAACAATTGTTTTACTATGGTAATATATTTAGAGAGAGAAGACAATTGTTTTACTATGGTAATGTAATTAGAGAGAGATGACAATTGTTTTACTATGGTAATATAATTCGAGAGAGGAGACAATTGTTTTACTATGGTAATATAATTTGAGAGAGGAGACAATTGTTTTACTATGGTAATATAATTCGAGAGAGGAGACAATTGTTTTACTATGGTAATATAATTCGAGAGAGGAGACAATTGTTTTACTATGGTAATATAATTCGAGAGAGAAGACAATTGTTTTACTATGGTAATATAATTCGAGAGAGGAGACAATTGTTTAACTATGGTAGTATAATTCGAGAGAGGAGACAATTGTTTTACTATGGTAATATAATTCGAGAGAGGAGACAATTGTTTTACTATGGTAATATAATTCGAGAGAGAAGACAATTGTTTTGCTATGGTAGTATAATTCGAGAGAGAAGACAATTGTTTTACTATGGTAATATAATTCGAGAGAGGAGAGAATTGTTTTACTATGGTAATATAATTCGAGAGAGGAGACAATTTTTTTACTGTGGTAATATAATTCGAGAGCGGAGACAACTGTTTTACTATGGTAATATAATTAGAGAGAGGAGACAATTGTTTTACTATGGTAATATAATTAGAGAGAGAAAACAACTGTTTTACTATGGTAATATAATTCGAGAGAGGAGACAATTGTTTTACTATGGTAATATAATTAGAGAGAGGAGAGAATTGTTTTACTATGGTAATATAATTCGAGGGAGGAGACAATTGTTTTACTATGGTAATATAATTAGAGAGAGGAGAGAATTGTTTTACTATGGTAATATAATTCGAGGGAGGAGACAATTGTTTTACTATGGTAATATAATTCGAGAGAGGAGGGAATTGTTTTACTATGGTAATATAATTCGAGAGAGGAGACAATTGTTTTACTATGGTAATATAATTCGAGAGAGGAGACAATTGGTTTACTATGTTTATTAGTGATTTGATATTTACTTTGTACAACTACTTTTACATTCTACCATGCGTGATCAGTAAATAAGTGGGTGTTGACCCCAAAAATTCGTGTTGGATAGTAAATTTTGTTTATTCAATAGTTGGCCACTAGGTGTTAGATGATATATGTATTGCAACATCACATTTAATGTTAGATACGCAAAGAGTAACACCACGTTAAATTTATGTTATGGGCCTTAGGGTTGCAATACCCTCCACAAATTAAAGCCTTAGTGTTAAGTTCACGTTACGGACGCTAGAGATCCACAACGTGAAACCTTTTCCCGTTTTTAACAATATGATTCCCCTTAGTCGCTATAGTACCATTTCCACGCTAAAATCCTGTTTTTGGTCATAGTGCAACTTTAAAAAAAAAATTGTAGGTTCTATTTTAAGATTCCGGTGCAAGCTATGGTGCCATTTGTATATATTGCTTTCTAATGTTAATTTCACATAAATTTCGCAACCGAATGCTGCCCCCAGCCACCGTTGAAACTGACACCAAGATGAGAATATTCACACAGGGTAATATATTGTATTTTGCAGTTGGAGTAATAACAGTTGGAACAGTTATATTTGTGGTACTCAGTTTGTTGGTTGGAGTTTGGATTTGCAGGTAACCATATAAATAGCTATCACCAAATCTCCACCGAAAATTGACTGGTCAAATATTCAACGTTTTACTCATCATTTTTTGTTATCTAAATTTCATAGATATAGGCTTTTTGCTATGTTCCACCAAATCATGCTATGTGTGTCAGATTGTAAAGATACATGTAACTTTGAGACGAAATGTGTGTCAGATTGTAAAGATACATGTAACTTTGAGACGAAATGTGTGTCAGATTGTAAAGATACATGTAACTTTGAGACGAAATGTGTGTCAGATTGTAAAGATACATGTAACTTTGAGACGAAATGTCTTCGAAGATTGCTCTCATTGTGTCTGAATAGATAGTTGAAAAGGAAATACTATGAAAGACTTGTGTGATGTTTATTAATTAAAGATGTCTGGTTTCATAATTTTGTACATATGTAGCTATAAGTCTGTAAATATTGATAATTGTGTATAAATGGTATAAATTTATAATTTTGCAGATACGTTTCTTCGTAACTTTTTAATGGTCTAATGCGAGGTAGTTTCAAACACAATGCTTACATTACACAAAGTGTCGAGCATTACAAGGCAAGTCGAGTCTGCTCATTTCAACACAATTAGTATTTTATAAATAGGTATACATTGTTATCAGGAGTGATTTTAATTGTAATTCAAAAATGATTTTCAATAGGATTATTAGTATATGAATAAATTAAAACCTCGCCAGTCCCATCCACAATCACGGGTCTTCAGTCCCAGCCACAATCACAGTTATCCATTCACATCCACAATCACAGCTCTCCAGTCCGATCCACAATCACAGCTCTAGTCCCTTCACAGCTATCCATTCACATCCGCAAAGTTCTACTCTCATCCAAAATCACAGTTCTTCAATCCCATCCACAATCACAGCTCTAGTCCCTGACACAATCACAGCTCTCCAGTCCGATCCACAAGCTATCCAGTTCCATCCACAATCACAACTCTTCAGTCCTATCCACAATCACAGGTATCCATTCACATCCACAATCACAGCTCTAGTCCCTTCCACAATCACAGCTCTCCAGTCCGATCCACAATCACAGCTCTCCAGTACCATCCACAGTCACAGCTCTCCAGCCCCATCCACAGTCACAGCTATCTAATCACAGCGCTCCAGTCACATCCACATTCACAGATATCCAATCACATCCACAATCACATATATGTAAAGATTCTAAAACATTTATTAATCGCAATTGTACACGAGATGCTCAGTAACAGACTAACTCAACAATTCCAATATATATATATATATATATATATATATATATATATATATATATATATATATATATATATATATAACATGTTTGCATTCTGTAGAGGTTACGAGGAAATGGAAATAGAAGAGATAAACCCAATGAATTAAGAACACAATTGCTCAATGAGAGAAATATAAAAAAAACCTCTTAATTTTCATTTTTGATACAGAACAACTGAAATACTTTAGTAAAAAATGTAATATACGTCATCTGACTTACTGATAAACACCTGCTTATTGAGAGGTAAGGTGTGTTACCATTTGATCATTTTAATTGAAGTGACTTTTTAATTCAGCTTTGTATTTGTTCTTCATCGCAAACTTTTTTTCTATTAAAATAAAAGCTATGTAATAAAAATTCCTCATATGGGCAATGATTTGATATTATATTCATGGAACTCGTCAAATAAAGCACAGAATTTCCTATATGTTAATACACCTACGTTACTTGATATATGGTCATACACATTTAATGTAATTGCTAAATGGTCATACACATGTAACATACTTGCTATTTGGTCTTACACATGTAACTTACTGGATTTTTGGTCATACACATGTAACTTACTTGATATATGGTCATATACATGCAGCGGATTTAATAAATGACCATCTTCATGTAACTTATTTGATACATGGTCATACACATGTAGCTTATTTGATACATGGTCATACACATGTAGCTTATTTGATGCATGGTCATACACATGTAGCTTATTCGGTGCATGGTCATACACATGTAGCTTATTTGATGTATGGTAATACACATGTAACTTATTCGATGCAAGGTCATACACATGAAGCTTATTTGATGCATGGTCATACACATGTAGCTTATTTGATGCATCCTCATACTCATGTAACTTATATACACATGTAACTTTCTTCATACTTGGTCATATTCATGTAACTTATTTGGTACATGTCCAGACACTTGTAACTTATTGATACATGGTCATACTTATGTAACTTATTGATGCATATTCATACTCACGTAACGTATTTGATACATGTGTCATACACAAGTAACTTACTTGATACATGGTCATAACCATGTAACTTATTTGATACATGGGTCACACACATGTAACTTATTTGATGCATGGTCATAACCATGTAACTTATTTGATACATGGTCATGCACATGTAACTTATTTGATACATGGTCATACACATGTAACTTATTTAATACATGGGTCATATGTAACTTATTTGATACATGGTCATACACATTTTCGTGGTGATGCAGTATACCTAGATATTAGATATACTGTCGGTCGGGAAACGAAGAAGGCGACTAATATGTCTGAATTAAACAATGAGTTCTTTAAAATTATACGTCAATCTCAGGCATGGTCGAAAACAATCGATTCAGACTTGGACGTTTACAATTGGCAGGTCGATGAAACGTACCCCATGTTTAAGGTAGTGCAACTTAGATCGTTTTATATTTCATGCCTACAAAGGGTTAGGGTTAGGGCTTGGGTTAGCCAATGCTATGACATTTATATAAACAATAATTGCCTTTCATATCTGATTCAGAAAACGGCGTCGACACAGGAAGAAGGTAGAGCCCTTTGAGTTGCAACCCATCGCGTCCAAACCTTCAAGTATAGCTGATGAAAGGGGATATTCTTCATCTGCAGTACATTGTATTAACCCATGCTACACACACAGTTCAAATGTGTCTCGCTCAGGTAATAAAGCATTGATTAATGACAAGACAGACGATGCAAATTACGAATATGTCTCGGCTTTTCAATCAACGCCCGCACAATGGACAGATGATACTTACGATACTACAGGAGATAAAGCAAAGCCTCGCTTCTATGGTGCATACGATCACATACAAACACACTTCGACGAGGAATACGATGCAACACATTTGACGATACGTACAAGGCTCGATGCATGTGAAATATATGATCACGTGACAATATGTTCTGATGATGTATATGATGAAACATGTGTGGCACCAGCTTCCACTATACAATATAAATCCTATAATCATGTGACAAAAGGCACGTGCGAAACGCCTGTCAGTCAACACAATATCATTAACAGCCAAGACAATATTTATGAACTTGTAGCATGACAGCGATATTTCTCTAACTCATGTTTTGATAGCATTTATCAAGTCAGAATTAATGCAGCAAGAACAGAAGTAACTAAAGTGTTGGAATATATGCCCACATTTCAAGAGGTTCGTGTCTCAGAATAAACAAAAAGGAAAATCAATAGTATAAATACTATACACTGACAAAATAATTTTGTAGTTGTATATACTGACAAAATAATTCTTAACTGTACATACTGAAACACAAGTTGACAACTGCATTTACTGACAGAAATTAATAGCTGTACATACTGAAACACAAGTTGTCAACTGCATACGCTGACACAAATTGATAACTGTACATATTGACACACAAGTTGTCAACTGCATTTACTGACACAAATTGACAACTGTACATACAGACACACAAGTTGTCAATTGAATATACTGATACACATTGGTAAATGTATATAGTGACACACAAATTGGTAACTGTAAATACTGACAAACTGGTAAAATGTTAATACTGACAAACTGGTAACTGTAAATACTGACAAACTGGTAACTGTAAATACTGACAAAGTGGTAACTATACAAATCAGTCTCCAAATGTTTCAACCTAATCAAGCTATCAGGGTCATTTAACTTTATAAATAAAAAAACAATTTTAATATAAAACCAAAACAAGAACGAAAACACGTGATGGAAAAGCTGAGAGAAAACATATACCATGTCTGAAGAAAAGGGAAAATCTGTGTAAAATAAGATAAATAAAAAAATAAAAAGGTTTGAAAAATCAGAAAATGTGGAAACTACTTTATATTTTCTGCAAATATTAATTTAAACATCTCTTCCACTGTGCGGTGATTTGAGAAGATACAAATAACCATATTTATTTATTCTTTTGTTTCAATCAAGATTATTGCATCTTGTTCATCGGACACACAAATGTTTCCCAACCTGTAAATAATTCTTATAACAGAACTAAATAATTCTTATAACAGAACTAAATAATTCTTATAACAGAACTAAATAATTCTTATAACTAAATAATTCTTATAACAGAACTAAATAATTCTTATAACAGAATTAAATAATTCTTATAACAGAATTAAATAATTCTTATAACAGAACTAAATAATTCTTATAACAGAACTAAATAATTCTTATAACAGAACTAAATAATTCTTATAACAGAACTAAATAATTCTTATAACAGAACTAAATAATTCCGATATTTCTTTCTACTAGAATAGCGTAACATATAATAATGGGATTATCATTGCTGGGTGACTGATTACATAGGATTATTAATGCTACATGATTAGCGTCATTATCATTGCAAGTGGACTGAATACATATGATTAGCATTGCTACGGGACTAATTACACGTCATTATCATTGCCAGTCGACTGAATTCATATGATTAGCATTGATACACGGACTAATTACACGTCATTATCATTGCCAGTCGACTGAATTCATATGATTAGCATTGATATACGGACTAATTACACGTCATTATCATTGCCAGTCGACTGAATTCATATGATTAGCATTGATATACGGACTAATTACACGTCATTATCATTGCCAGTCGACTGAATTCATATGATTAGCATTGATATACGGACTAATTACACGTCATTATCATTGCCAGTTGACTGAATACATATGATTAGCATTGATATACGGACTTGTGGTTATCATTTCTTGAGGACAGACTATGTCTGAGTATCATTGCTAAAGGACATATTACTTGGTAATATCGTTGCTAAGGAACATATTACATGCAATTCTCATTGCTAGACTGATTACATGCAATTATGATTACTAGGGGACTGATTACTTGGAATTCTCATTGCTAGGGGACTGATTATATGGAATTATCATTGCTAGGGGACTGATTACATGGAATTCTCATTTCTAGGGGACTGATTATATGGAATTCTTATTGCTAGACTGATTATATGGAATTCTCATTGCTAGGGGACTGATTACATACAATTCTCATTGCTAGACTGATTACATGGAATTCTCATTCCTAGGGGACTGATTACATGTAATTCTCATTGCTCTACTGATTACATGGAATTCTCATTGCTAGACTGATTACATGGAGATCTCATTCCTAGGGAACTGATTACATACAATTCTCATTGCTAGACTGATTACATGCAATTCTCATTGCTAGGGGACTGATTACATGGAATTATCATTGCTCTACTGATTACATGGAATTCTCATTCCTAGGGGACTGATTACATGCAATTCTCATTGCTAGACTGATTATATGGAATTCTCATTGCTAGACTGATTACATGGAATTATCATTGCTCTACTGATTACATGGAATTCTCATTCCTAGGGGACTGATTACATGTAATTCTCATTGCTCTACTGATTACATGGAATTCTCATTGCTAGGGGACTGATTACACGCAATTCTCATTGCTAGGGGACTGATTACATGCAATTCTTATTGCTAGACTGATTACATGGAGATCTCATTCCTAGGGAACTGATTACATACAATTCTCATTGCTAGACTGATTACATGCAATTCTCATTGCTAGGGGACTGATTACATGGAATTCTCATTGCTAGACTGATTACACGGAATTCTCATTCCTAGGGAACTGATTACATGCAGTTCTCATTGCTCTACTGATTACATGGAATTCTCATTGCTAGACTGATTACATGGAATTATCATTGCTAGAGGGACTGATTACATGGAATTATCATTGCTAGGGGGACTGATTACATTGAATGTCATTGCCAGTGACTAATTACATGGGGTTTTTATTAGTACGGAACATATTACATAGTATTATAATTGCCAGGGGAAAGATCGCATGGGATTATTCTTGCTATGAGACAGATCGCATGGGATTATCATTCCTTCGGCACCAATTGCATGGAATTGTCTTTGCTAGGAAGATAATTATATGTGGTTATCATTGCAAGGGGACAGATTAAATGGAATTGAGCACCCGTCGACAATTAGATCTCTCACAAATTGTTGTTTATCTTCATTTAGACAAAAAGGTAACTATTTTCTCAAATATGTATCTGAGTAATACCAAAAGAATAAAGATGCTTATGTCGTACTCACATCGAAAAGCATTGCTGCTGTACCCCCAAAACCTATCATAAAATACCCCTACCCTCAAAACCTATCATAAAATACCCCTACCCCCAAAACCTATCATAAAATAACCCTACCCCCAAAACCTATCATAAAATAACCCTATCCCCAAAACATACATAAAAAACCCTACCCTCAAACTTACATAAACTAACCCTACCCACAAAACTATTATAAAATACCCTACCAACACAATTTATCATAAAATACCCTACCCCCAAAACCTATCATAAAATAAACCTACCCCCAAAACCTATCATAAAATACCCTACCCCCAAAACCTATCATAAAATACCCCTACCTTCAAAACCTATCATAAAATAAACTAACCCCAAAACCTATCATAAAATAACCCTACCCCCAAAACCTACATAACAACCCTACCCTCAAACTTACATAAACTAACCCTACCTCCAAAACCTATCATAAAATAACCCTACCACCAAAACGTATCATAAAATACCCCTAACCCCAAAACTATCATAAAAGAAAACTACCCCCAAAACCTACATAAAATAACCCTACCCCCAAAACCTATCATAAAATACCCCTACCTCCCAAAACCCATCATAAAATAATCCTAACCCCAAAACCTATTGTAAAAATTGTAACCGAGTTGATATTTGGATTAAATGAATAATTCAAACACAATGTGTGAAAGATACAAATGTATTAACTTAATAAGTAAAGAAAAAATGTATGATGTAAAATATTAACGATTCTCACAGACGAAAAATATACACTTGATTCAATCGTTATACTATCACACATTGATAATAAACCATTAATATATATATATATATATATATATATATATATATATATATATATATATATATATATATATATATATATATATATATAAGCTTAAGGAAATTTCAAATAATAGTACACACTAATATAATCATATAGTTTCACGTATAGACAAAGCATTGGATTCAAACAATTTCAAGTTTTCAAATACGTTAAAAATGTTCTGCACTGTCAGTAAGATTCACATATCTCGTGGAATTCATCTAAGATTCAAAATAATTTTATGAAAATACAAATATATCAATTTAAACAACAATTGGAATAAACATATGCTTCTTGACCCTTGTATAGTCGCACGATTCATCCACCGATAAACCTCACAGTTTCACCACTTTCCTCGGGTTGACCCACTCTTGTATCGGCCGTTCACACCCTTCACGGATCAACTACATGTACAGTCAGTCATACGTATACACGTACAGACAGCATACAGCACTCTTGTATTAGCTACGTTTACAGTTTTGGCTTCACCACATGTACAGATATGCGTACATAATGTTACACGCACAGGGGTATTCACTTGACCGAGCGGTGTCAAACCCTGGCGCGAGTCACGCTAGAAGTCATATGTTTTCCCCAAATTTCCAAAGACTTCCATACAACTTGAGTTGTAAAATGGAAAGAGAGACGTGTCTGCTATATTTAATAACTTTTGCTCTAATCAATTGGCGACCCAGATGAGACAACTTGCCCAAAAGTCCATTAACTGCACCTTTGCAAGGTTTTTCTTCATTATCATCCGATTTCCGTACCAATAGCTTGTCATGCCGTAGAAATTACACTAGTATTCCCTTACTAACTGGGAATTATTTCACTGCGCGACCCTAGGCCAGTCAATCTTCATAATTTCCGCCGTTTCACGCTTATATACATACGCCCATTTTCCACTATGGACACATAAACGGTACCTACCAAGTTCCAACTTATTGATTCCATTCTATAATTTACTGATTTCCAACCATAAATACTGTCTTTTCAATCACAATACTTTTATACACCGCTGAATTTCAATATGGACTATGTTACACAGGGACAGTCATTCGGTTTGTACCTAAATTCACTTCTAACGATCCCAGCATGGTTCAAATTCACTAACACTCGGCTCTGTGACGTTTGCTCCTACTAATTGGCCAACTATTTCGGGCTAGTAATATTTCCATGGAACCGAAGACTAAATACTCACACAAATAAATCTAAGAATTGCTTAAAAACAGGGAGCTGTCAAATACACATACTCCAAATTTATTGCAATACATAAAGACATCTAGATAGATCGTTACATCACCTCGTAACCACGTAACGTCGTAACCACATCGTAACCTTGTAATCTTGTAACTTTGTAATCTTGTAATCTTGTAACCTTGTAAGCTACGATAAAACCAAACTGGTAATAATAATGATTTCTGGAAAATACTAATACATTAAACTCTATTTTCAAAAATAACCTTGAAATTTACAATTCACAACTTTTCAAATATGCATTGTAATAAATGAATCATTAAACGATATTGCAATACAAACTCAATTAACTTCACGTATCAAATAAAATGCATTCACCCCAATGGGTTTGAGAAATACCACGTGAAAATACGTGCTCTTCTCACTAGATCCAAATGATCACTGTCTTGATTATACCTTAATCTTGCTTAATTCAAAGGACAGTGAGTAATATTCACGGTAAAATACCCATGCATATCGTGATAATGATGTTTGCAGCCGCAAGTAGTTTACGGCGGCGCGAGACATGTTTGTTTCGTCGCTCGTCTGAAAAATCCCTGTTAATCCCAGACAGCGCCGCACGCACGCACAACATAACTAATAAAATATTCTCAGGCAAAACAAGTTTTTTTTTCTTTCTAATTCTGTGACACCTTTCATAAAATCCCCTATCCACAAAACCTATCATAAAATACCCCTACCCCTAAAACCTATCATGAAATACCCAGTTAAGTTACTTAAAATATCAATATAAAAGACAAATCCAATTGCAGACATGTTGTTGAAGAAATCAGCCTCACGAAATTGGAAATGAATAAATGTGAACAAATCCGTCTAATTTTCTCTGGTGTGGAGAGACAAATACATAATTTTGTAAACAACTGAATTTACAGTACAATGTTAAGATCTCACAGACGGCGTAAAAAAAAATCTACAACGTTTACATACAAATATGATTGGAGCTTTAGGGTTAGGGTTATGGTTTTAACGCAGCTAGCTCTGTCAAATATAGTAAATACCCGTTTTTTATTCATCAATTGAAATGGCAATACAAACTAATATCACATGTACGTTTAAAACGCTAGACTGTCTTGGTTTTCTTTTTAAATATTGTCAAAACATTACTGTGTTACAGCTCGTAAAATGATTATTCTGTTTTTGTTTTAGTGCCATAATAAATTAAGCATCGAGATCAAAGTCGCGATTATTTATTTTGTCACATTGTTTATAACTAAATCTTTTTATTCTTACTATATCGTCGCCAACACCAGTAGTTTTATCATTATTTTCTGCAATGATAACCTTGCTATAAACAGACCATGATGTCACTGCGCCCGTCTGCCGCCATCTTGTTTTGGGACACAACATCAAGCCAATAGAATGACCAGTGTGTCCACTGTTCTGTTCATTCCCATATGGCCATACACCACAATTAATTTTACTATATGTTCTCTACATATATTTCTCAGCACTGACCTTTCCACAGTGTGACAATCAATACAAATCATATGAAAATCTAAACTACCCCCAAAGATGACTTCACAGTGAAATTCTTGTCAAGGGTTGACCGGCATTTTTTTGAGCTGCTACACTGTAAACATAACAGCATGTACACAGACCACATATTTCACTTCCGGATCATTACCAAGGCCTTATTACTCCATGTGCACTGTCGCCAAATTACACACTGACAACCACTCTCTTTGCTCATATTCTCAAGAATAAACAATTACCTTTAAATCCCTACCAAATATGCATCAATATAACTCTTCTATCACCACCAAAATGAGAGAGGAAAAAATGTTCTAAAAATAGACTGGAACTACATTCGTGGGTACTGAACTGGAAGTATTAATTGTGATGTGATTCCATATGTCCACCATGTACAAGAAAATTAGGTGTATCCGTTAGAAGGTTTTTTGAACAGTGGTTGGTGTATACGTACTTGTATATGTGAATTTATCTGCATGGAATATTATTCTGCTATATAGTAAATTAAATAATTGACACAGTAGATCAAATGATATCAATTTATTTAGGGCCCTTTCTCTCTTCTGTTTTTTTCTCCTTTGGTTCATATTTGCGAGTTGTCGATGAGACATTTTGTGTGCACATTGTGCTAAATTTTCACTTAGAGCTTTTACAAGACTATTTTACGGAACTGTACACTAAAATATCAAACAGATTTTAAAATGAACTATTGCTATCTACCACGCTACATTCCGTGTTTCATGTCAAGCATCCACTTAAGTGTAGTATGGTCTACATAAGCTGTACACTTCAAAGAACGCTCATTAAGGTGGAGCTTTCGGATTACGTCAACTAATGCTAGACATTATGTTACGATTATATGGTCTACATCTAAATACTATTTTATTTATTTGAAAAAAAAACAACAAACATGTTATGTAAGCATAAAAAATAAAACTAATTCCTTGAATACAAGGTGAAAATTAAACAAAGTTGTTACAGTGTTGTGAATTAACGCCCACATAATTCTAAAAGTTCCGTTGCAAGTCCTAAAGTATAGAATTTCTAAAGAATGTAAGAGGTGTTCCGAATGAATTCCAAAATTTGAAACTGTTGGTAAGATAGAAGCCTTGAATATGCTGATGATTGAACATTCTATCTATGTCATAATGATAAAGTCAAATAGGTCATTAGGTTAATTCTAAACATACTTCCTATATCACAGTGATAAAATCAAAAAGGTCATTAGGTTAATTCACAATAATAACAAAACAGGGATTTTATTGTAAATGTCAATTTGCACTTTGCGATTCCAATCAATAATTGAAATAAATAAATCCTCTCAAATAATAATTGAACACAACTAAATGACCGATGTGATATTACGATAGGAAAAATAATTATGTTTATCACTACTTTCATACAAAAAACTAGGACATACTAGTAGAACCAAGATGAGTGACATCTTTCATCAACTTCATCAACAAGTTAACTTCTAGACACTACCAAGATCAAAAGGTCAAGTAAACATGTTTACTCATATTCTCTCACAATCATGAACCTACGTAATATTGTTTAAAAAATAACTCTTAGACTCTTAAAGTATGGATATAATTTAGAAATGCAATATAGTTAAAGATAACAATGTCTTCCCTGCCATAACGTAATTGTAGGCAATTATTGTTACAGATCTCCATTAGTAAGACATGGTTTCGTCTCTACGTCATCTTGTTCATGGTAAAACTCCACCCAAAAGTGAAGAAACTTGAACCCGTGAAAGACAGGTCTATCTTGGGATATTCTTTTTAAGGTTTCTGCTCTAATAAAAGTTTACTAACAGAGTCCATACAAAATCTACATTGTTCCCGGTTATTTCTTATAGAGGCATAGCGACAACAGAATACGTCTTTATGAACTTTCTATAACATCTGTTACGTGCTTAGGCTCGAATAAACAGTCACATAGAAAGAGTGAAAATAACAAGCTTGTAAAACTTAATAAACAATTTATTGAGTACAAATATTTTTCAGAATAGAAAAATAATTTAAGGTTTTAAGAATCAATTCCAAAGTTAATCCAAAATAATTGCAAATATTATCCATTAGAGAAATTTCAAAAGTCCTGCTAATAAAAATGTCCAAATAATTCTAAGTTCGAATTCTGGCGAAGTATGCAATATGGAAGATGATGTCTCTTGATGAAGTCAGTTCTTGTTAATGAAATTCTATGAGCACATATTCTTTTCCAGATAACTAACAAAATAATTCCTCTTGATCCAAATGAACTGACACAATTTCCAGTACACGATAATTAAAAATAATTCAAAAAGACACAACTTAATACTCTAAAAGCCCAAGTTCTTCTACTAAATAGTTCGTTCCCAAAACATGGTTTGTATCTCTGTTTTTTACGTAAACAAGGGGTCACGTGATCTTCTAGAAACTATCAGAACAAATTGACGTTCAAAGCATCACGTACACTTCTTATGACCCAACTGAAATAGAAAGATGTTTATACAAAAGCTCCATTTTGTCCTTTGAACCAACCAAATCATTTTAAAAGCTTGTTTATAACTCTGAAGCCAGGTCTAAAATGAGGTCAACATCTGGTGTTTACTCTGTAAAGTAAAGGTCACCCCACCCCACCCCTTCAATGAACGAATCTTAAAACTTAAAATGTCAAATTTAAATTTAGCAAACAAACAAAAATAAAAATAAATATAAATGACTTATATCAAATATACGTAACACATCCAGTGCGTGCAAAACTTGCCTTTAAATCCCTAAAACTGATTTTTGTCGGATAAATCTTTACTGTGTTCACCTTTTTCTGGATCGTATTCGATAAAACTAGCACTAACAGCATGCCCTACGCGTAATGTTATCTCCACTTATTTGACTTCATAGTCCTCTTTCTCGTTCGTGAACTTTCACATCGCTCTTATCAGTGTTGTGTTAGTTATGCGTTCCCTTTTCTTATTGTTATTTTATTATTTTGTGTGCTTTTTAAACGCTGCTGTTTCCCTTATTCATTATTTAAGTGTGATTTCGTGAATTGTCTAAAAGCATTTCAAACATATTGTTGTAAACTTTGTTTTTATCTCTTAATGTCCCACATTCTTTCTAAATATGGCTTAGTGATTTCCAATTATTTTTTTATTAACTGATGTGCCTTAATGGATCTTTTATTAATATTGCAAAAAAATAAGTTTATATTTATGATCCATTATTTTTATAGAAAAATATGTCTTGTACCTATTCTAAATCAAGGTTTTCTTTCTTCATTTCCTGCAATCTCTACTTTTTCCTTTGTAATTTTCTGACTTCTTGTATGTATGTATGTATGTATGTATGTATGTATGTATGTATGTATGTATGTATGTATGTATGTATGTATGTATGTATGTATGTATGCATGCATGGATGTATGTACGGAATGTACGTACGTATGTATGTATGTACGGAATCATCCAGCTCCCTGCCGTTTGCTATGAATACATTGTACTGATCCTTAGTCCTGCTTCTCAGTTCAACTGTCAAGCCTACTTTACTTCTAAAACCATATTTCATATAATATATTCTAATCTACCTTAAAAAAAGTAAAGTATATGATAACGGCGTTGGTTTTATCCACTTGACACACGAATGGAACAGAGGAATGCCGATTATTGGGGGCATCCATTTAGTACGTACGAAAAAATCTGGCAAAGCTTGACCCCTTCCCCTGTGTACATGAATACTTTTAAACACCCCCCCCTGAGTACATAAGCTTGATTCCCCTTTTCCCCCGCATTATATTGAACGATATTTTTTAATTCACGCAGAAACGATCAATGATTAATAATATTAATGTGTTTAAAGAAAAAGATAGTCCACCGACGTTGAATTTCCGGCTGCATCAAATAAATAAGATGCGGAACTTTGAAAACTTTGTCTAGTGTCCGCTAAAATTCAAAGGAATATCGTCAACAGGTTATGTATTATAGGAATATCCTCAACAGGTTACGTATTATAGGTTTGTTTGCTTGTTTGAGGCAGCTGTTAGTACCAGTTTTGTAAGTCTTTGTTAAGATTCCGTTGGGATCGAACCTACGACCTCCCGCTCCCGCAACGGACGCTCTAACCACTAGGCCACCGGAGCAGTTTAACAGGTTACGTATTATAGGAATATCGTCAACAGGTTGCGTATTAAAGGCATATCTTCAACAGGTTATGTATTATAGGAATATCCTCAACAGGTTTCGTTTATTTGTTTGATTAGGATTTTTGACGTAGCTTTAACAATTTTTCAGTCAAATTTTTTTTCGCAACGATGTCTGCAGTGAGGCAGTTTATAGTGATGTCTAGCACTGAGGCATCATGCCGCAGACATGTAGCATGATGTCCCGCCAAGTCACATTATCCTGACACCAGGCCGACCATACCTAACACTAACCTACTAATGCTGAGCGCCAAGCGAGGCAGCTGTTTGCACCATTTTTGTAAGTCTTTGATATGACTCGGCCGGGGATCGAACCCACGACTTCCCGCTTCCGCTGCGGACGATCTAACCACTAGACCACCAGATCGGATTAACAGTTTACGTCGTATATGAATATCGTCAAAAGATTACGTATTATATGAATATCAGCAACAGGTTATATATTATAGGAATATTGTCAACATGTTACGTATGATAACAATATCGTCAACTGGTTACGTAATATAGGAATATCGTCATAAGGTTAGGTATTATAGGAATATCGTCAACAGGTTACGTATTATAAGAATATCGTCAACAGGTTACATAATATAGGAATATCGCCAAAAGGTTACGTATTATAGGAATATCGTCAACAGGTTACGTAGTATAGGATTATCAACAGGTTACGTATTATAGGAATATCGTCAGCAGGTTAAGTATTATAGGAATATCGTCAACAGGTAAGGTACGATAGATAAATAGTCTAAAGGCCTAATGTCAGGCTGAAGCAGAGCAGCATTAGCTGCATTCTGCTGGACCGCCGTTTCAATGTGCACAGTATCGCTGACGTCATCATCCAGCTTTTCATTGTTCTCACTGTCAGTATTCTGATTAGTGTGAATGTGCAGGTGTCCTTTTATACATGACCACAACGACAGATGCACGCCGCACACGGAACGTGTGCTTGATAATTTCAGGTTGTGGAAGTGACGAACAATACATATCAAATGACGCGTTAAAAGAATCGTTTGACGATCTGAAAGCTATTCTCTGAGCAAGTGAACTGTAGTACAAATGCGTCAGATTCTCTACCAATTCGGGATCAGGAATGTTAAGACCAGCTGCAGAATGTGTCAGTACGACAGCAGTCCGGGCAGGAAACGTTCAGGAAAGTAAGTTTTCCGTGATTTACGCCGTGGGCGACAGCGGCTGAAACCCTCACACGTAATGATCTGCAGAAAATATTAACACTACTTGACGTGACGTGTGACCTATCTGATGTTTCGTTCAATGGGTGATTCACACTCTGTTGGGTCAATTTATTCTGCATGGAAAACATGCTTATCTAATACGATTGTGGACCATACCTCTTCCAGTGTTTTCCTGATTTCTCAAAGTTGTGTTTTTCCAACTCCGCGTCGATTGTTTTTCTTGATGCATTGAGATGTGACCCGTAATGATCATGAGTGAGCACTAGTTCCGTTAACTCTCAACTCATTGGAGTTATCCGGCGCGCAGCTCTTTTGTAGGCTGAACAATGTGGTGCGTGAGTGCTTGTCAAGTGCACATCATTTTCGCAAGTCAACACAACTTGCGGATGCACCCTGTAGAGATTTAGCAAATCTTTGATTCACATCGGGCCAACCAACACTCGCCACGACCACTAATGCTTTCACACGGCCATCAGCTATGCACATCACTGGCTGGAAACTTGGAATTGAGAGCAGACGTTCCATATCATGACCGTGCGTAGAAGCTGTACTGCTCCCATGTTCCCGTGAGCGCATTGCAATATACATATGACTGGAGTATGTTACACCGTCGACTAAATTTCCTAGAGTCACGACACAGGCAGCAAAGACGCACTGTATACTCGATATGAATATGTATAGGCACCTGTTTCATCGCTTCCGGAATTCCCAAGTGGCACTTTAGCCTTGACGTCTTGGCTGAGGAGAATGCACACGTTTATTCTAAACACAGAACATATTTCATAGACATAGATGCAAACGGAAATACTCCGTCTTTGTGACGGATGTGTGCGGTATTGTCAGCTCTTGACAGTTTCACAGGTCCGTTCTTTATGTGACGTTTGCCATCTAATGACCTGTATCGTCTTGAAAGAAGCTGTAGATATGTCGCCAAGTTTGAAAGATGATAGTCTTGTTTCGATAAAGTTTATCTGTAGGAGCAGCAGAGCGGGTGAACCCTACAACCTTTTTAGACAAAATAAGGCTTCCTACGAGAGGGTGAACAGACCACGTTTTCAAGCAGAAATAAGGCTTCCTACGAAATCTCATTTAACCAAAAAAAAAAAAAATGTCTCCATTTAGCAAACGGAGACTTTACGATTTTTTAATCAATTTTGGTCACAACGTTGTTGTCGTTCACCCTCTCTGCTGCTAAGGGAGATAAATCCTTTATAGATTAATCCGCCACAACTTATAACATTTACCTACTAAGTTCCCTTGTATTATGACGTCAAAGGAATTTGTCGTCTGCTATATTACCTGTAGAGAGGTATAATTGACATGTGTGCGCCCACGTGACTGTAATGGAGTAAATACGTGTGTTTCGTTAGAGTTGTTTTTTTATCAACTTTAAATAATTTTAAAATCTTTTATTGTCGCTTTGGCTAAAACTGCATTTATTTAAATAGTTGTATTTATTTAGATCATCTATTAATACACTTTAAGTACAGACGTTCTATATAATCCAGTATTACCTATGTTCGTTCAGCCGGAACGCGAGTGTTTCCCATTCATTGAAGTAGGTGGGCGTGGTTAAAATTCCTTGTATACAGCTCTTTGTGATCTAATCGATAATACATTTTTGTATAGAGAATTAGAACAGGGAAAATATACGTTGTTATTTAAAAACTGTATTATTTTGTTTAATATTTCATTTAAAATACTTGTCTCATTTAAATGTTGTGAAATAGCATTAATAAGTAATAAGGAAATAAAATAACATACCCATGAAACGACGCTGTTGTAATAGTCGCCTTATATAGTATATCAAAGGTATAAAGCTTGGGGCTTTCGAAGGCCAATGCGACCGATCAAAACTAACCAACGCCATTAACCCAGGCGTGTGGTTGTCTTTTGTTCACAATCATGCAACCGGGTTAATTTAATTGGTTGCTTTTGATTGGTTGATTGGCCGTAGAAAATCCGCCCCGTCGTTTCATGTTTGTGCTGTCTTGTGCCGTCCCACTTAAGTTAATTAAGTATATATGTATGCCTAAAATTTGCCACAACACTCGAGTGGAGATATATATGGCATTGTGACGTCACCCCAAGCATATCTTCTGGGCGGTCTAAGATGGCGTTTGCCACCTTAGGCCTCCCGCTGGAGATGTATGTTTCGGGTCCCCTTGGGCTTACTTGGATGTGAAGGCAACCAAGGAGTTCCAAAGATGTGTTGTCATATATGTAACCTCTGGGTCTCTCTGACGTCATAGGGCGCCAGCGAGATTGCCAAATGAGTGTTTTTTGGTTTTTTTTTAATAATTAGAGATACAGTATACTATAAAAATATGGATATCAATGATGTAAATGCTATAATTGCTGAAATCTTAAATTTAAATAATAAAGGGGTATTATTATCTAAAGATCTCGACTGTGACAAGATTACCTCGGAATATGAAGATATTGAGTATCAGTCTAGTAAGGGTCGTTATGTTTTACCCAAGATGTACAGGTTCGTGAAAGGAATTCAAAAATCCATCAATGCTTGTTTGTACGGTAACGACATTAATGTATTCATAACGCTATTTAGCACCGTTGAAGCAATACGTCAAAAGCTCGGCCAAGAATATCAAAAACGAGCTGAAATTGGTTCTAAAGTTCGTGATCTTAGAAAAATGTTAAACGAGGAAAAACCAGTATCTTAACCACGTGGGTGTTACTAAAAAAAAAAATAGGCTTTCGTAAATAATTTAAATAATTTATTTTTTTTTTAGCGTTTTTTGTAACTACATAGGATTTTCTCCTGAGAGAATACTCATCAGTCTGGACTTGCCCATGCAGTTATGTGCATAATGGATGATCTGGTTGTAGTAGCAAGTAATCACCGCGACGCCTCCATTTTCACGTAGTTGTTCTTGTTGCCGCGTCGTTAACACAAATCGTTCATCGCCGTTCTCAGATATTACAATTCTGAAACCCCCAGCGATGTTATTTCTGAAACACTCGCGGATAGCGTCGTACAGTTTAACCCTGTCGAAGATGAATACGTTAGCTTGATGGTACATTATTTAATAACTCATCTTTTAATTGTGATAGTTTTACATTTGAAAAATTAGTTCACAAACAATATATGGTAGGTGAATCGCTTACAACTAGATTAGCCCGAGAGCGGTTATCAGCAATTAAAAAGTTTATACCGGTTCGAGACAGACTTCGCGAGAAACTTCAACAACGACAACAAGCGCAGACTGACTTTTCTGTGTCAAGTGAACAACTGTTTACTCCGATAACAAGTGCGACCAAAGATGTGAAAACAGCAACTGAACGAGCAATATTTGGGGGTATTCCTGAGAAAGGCAAGCGACGAGAAGTGCCTGTTCTTGGTGTGCTTGAAAGGATAGCAGCAGAGACCGGACAAACACGCACAGGGATACAACAGCTATCCAGTGATATAAAATCTCAGCGCGAAATTGAAGAACGCGAAGAAGCAGCTGCAGGAAGAGACTATTCACCTGAAAGTATATTTACAGTCGCAGCATTAAATAGAATTGAAAAACTCGGTACGGATTACGAATTAGCTGATTTTGCTCGAAACAATTTTCCAAAGGGTATAAGAGAGAATTTATTAAAAGACGAGTTTAAAGATTTTATAAGAAACAGAAAGGATTGGGCATCAAAAATATATTTAGCGAAACATGGCGGGAATAAAATCACAGCGTTGCAGCACCCTGGTTATAATAACTTTCTAGCTGTGGTTAAAGGCGGTCCACAACCACCACCTTATATGGAGGATCCAATCCCGGAACAAATAGATATAAGAGCAGAAGCCAGTTCTAAGAAAACAAGCGGAAAAGGATATTCGATTGGAAATCTAAAGGATTTCAACGCTGGAGTCTTTGACTCTACCGTGACATGTCCTGGTAACATCCTCAGTGATATATCACGGTTAGAAGTACTTATGGGTGGAAAGCGAGCTGGAAACAACTCCGTCGAGATAATTAATGAAGCAGCTGATATCTGTAGACGATTATTTGCTGGCGGTATCATGGACATTAATGTATATCGAGAACTTATTGCTGAATTAGTTGAAAATCACAACGATGACAACGTCATTGATGACAACGTCATTGATGATGAAAATCCAATGGATGGAAGCGATTGATCACTAATTGAAAAACTACTAGTTTTATAACAAGATGATTATACACTATAACCATGATAAACCCGTAAGTGTCTACGTGGTGAACTCACGATTGCCTGTTTATAGAGCATATTACGGAGATGGTTTCGGCAATACCATTGCGGGGCTATTTACAAGAATGGCTCCAAAAGTGGCGCCGTTGGCTAAACAATTATCAATGAAAGCCATTGATGCTATTCGTGATAAGGGAATCAATTTCGTTCGAAATCTTGCCGGAAAGGCATTTTCTGCAGCGAAAGATAAAATATCATCATTGGTGCGAAAGAAAGCAACGAAATCTCCGATTTTGCTGCCATCAACTACAGTGATGCCTGCAAAAATCAGCAAAGCAATAAATAGCGCAGTGGAAGAAAAACTAGCGTCGTTGACTCCGGCTTCACCGGTAACAGATAGCGCTATCATGAACGCGATAGCAGGAAGTGGTTTGAAACAAAAAAGAAATTCGAAGAATTTTCAACGACGATAATTACAATTGAAAACACTAGTACTGTTATAAATGTTTAAACGAACAGCTGATCCCGCGCTTGATATGGAAGCCCCTGTGCGCAAAGACGATTCCGTCCGTGATTATCAATACTATTCCTATCATGCAATACAACCCGACCTACGATCGCGAGTTGAACTTCAAGTTCAAGATACCAGTAAATACTTTTTGCCGTGTGAAGCATTTATTGAAATTGAGGGAAAACTCGTAACAAATGTTGCAGCTGATACCCCATATGCAGATGACCCAAATATCCGAGTTGGTTTTGTTAATAATGGCATAATGGCGTTATTTGAAAGTGCAAGATATCTCATTGATGGAAAAGAAATTGAATCAATAGACCGTGAAGTTGATGTTGCAACAGCAATAATCGGACTAGCAAGATATTCTGATGATTATACAAGATCAGCTGGTCCATCTATGATGTTTGCAAAAGATACCTCTGATAACGCTGATCACCTTCAATACATTAAAGTGCTAACACCGCAAGACACTTCAGTTGCTAATCAGCAAGAAGCAGCTAATCCAGAACGTCGAGCTAGACCCGGAGCTGCGTTTGATATTCTCGGAGGTGTTAATGGTAATTTCAATCTAGGGTTTGCAACACGAAAATTAGCATTGGAAGGACAAGAGAAAAAGTTTTCATGTGCGATTCCACTCCATCACATATTTGGATTCTGCAGAAATGTCAGAAAAGTCATCTATGGAGCCAAACACACAATCGCGTTAGTGCGAAAGGGTGATGACAACGATGCAATTTGGCGTACTGGTGCCGCTGATGGTAAAGTTAAAATAACTAAATTAGTATTGTGGATGCCAGTAATGACCCCATCAATTACCACGGAAGAGCGGCTGCTCTCATTTATGGAAACAGGCGGCAAATCATTGCTAAGTTGGCTAACAACAACGACTGATGTCAAACAGGATAATGTTGATGGTACATTTACATGGCACTTGGCATCAAAACAAGGCGTTTCAGCTCCGCGTCATATATTTGTAGCGTTACAGAATAATGAGCGAGTTGGTAATCAACAACGCAGCCATATGATATTTGATCAATTAGGGGTAAGTGAGGTTTCGCTGAGAATAAACGGACAACAAGAACCAACCGAGGATATACAACTTGATTACAACAATAACTATATAGCACGTGTATATCATCGGATGCTGTCATATATGGGTCGTGATCAAAACGTTGATACTGGTTTACAAATATCTCAACTCGATTTTAAGAAATTGTATCCGATTTATTACTTTTCGCTGGAACATCTTGATTTAATGAGACAATATGTCGTTGATATACACTTTAGGGTTCGTATAGCTCCTGGTGGTGTTAATTATAGAGCGGTTGCTGTTATTCTCAGCGACAAATCAATGCTGTTAGAAGGGGTTGGCGGACGAATGAGACTTATTGATGCACCAGTGGAAAACATGTAAATGTAAAATCCATAGGATTTCCCCAATTAGATCAATTGAAAGCATAAATGTGTTTTACAATAAAATGCCATATAATGTTGTTAGTGTCAAGCTGACTGATGGTCAGGTCAAGAAATTACGATCAAAATCCGCTAAAGAATGTGGAACAACAATAACGTTAAAACCAGCGCAGATGTCCGGCGGTACACATAAAATATCATTAACGGATCGTCAAATAAAACATTTCAATGATGCAATGAAAAATAAGCGAGGAGTTCAAATAGAATTTTCGAAAGCTGCAATCGCGAACATGATAAAATCAGGTGGTATATTTCCATTGTTAGCTGCAATACCAGCATTGATTGCAGCGGCTGCCCCAGCGGTGGCGAAGGCGGCAGCGTTGGGAGCCGTTGGTACCGCGGCAGGGATGGCGTTGAAAAAGACAACTGGGAAAGGATATAAAAAAAGGGAAAGGGGTTGTACCTACCAGGAACTCCGTATTCATGGTACAGCGGGAAATCCGTGAACGGATCAGGTCTAAGAAGAATACCAGGAACGGTTTATTAGTTGAAAGCCCAATTGTTGAGGAACCTATGGTTCCTATGTCCAATTTTGATTTAATTGATGCTGCTAAAAAACTAGCGATAAAAAACTTCAGAGGGGTTTTTATGAGAGATCAGTTACCAAGAAAACCAAATAACGGTGAAACAGGTATCATCAATCTTGATAACAGTAACGGATCGGGAACTCACTGGGTTGCATACGCGATTGATCCACGTGGGATTGTCTATTTCGATTCATATGGGTTAGCTCCACCAAGCGAGTTTATGCGGTATATAAATTCTTCGATGAAACTCAAACAGTTTCCGATTTTTTATTCCACGCTGCCAACACAACAATTAAATGATCCACAGATATGCGGCCGTGAAGTAATAAATGTCCTCGCGGAGATTTCATTAAAATCCTTTGGATCTCCGTGGAAACCACCTCATCTGGTTGTAAACGAATACACGAGTGGGAAATTACAAGGATCAATAAATTGAAAACACAAGTTACGCTAACAATAATGATTGATATTTGGGGACAATCTCTGTCAATGTCGGAACCCACCGAGGAAACATCTGCAAGTTCTATCGAGGATGTAAAAAAAATAATTAAAAATGAAATCGCTGAGACGTTAAATTTAGCAAGTGTTGACCCGAACGAAATAGTTGTATTTCAAGACAAACAGGGTAAATTGAAAAGCAGTAATATATCCGCGGGTGACATTTTGATACGGCAGCGCGAAGCCGCTGAAAACTCTATTGCGCTGTATTCCAACGATGGACAACTTAAACCAGGCGAACTTGTATCTACGATCTATCTATGCCACCCACGACAACAAGATTACCACCCACGGCCGTGAGCTGGATGATTATATACGAGGTTATAATAGTTTTCGCAAAAATGTCGTACATAAATTCTTTGGAACCCCGCTTCTGGTTGGTATGACTCTCGCTGAAATCAAAGACTTGTTGAATTCATTCTTCGCTAACAAGGAAGCTGGAAGGATGATGACAGCTTCAGAAATCAAGGCAAATTATCTCGATATTTACAATGATATTTCTAAACTAATAGAAAATCTTGAAAAGATACAAAAACCCACTAACGACGTCGTTGTTAAGTTTTTTGGAACCCCGCTTGTGGCAGGCATGACTCTCGCTGAAATTAGCGAGTTTATCGGCAAGCATACTCACAATGCCTACATCGCTAATAGTTTCTTTGGTGTCCCAGCTACATCTACAATGACTCTCAAAGATATTAATATGTTTATGGTAAGACAAACAACACTTAATACCATCGTGGATAGATTTTTGGGGAGAACACCTGGTTCTGAAACCACATCGTTGACAGGTCCAACCCTCGCTGAAGTTAAAAAAGCTATTGACGAACAAAAATCCACCAAGGAAAAAGTTAACAATTTCTTTGATGGTCCTGAAGGTCATGAAACCACTACGACATATTTTGACCTTGCTAGTGATTATAAACTCCGAGTAGATATGGACTTGAGTTTATTTTTGATTTCATTTTTTAAACGCCGCGATAAAACGTCGATGAAATATACTGAAATCAATAAAACCTATTCTGACGTCATTGACGATATTTCTAAACTAAAGGGGAATTTTGAGCGGGTACAAAAACCAGTCAATGACATTGTTGATAAGTTCTTTGGAATTCCACACAACGCGGGTATGTCTCTCGTTGAAATTATCGCGGCTATCAATAAGGTAAAAATTCCACATAGTGTAAGCGCCGTTAATAACATCGTGTACACGGTTGATAGTGGAACTTTTGATTGGATCCGAGGAAACAGAAATTATCTTTATGTTGGCCACAGACATACTGGTGTACCAGGCTGCTACCGACTTACAATAATACATCACCGTAAATTTGATTTGGAATTCAGCAACACAGGTATCAGCGGTGTTAACACGCTGACATATATACTAGAGAGAATACCACCACCTCCACCCAATATACCAATCCCGCTTACGATTACTATAAACAATTCCAACCAGTCTGTGATTAGGGAGCCACTACCCTGGATAATAGAATTTGTATCCGGTATCCCCTCATCCGATCCTAAAACCACTTCAATAATAGGATAATTGAAAACACTATCAGGTTTAAAATAACAATGTCAATGACTTCATCATCAATGACACCGTCATCAACAATGACTTTGTCATCGTCGCAATATCGATTCGATACCGTAAAAGAGTTTTCCGCGAACTTGAAATCACTTTCTGAGCGCTATCGTGAAAAAATGAAAAAATACCGCAGAAGAATTACCGCCATCGACATCACCGTGTACTCGGTATCCGGTGTGATGGCCAGCGCCGGGGTTATTTTGTCGACGGTGACCATGATGGCTCCGATTGCAGTTCCAATTGCTATCTCCCCGGCAACAACAATTGCTGCAGTCGCCACCGCGATAACTAAAAAAATATCATCGTGCTCTCAGAAAAAACTCACCGATTATACAATTCGGTACAGGGTGGTATTTGACGCGTACTCGAAATTATCCGAGTTGATCTCGCTATCAATAGATAATTCGTTCATATCCGATGTTGAATTTTCCAGGATGACCCAGTTGTATAACTCCGCGATGTTGAAATTGGAAATTGAAGACAGCGTTAACAATAATGTCACTACAATTCAACGAACTGCAACTGCTTCAACGAATCGCGGAGAATACCACTCCGATACGAACAAGCATGATATCAATAACATCAACAACCCCACAATTTAGTGTGAACTTCCCTTCTCCGATTCCAGTGCGTGAGATCGCGCTGGCAAAA
Organism: Unio delphinus; assembly: GCA_029339505.1. Taxonomy (NCBI): domain Eukaryota; kingdom Metazoa; phylum Mollusca; class Bivalvia; order Unionida; family Unionidae; genus Unio; species Unio delphinus. The sequence goes on from JAQISU010000171.1 coordinate 1,576,679, forward strand.
TTACGAGTATATCATAGCTGGCCTAATATCAGATCGGTTGCATTTAGTGGTCAGCAACCCAATAACGCACTGGTGTTCTCGTATAAGAATAAACCAGATGGTACTCCAGAGTGGGAAACTGTTTCGTTACCAACTGGGTCGTACCAAATTAAGCAAATCAATGCTGAAATTCAGCGTAGAATAAAATCAATCACTGGAAAAGAATCAAAAATAGCTATTAATCTTCATCAACCGACGCTCTCGTCGTCGATCAAAATAAGCACAGAGGGATACATTGTAGATATATATAACAGCTCGTTAAGAACAGTGTTAGGATGGCCTGAAAAACCACCGGAAAAATCCGCCACCGACTTAACCACGGACGTACAATCATATCATGAAATCAATCCCAGTTATCGAGATAATTTATCTGATATAAGAAAAGGAAGAATCGCCGATAGATTTATATTTACCAACAAAGACACATTGCAATGGGATTTTATCATTAAAAGAACAACCGACTCATCTGTTACTATTTCATTTACGCTAACTGACGTCCGTGGTTATTTTAATGAAATTAAACAATTATATGACACACAACTAGAACAACTACAGAAAACAAGATCGCAAAAACACGTTGAAATAATAAATCAACTTATATCTGACATGGAATATATCTATGAACTAATTATTCAAACAATAATTAATGACAACAGCGAAAATAAACAACGATTCCTAACCGATTACAATACCACAGAAGACAATCTACGTAATTTCAAGTTTCCCAAATATAATGCTGATGAACTAGCAAGAATTGTTAAAACCGATATCAAGGCGCTACAAAAATCAGATTCAGCTGTCCTCTTCAGGTATAATAATGATCCAGATGGTGGCGGTAGGCATATTGCCCCTCATAATGTGAATATTTCAACGGTGATTGCGCTCAATTTAGTATGTGATGCAATTGAAGGAAGCTATCAAATTAATCTAGAGCAATCAAATCAAGCTCAGCAGGGATATATTCTTTATTCGTTTGCACCAACAGCTCCTCCAGGATTCCTAATTATTGAAAACCCAATTAATCCTGTCTACATGCGATGCCATAATAATTCGTTAACGAGAATTAATTTCCGACTCACCGACCAGTCAAATAATTTAATTGATCTACAAGAGGAGGTGTTAGCGATTAGTTTGTTTGTAAAGTCCTAAAGACTTCCATCATAAATGATTTTCGTCCTAAAGACTCGATCAAATTTTCGGTTAAAATCTTAGTGATTTTCATCGTAAAAGAATTATTAACCAGAACTGAAAGTTCCAGCAGCAGAGAGGGTGATGACCACATCGTTGCGACCTTGAATCTTTTTAGGTGTATACGAATTTTATTTTATGACCGTTTTTTTAGACAGAGCAGTTTTAATTATTTTTTCTGCAACAAATCGTATTGAAGTCCCACAAATGTCAAAGTATCTACTGGCTTCATTTATCGATTGAAAGCTTCTCTCTTCATTATTTTCTAAATCAAACGATTTAACTCTCCTAGGGCGTTTTGCATGTTTGCCAGTTCCACCTAATTTTGAATTCAGACTTTGTGAGACGGCTTGAAGATTCACAAGACAATTATCAGTCTTCACGCCATTTATGTGATCAATCACAAATCCGTCTTCGATTAATCCGTTATGACATTCAAAAATAATTCTGTGACAGAGATATGTTTTATTTCTAGCACTAAACAACAAATACCCCATATTATTTAGATATCCAACCGGGTTTTTTAGTCTGCGGTGCCTGACAACACCATCACTGGAGGCTTCGTAATTAACGAGCACTTGATGAGGTCTGAAATCTTGGCTCATTTGTATAATAATACTACTTGTCTAATTTATTATTTGCTTTAATTATAAGTCTATCAATGTAGTCTTGAGGGGTTTTGATGATTTTGTCCTTGATTTTATCAAGGACGTTAGGGTCAATGATTCGTTTGTCATAGTAGCGTTTTAGTTCCCTGTATCGTTTACCCCCACAAGCAAGACACAACTGCGATTTTCCTCTAACGCCCACCCCACATTGGAGGCATGGGAGAGGGCCAAAACTTCCTCGCCTAACGCTTTGTAAATGATACCCACAGAATTCGCTTCTGCATGATTTGTTACACGGGGTTGTTGATCCAATCATTAGCCACTTGCAGTGATTCATTATACTATATTTTTCTATTTAAATACTTGTTTTAATTATAACATGGAGGAATTCAACAGATTATCGAAAATTAAGCCTTGGAGAAATACTAAATTCATTGATTATAACATGGAAGAGTTCAAGAGATTATCCAAAATTAAGCCTTGGAGAAATACTAAATTCAATCTCGATGAGGAGTTCAACAGATTATCGAAAATTAAGCCTTGGAGAAATACTAAATTCAATCTCGATAGAGTCTCTGATACACCAAAACGTCTAATCGGTGATAGAACTATACTCGGTAAAATCAGGGAGTGTTTTAATGAATTCTACCGAGACGGTGCAGCATACTGTTGGTCGACATTTCGAATTATTGATGAAGATGTCCATGTACCCATCATCGATGCTACTATGAACGATAAAAGAGCAGCTGAGATAATTTCACACCTTGGCCCGCCAAGGAGCTGGAAATCCAAAGGTAAATTGCAAAGCAATTCCCAAACAAGGAAAATCAAAGATGGAAATCTAAAGGTAAATTGCAAAGCAATTCCCAAACAAAGCAATTCCCATCAGAAGTATTTTTTCAGAATAAAATTCATTATCGAAGTCGAAGGCAAATGGATTATTAGGGATAAATTTGAACCAATCCTAAAGGATAAAAAAACTGTCATTGTAAGTAGAGATTCCAAACCAGGAGTTCTAACTGGAATTGACAAACCATACTACGAGAGATCTTATCCTGTAACAGCAATCGTTTATGGAATATATCCGTTAAATGATAAACCAGATATCGCAAAACTAGCTCCTATGAAATATTCACCGTTGACTTCGTCAAGGCTCAATTGTGTAGCAACACGGGTAATGGAACACTTCACAAATGCATCCCGAGGAAATAAACTAACTGATCTGCGACGTAGGAAAATAACCGAATGGGAACTGACAGTGAAACAGCACGGTGCAAAGATTTCTGATATAGCTAAATTAGAAACATCATTTAGATTCCCAATAACCGTTATGACGATAACCGGAGAAGTATTATACGAACCGAAATATAACAAAAATGGAGCGCCAATACAAATTATTGATCATAACAAACACGCGTGGACACCTGCAGTAACAATATTTCCACGAGATAGAACCGTGAAATATATCCCCCCAGAATTCGTCGGGGATGTGTTTTATAATGAGAAATTATTCGATGCTATTCACACGCTGTGTAAAGATGATCCTGTGTCAGTGTGGTTACTTAGAAGTGATGAAGATCCCGAAATAGGATTTGATCAATTTGTAAGACCAAATGGTGAATTATATCGCGTTGAAGAATTAGATAACAGAATGAAAAAAATCGCTAGTGATTTTTCACCGGAGAGTTCCCATGAAAAACTATTAACGGATAGTTTTACTATTCCATCAGTGGTAGCTCACTTCGCAAGAGAAAAAAACTCATGGCGTCCAACACGAAGTGATTTTCTCGAAGATGTTAAATTGAGTTGCATCGAATATTCCCATGGAGGGCTGTGGAATACAAAATATCATCGTGGCGGTATGATTTCAATTGATATATCCGCGTGTTATCCTGGAAGTTTCCTCGGGTATGGAGAATGTAGTAACTATTTTAAACGATTTGGACACCCCACACATGAAATGACTCGTGTTGCGATTAATGGTCCATTGCCTGATTTTGATTTAACTGGATTCGCTCGTGTGATATCATTCGAATTCGCTACAGGGTTGCATCCGTGTAGTTATGTTTGGCTCGGTAGACATATATCTGAAAAGGCTTGGATGCCAATAGTGTTACTACGATATATGATTGATTGTGGTATGTTAATATCGCTGATTGTTTCCGAAGCTATTATATGCTATCGGGCTCAGAAAGAAGTTTGGCTACCACAACCCAATCTAGATCGTATAATTAGCGAACAGCGAAAACAGTTTCCAGATGGAAATTCGAAGAATTTCAATGAAGAACAAATCATGAATTGGTCTAAGAAGTTATTTGAAATTAAAAAAGAACAAGCAAAAGATTTTGGACGAAGAATAATCGGTAAATTTACCCAGGGTGGAAGATACGACAATGCAAAATATTCCTCGCGGTTGATCATAGACATCACTGAATACGATTTTATTGTAACGGATTTAACGAAACAGGGGAAACTTGTAAATCGTAAAGACGCTTTCCTATCCGATGGAAGACGATTAGGTACAATTGTTACATACTGTGATGGATATATTAAACAATATACGCATTTGAGAAGTTCTATGCTAGCTTATGCTTCTATTAATCTATTTTCGATGATAAATAGATTTCCTAATACCGCGGTTAGAGTAGCCACTGATTCGATGTATATACACAATAAATATAAATCAGATATAGCTAAATTCACATCCCAGGAGGCAAATTGGGGATGTTGGCGATTTAAAAAGGAAACACTACATGAGTATTGTGAATCCGCAGATGTTACCATGGATGAAAAGTACTTAAAGTGTGATGAGATTCAATCCGAATTTTCTAATGCACCACCGGTATCTGATCCAGTATGTAGATACAAGACAGTTTATTTAAACGGTTGTGGTGGGTCAGGAAAGACAACTCGTGCAATCGAATTATTTCGTCGGTCAAACATGATTGTCCTGACACCAACTCACAGACTCGCCAGAGAGATGAAACAACGAGGGGTAAATGCCTGTACCTATCACAGCTTCTTTCGATGGAGGGGTGACAAATGGACTCCTGATCGAATGGGTGATAAATTCATTCCTGAAATCATAATCTGGGATGAAATATGCACAGTGTCATTAGATGTATTACAAACATTTCTCGAGTGGTTGTTAAACAAAAACACAAAAGTCGTCATGTGCGGGGATCACGGCCAACCACCACCATTTGTCGGTGCATCCTCACATGAGTGGCTAAAGGGTTTTGTAGACTATTATGAAGAAATTAACACTGATTATAGATCACTTGATGAACGATTACGAGAATTCAAAGCGCTAATTAGATTACAACCGGATAAAATCCAATGTGAAATAGCGCGTGAAGTGATTTCAGAGACTCCAATGAATGATTTTTGGGAAACGTGGAGACCAAACGATTTGATAATTGCAAGTAGAAAAATAGTCAGAGACACACTTCAGATGAAGTTATTTGTATTGCATAAAGAAAAATTTGCAACACTTCCAGTACCATTATGTTATAGGCCATCGGATACACGAAAGCAGAATATAGAAGTTGATATTCCAGGACAGCGTGAAAAACAAATTCTCGTATTAAATGATATTGTGCTGGTTGATATCAGCGTCGTTGAAGATGCATTGCGTGCTAATAAATCCCCGTGGACGCTAGGATACGCAGCGACGATACATTCTTCACAGGGATTAACTATATCGGATACAATTGTTTGGATGGTAGATAATCGCATCGAATGGTCAAATTTAGTCTATCTTGCAGTATCCAGAGTACGAAAAATAAATCAACTTCGAAGAATTGTCCTGACAGAGTCAGGCGATAATGAAATCATTGGTGGCGATGATAATGACACAACAATGGATGATATTGATGTTAAAATTATTGATAAAAAACTCTCTGGTTACAAACAACAAGACAAAAAAAAAACAACGAGAATTTGACATTGATGCTGGATTAGTAATCACTTTGAAGAAACAACAGAATAATCACTGCGCAAGTTGCAATTGTATAATGCGTTGGCAGTATTCGGATAAGGATCCTCGCCAATTTACCGTAGACAGAAAGAATAGCAGCATTGGTCATGTCAGAAACAATGTGATGTTAACTTGTCTTGAGTGCAATAGACGCAACGGCGCTAGTTAAGACCCCGCGGTGGTAATTGAGTATCATCAGGAATCACTTGGAGTTGGTCGCGTGTAAATCCCCGCTGAGGGGCAGTTGAATCCAATTTATAGATTGGAGGTCTACCAGTTGATCGTGTTATACTAGATATCTTGTGTGCAGTAACACTCCAAATAGGATCAGTAGCCCTTTTTATACCACCCTCAAGCTCTCCTGGTTCGTATAAGTACCTGACAGTGACATTACTACCAACAATTGGTTGGGAAACGCTAGCGTTTCTAGGGAAATCTTTTTGTGGTTGTACGGGTATAGACTTCTTTTTAATAGCGTTGCTAGGTTTCATGTTAATTGTTCTAGTAATCTCATTATTCAGTGCGGTAATCACAGCTGGTAACCTTTTGACCCATTCACGGGATCGCTTTTCTTGAATGAATTCTTTTGCGTATTGATATCCAAATAACCGCTCAGCAATCGTCCGATTAAATCGTTCTACAATGGCCTGATCGCGATGTAGCGCAGTATGCCCTCGTCGTATGGTGACATTATGATGTTTCATTGTAGATAACACTGCACCCTGAAATTCCTTGCCAGGATCAACCTGCAATAGATTTGGCCAGCGTAGTGGACCCTTTCGATAAATCCTTTCGAATGCAGAAGCGACTTCAGTTGCTGATTTTGTTTTTAACGGTTCTGCTTCTTTGTATCGACTCGCAACATCAACTACGGTTAACGCGTATTTGTAACCACGATCATGTGGCAAAAATAATATATCAGCTTGATGAACTTCATTAGGGACAGTCACATCAAAATGCGAGTAATTAATTTGTTTAGGACGCGGTAGATAAATTTGCCATAGTGCCTGTTTGGATAACCAATTAGCCGCAGTAGCTTTTTTCACTTTTGCGGCGCTAGCGAGTTTATTGATTGCAGCGTTACCCCTCGAGTATCCCCTCGGAGAATAATAAATAGATTCCATGTTGTTATTAATTACCAGTGCCTAACATCAATTTGCTTTTCATAGACGATTTTATTAACCATGAAGCCAATTTTTCTTTGAAGGATTTATCAGGAATAGCATTTAATGCATGAATTAATTTCACATCTGCTAGATGCCTGTGTTGCAAATCACTGCTCTTTTATGCAACATCATGAGCGTGACACGCCGTATCAATAGCATTTATTGGTTCTTCACCATGTCGAGGTTGATTTTGATCATCAAGTCTGATATCTAATCGTGTTCCGGGGCCACAGTAGCTATATCCTGGAAGGTGCTTTTCTCCGGGGTACTTTGCCCATGGGGTTCCAGGGAGTTTTGCCAATTTGGCTGCGATATCACCTCCTCGTTTTTTTTTAAAACATCTCCGAATTGTAAAATCTTTGATTTTGAAGAAACAAATCTAAATTTTTTTGTACCACATGTTGCACATCTGCCAGTAAGCGCTGATCGGTTATTTTTAGTTGTAACCGTCGTCACATCATCTGTGCCAGTACGCGTTTTACACTTCACACAATATAGATCCATAATTTATGTATAGAGATATGGATATAATTGATTTTTCAGCGACTAAAACAAGAGAACCAGTTAAGCATCATGCAGCGCTACCAAACTCTATCCGCGCAATTATAATCGGGCCATCTCGATCCGGTAAAACGCAATTGCTGCTCAATTTAATAATGAGATGGATGAAGTGGGATAAGTTGTATTTAATTGCCCCTAGCGTAGATGATCAACGATGTTATGAAGTGTTAAAAGATTTTAACGAGAATGCATCAGAAATTAAGGGTGAGAACGCCATTGATTTTATAACTGATATTGACGAGGCGCCATCCGTGGATGACCTTGATGAGAGTATTAACAATTTAGTTGTATACGACGATGTGATGTTAGACAATCAAAAAAACCCAGCTAGAATATTTTCCCGAGGCAGGCATAAAAACACTGACGTGAAATATGTCACTCAACGCTACACTCAGATTCCAAAAGTGATCAGAGATAACTGTAATATTCTTGCTGTGTTTAACGGAGTTGATACACATACGTTACGAAATATTTGGCAGACATGGTGTTCCGATATGGACTTCAATCAATTGAAAAATTTCTTTAGTAACGCTCAGTCAACCCCGCATGGATTTATAACAATAAATTTACATGATCCTCGGACACGATATCGTATCGGACTCGATCAAATATTCGGTTGAAATCATTTATTACTTTTGTTAACCAGAACTGAAAGTTTCAGCAGCAGAGAGGGTGAACGACAACAACGTTGTGACCAAAATTGATTAAAAAATCGTAAAGTCTCCGTTTGCTAAATGGAGACATTTTTTTTTTTTGGTTAAATGAGATTTCGTAGGAAGCCTTATTTCTGCTTGAAAACGTGGTCTGTTCACCCTCTCGTAGGAAGCCTTATTTTGTCTAAAAAGGTTGTAGGGTTCACCCTCTCTGCCGCTGTAGGTCATCTAGTGTATTACACGATCACAATCGACGTGTTATCAATAATTGCTGTGAGAAGATCTGGATTGACGTATGTGATAGCCATTCTATTACCTCTATCACTTGCAAACGTTCGTAGCTATTGGCCCATATTCGGATGTTCATCTGCTCTATATTCAAGAGTTAGTTTGTGTTCGTGACGGCGCTTACTCTGCCTTGTGACCTCCAGGAGCGCTCTTTAATTTCAGTCTCATTTGCTTCAGACTCGAGATATTATTCACTTGAATTCAATACTTCGAAGTAAATAAATTCCACCCCAACCGGACACAACATATAATAAATACAATATAAAAATGTTAGATCTTAAAGCACGACTACAATATCATCACAGTTACAACATCATATTGTTATCTACTTGATCTCAAATCACGATTAGCATTTTCTAAAAAACACTATTACCTAATGGAAAATAGCCTTATAGAATGATTATTATGTTTACACAACAAACGAAAATGTTAGTTATTATTAGAAACCTAATGCTAAATTTCAAATAGAACATGGACTATGTCAAATACAGTAAGGGAATTGCAAAATCAAGACACACACTCAAATAAACATATTTTCCTCTTCTACTAATAATCATCCTAATACTAAGTCATTACACAGAAAATATTTCAGCGATGTATTAGTTGTTAACAGAATAACAGTGAATTCATATCAAGAAGAATTAAACTCAATTTTTGGACAAGATCAAGTTAAACATACAATGATTACAACAGCATGTAATGAAATAAAGAATATAAAAGATTCTAACATTGTATTAAATAAACATAACATGGAGAAAGCATGGGATTAACTATTGAGTTTTGGAATGACTTCTATTAGCTAATGCTTTTATAATGAAATTTAATTTACTAATTAATTATGTTATCACTTGCGATTTACGATTTGATTTTGCAATGATTTCTAATCAACCAGTAGATTGTAAAATAGCTGGGATTTTCCAATGGAATGTCTCAGGTTGTGTAATGATAGGGAGTAACTAGTTAAGTCTGGAATGTATGTGATTAACAAGTGGAATTTGAAATGACCTGCAATTAACTAATTGATTGTGTAATGACTTTGACTAAGGATTAGGAATTTGAATTTGTGATGACATACGATTGACTACTACATAATATAGGACACTGACATCCAATTTTGAATTTTTGATATATAACTAAGATAAACATCTTTATCAGGTTCAATACACCGAAATTACTAAATATTGGAATGAGAAACATAGTTTGCCTTTCCTTTCACACTTCTGCAAACACATTATATGTTATCGGAATGTGTAGAGCCGTGTGTGTGTGTGTTTGTGTGTGTGTGTGTGTCTTTAATAAATTTTGCTTCATACCTTTGTGTTTTAGTTGTAGAAGATGTTGATAATGTTTTTAAACTGCTATCAGTGACACAAGATAACCGGCTGGGATTTCCGGATTCACAAAAGAACACATTTGACGACGATATGAATACAATGTTTAATAATGAATGACTTGAATGAGGAATTAATTATGAATACGTTTGTGTAAATTAAATCCGAACATTGGATTAATTAACATAAGAACGCATAAACTTAATAATGAAAAATACAAACAAATTACTCAACAAAATACAAAGACAAGGGGTGAATGATTCACAGTGAGCAGATAATGAAAGGAAGGATATAGTTTACTCAGCTAGCAAACAATATAGAAATGTATTCATGTACTAAAATGAATTAGCTCACAGTGAAATTATCTAAACAAAAAAGGACAGATATACAACTTATCTTTATAGTCTCTAAAGGTACAATGGGTTTTACAAACCCCAAAATTAGCCCACTGCTACAAGATTATATGTAAGGATATACACTCCGTTATCAGCACACGTTGTGGCCGGTGTTACGAAACACCCAAATCCACCCAAATCCACTCAAATTCACTAAAATCCACACTCGAATCCACAACCAAACGTTACGGCAGCTCCACGTCTGCAATAGTTCATCTTCACAGCCGCTACGGATAATTCCTACGGCTGGCTTTACAGAATGCGCAACCTTCACCTCGATCACTCTGATAACTTAGAACGCTCGGGTCCCTCTAGCCACTTTGGACACTCCAGACAGCTCTACACATTCCGGTCACACCGGAATCTAGATTCTGGAGAAAATCGGAGATTATCGAAGAACACCGGACACTCTAAACTCTAAACCCTCCAGACGCTGGACAGCTTTACACAGTTCTACACAACACCGCTCTACAAAGGCTTACACCACTCTACATAGCTCTACACAGCTATACACAGCTCATACAGCTGAAGATGTGCAAGTCCTTATAGTAGACCGCTGACTGACAAGGGGCCGTTCATAAATAACGTCACGCACCTACGGGGGGGGGGGGGGGGGAGAAGGGGGGTCACACATTTGTGACAATGTGTGACGAGGTGGAAGGGGTGTTGAAGACATGTGACGTCACATCAAAATGCGTAACTTTAATAAACGTTCAACTTAATATTTTGATTGCTTACAATTTATTTAATGACGTTTTAAGTAGCTTCACGCATGTGGGGCATGATCTTAAATTAAAATGGACTCGTCTTCGGAATATCAACACCCCTAAAAGCCCCAATAATAGCTTTGTCCAAACAGCAATTTTCCGTTTCCAGTCTGCTGGTGTCAACAAAGCAAGCTTGAAATGATCTTTTTCTCGCCAAACTTTTTAAATTTTAAACTTTTTTGTGCTATAAAATTAAATTTAAAAATTTTGATAGAAAAGTAAATAATTTATAGGTTTGATAGAAAAATAATATTTTTATAAAGGTTGATATTTTTAAGATTTCAATTATAAAACATCTTACATTTAAGAAATGTAATAATTAAAGTTTATTTATATAAAGTTTATTTTACAAGAGAATAAATTAATGTTTATATGGCACCAATAATAATCTCAATTTTTTGGGGGGATGGGTGTGGTTAGGAATTAACCGCCACGAAAGATAAAAGTAAAATGTTCTATTGTCTTTTTGAGGCGTATGTGCTGGCATATCAAGAGCAGAACGACTTGCCAAGGAGAAGTGGTTCAAAACTGAAATGGAATATATACAAAAATCATGCAGATTTGCAAGTTAAAGTTGATCACTGATTGCAAGAATTAAAAACAATTCCCGCCACAAAAAAGGATCACTTCTGCCGTTTTGGGCTAAGCAAGCATCATATTCCGATAAAAAAAAAACTCCAAAAAAGTGCCTGTGGCAAACCGTGAGAATTCTGTGATCTACTACAAAGTTTCAAAGTATTTTGTTTTAGTTATAATTACTTTATTTGATAATTATTGCAGAATTTGAATACAATATTCTGAAAATCTGCAGTTTTAGCTAGACGATGAATATTTCGCAAGACATTTATGCCTATTTCAGCTTTCCAGGTCCTCCTTTTTAATACATGTTTTCTCCTACAATATCAGAGTGCAGCGTCACACAAAATTCATACTACAATGAAGTGATTTGAAACATGTTAATTTTCAAATAGGAAATACGGTTTTTTCGGGTAAAGGGGGAGAGCAGAGCTTTGTGACGTCATATTTTAGGGGGTCTAACTTTTTGTGATGACGTGTGACGAGGGGGAGGGAGGGGGGTCAAGCAGCAGAGAGGGTGAGCCGGACAACATTTTTAGACAAGTTTTCACTGAAATCAGGCTTAAAAACAATGAAACCAATGACATCAGGCCCCAAATGTGTGTGAGAATCTGATATCGTTTCATGGATTTGGTCCAAAAAAAAAATATGAAAAAATCAATGAAATTAATGAAATCCTCCATCGATTTTTGGGAAAAAGGGATTACAACGTCGTTGTCACTCACCCCTTTTGCTATGGGTTAACCGAATATTTGATCCAGTCCGATACGATATCGTGTTCGAGGGTCATGTAAATTTATTGTTACAAATCCGTGTGGGGTAGACTGAGCATGACTAAAGAAATTTCTAAATTGATTGAAATCCATATCGGAGCACCATGTCTGCAAAATATTTCGTAGCGTATGTGTATCAACGCCGTTAAATACACACAACACATTACAATTATCGCGAATCACTTTTGGGATTTGTGTGTAGCGTTGAGTGACATAGATCACGTCCGTGTTTTTATGCCTGCCTCGGGAAAATATTCTAGCAGGATTTTTTTGTTTATCTAACATGACATCATCGTATACAACTAAATTGTTGATACTTCCATCTAGGTCATTCACGGATGGCGCCTCGTCAATATCGGTTATAAATTCAATAACATCCTCGCCAGCAATCTCTGAAGCGTTTTCATTAAAATCTTTTAGCACTTCATAGCATCGTTGATCATCTACGCTAGGGGCAATTAAATACAACTTATCCCACTTCATCCATCTCATTATTAAATTGAGCAACAATTGCGTTTTACCGGATCCAGATGGCCCGATTATAATTGCGCGGATAGAGTTTGGTAGCGCTGCATGATGCTTCACTGGTTCTCTTGTTTTAGTCGCTGAAAAATCAATTATATTCATATCTCTATACATAAATTATGGATCTATATTGCGTGAAGTGTAAGGCGCGTACTGGCACAGATGACTTGACGACGATTACAACTAAAAATAACCGATCAGCGCTTTCTGGTAAATGCGTACAGTGTAGTACAAAGAAATTTAGATTTGTTTCTAAACCCAAGGAACCCAAGGAACCTTTAAAAAAAAACAAGGAGGTGATATCGATGCCAAATTAGCAAAACTCCCTGGAACCCCATGGGGGAAATACCCCGGAGAAAAACACCTTCCAGGGTATAGTTATTGTGGACCGGGAACAAGACTTGATATCAGACTCAATGATCAAAATCAGCCCCGACCCGGTGAGGAACCAATAAACGCTATTGATAAGGCCTGTCACCTTCATGATGTTGCTTATAAAAGCAGCAATTTGCAACACAGGCATCTAGCAGATGTGAAATTAATTCATGCGTTGAATTCTATCACTGATAAATCCTTCAAAGAAAAATTGGCTTCCTTTTTGATAAAATCGGCAATGAAAAGCAAATTGATGTTAGGTGCTGGTAATTAATAACAACATGGAATCTATTTATTATTCCCCAAGAGGATACTGGAAGGGTAACGCTGCAATCAGTAAACTCGCTAGCGCCGCAAAAGTGAAAAAAACCACTGCGGCTCATTGGTTATCCAAACAGGCACTATGGCAAATTTATCTACCACCGCCTAAACAAATTCAATTCTCGCATTTTGATGTAACCGGACCCAATGAAGTTCATCAAGCTGATTTATTGTTTTTACCACATGACAACGGTTACAAATACGCGCTAACCGTAGTTGACGTTGCGAGTCGATACAAACAAGCAGAACCGCTAAAAACAAAATCATCACCTGAAGTGGCTTCTGCATTTGAAAGGATTTATCGAAGGAGTCCTCTGCACTGGCCAAATCTGTTACAAGTTGATCCGGGCAAGGAATTTCAGGGTGCAGTGTTATCTACAATGAAATATCACAATGTCGCTATCAGACGAGGGCATACTGCACTGCATCGTGATCAGGCCATTGTAGAACGATTTAATCGGATTCTTGCTGAACGGTTATTTGGATATCAATACGCAAAAGAATTCATCCAAGAAAAAAGATCCCGTGAATGGGTTAAGAGATTACCAGGTGTAGTTACCGCACTGAATAACGAGATTACTAGAACCATCAACATGAAACCTATCAACGCGATTAAAAAGAAGTCAATACCTGAAAAACCACAAAAAGATTTTAGCGTTTCCCAACCAATTCTTGGTAGTAATGTCATTGTGAGGTATTTATATGAACCAGGAGAGCTTGAGGGTGGCACAAAAAGGGCTACTGATCCTATTTGCAGTGTTACTGCACATAAGATATCTAGTATAACACGATCAACTGGTAGACCTCCAATCTATAAATTGGATTCAACTGCCCCTCAGCGGGGATTTACACGCGAACAACTCCAAGTGATTCCTGATGATACTCAATTACCACCGCGGGGTCTTAACTAGCGCCGTTGCGTCTATTGCACTCAAGACAAGTCAACATCACATTATTTCTGACATGACCGAGATTGTTATTTTTTCTGTCTACGGTGAATTGGCGAGGATCCTTATCCGAATACTGCCAACGCATTATACAATTGCAACTTGCGCAGTGATTATTCTGTTGTTGCTTCAGAGTAATTATTAATTCAGCATCAATATCAAATTCTCGTTGTTTTTTTTTGTCTTGTTGTTTGTAACCGGAGAGTTTTTTTTATCAATAATATCATCTATTGTGGTGTCATTATCATCGCCAATGATTTCATCATCGCCTGACTCTGTCAGGACAATTCTTCGAAGTTGATTTATTTTTCGTACTCTGGATACTGAAAGATAGACTAAATTCGACCATTCTATGCGATTATCTACCATCCAAACAATTGTATCCGATATAGTCAATCCCTGTGAAGAGTGTATTGTTGCTGCATAACCTAGCGTCCATGGGGATTTATTAGCACGCAATGCATCTTCAACGACATTGATATCAACCAGCACAATATCATTTAATACGAGAATCTGCTTTTCACTCTGTCCTGAAATATCAACTTCGATGTTCTGTTTTCGTGTATCCGATGGCCTATAACAGAGGGGCACTGGAAGTGTTGCAAATTTTGTTTATGCAATTCAAATAACTTCATCTGAAGTGTGTCCCTGACTATTTTTCTACTTGCAATGATTAAATCATTTGGTCTCCACGCTTCCCAAAACTCATTCATGGGAGTTTCCGAAATTATTTCACGGGTTATTTCACACTGGATTCTATCCGGTTGTAATCTAATTAGTTTCTTCAATTCTTTTAATTCATTATCAAGTGATCTATGATCGGTATCAATTTCTTCATAATAGTCTACAAAACCCTTTAGCCATTCATGGGGAGATGCACCGACAAACGGTGGTGGTTGCCCGTGATCACCGCACATGACGACGTTTGTATTCTTCAATAACAACCACTCAAGAAATATTTTTAAGACATCTTCGGATACTGTGTCTATTTCATCCCACATGATGAATTCAGGAATAAATTTCTCTCCCATGCGCTCAGGAGTCCATTTATCTCCCTTCCATCGGAAAAAGCTGTGATAAGTGCAGGCATTTACCCCTCTCTGTATCATTTCTCTTGCAAGTCTGTGAGTCGGTGTTAGTACAATCATGTTTGGATTGGAAACACGAAATAACTCAATTGCCCGGGTTGTTTTTCCTGACCCACCACAGCCGTTTAAATAAACTGTTTTATACAGGCATATTGGATCAGAAATCGGTGGTGCACTAGAAAATTCTGAACACTGATTGCTTTCTAAGTAATTATTTTCAATGGTAACATCTGCTGATGGAATATAATCATGAATCATTTCTTTCTTAATTCTCCATGATCCCCATTTCTCGTTGCCAGTAGCCTTAAAATCAGCCATTTTGCTATTTACGTAAAATGAATCAGTAGCAACTCTAACTGCGGTGGTAGGAAATCTATTGATCATTGAAAACAGATTGATAGAAGCATAACCGAGCATAGAAGCTCTCAAATGTGTGTACTGCGGATGGTATCCATCATTGTAGGTAACAATTGTACCCAATTTGGTTCCATCGGACATAAATGCGTCCTTACGATTGACATATAGGCCCTTATTCGTTAAATCCGTGATTACAAAATCGTATTCAGCATTGTCTATAATCAATCGTGAAGAATATTTCGTATTATCATCTTTGCCACCTTGGGTAAATTTACCGATTATTCTTCGTCCAAGATTTTTTGCTTCATTGTTTCTGATTTCAAATAACTGTTGGGACCAATCCATGATTTGTTGTTCATTAAAATCAGGAAACAGTTTTCGCTCTTCGCTAATTATTTTTTCTAGATCAGGTTGTGGTAACCAGACTGATTTCTGTGCTCGATAGGATATAATTGCTTCACTGACAATTAATGATTTTAACATCTTACAATCAAGCATATACCGTAATAACACTATTGGCATCCAGTGTTTTTCAGACATGTGTTTACCAATCCAAGGTAACTACACGGATGAAGTCCTGTAGCCATTTCAAATGATACTACACAAGCGAATCCGGTTAAATCTAAATCAGGAAGTGGTCCATTAATAGCAACACGGGTCATTTCGTGTGTGGGGTGTCCAAATCGTTTGAAATATTTCTCGCATTCTCCATACCCAAGAAAACTTCCTGGATAACACGCAATCATATCAACTGAAATAACGGTATCAGCGGTGTATTTTGTGTTCCATAATCCGCCGTGGCTGTATTCAAGACAGGACAATTTGACATCTGATAAAAACTCACTTCGTGTTGGTTTCCACGCGTTTTTCTTTCTAGCAAAATGTGCTGCAATGGATGGTACTGTAAAACAGTTTGCTAATAATTGATCGTTGTCTTCTCCGTCCCCAGAAAACTCACTAGCAAGTTGTTTCATTTGATTCTGCAGCTCTTCAGTACGGTATAATTCTCCGTTAGGCCTTACAAACTGATCAAATCTACATTCTTCGTCTGAAGTACTATGAAATAGCCACACTGACACAGGATCGTTTTTACTCAAATGGTAAATAGCATCAAATAATTTCTGCTCTGAAAAAAACTCTTCGGTTTGGGATAGATATCTTACGGTTCTATCCCGTGGGGATATTGTTACTGCAGATGACCACGCGTGTGCGTTATGATCAATAATTTCAATGGGGTTTCCTTTTTTTGATTGATATTTCGGTTCTTTTAATACTTCACCGGTGATTGTCCTTACCGATATTGGAAATCTCAATGATGTTTCTAATTTAGTTATATCCTGAATTGTTGCTCCATGCTCTTTTACCGTGAACTCCCACTCGGTTATTTTTTTTCGTCTTAGATCAGTTAGTTTATTTCCCCGGGACGCATTTGTGAAGTGTTCTATTATTCGTTCTGCTACACAATTGAGCCCTGTCGAATATTTCATGGGTGCTAGTTTTGAAATATCAGGTTTTTCATTGAGCGGATAGATCCCGTAAACAACTGCTGTGACAGGATAAGATCTTTCGTAGTAGGGTTTATCAATTCCAGTCAAAATTCCCGGTTTTGAATCCTGATTCACGGTGACAGTTTTTTTGCCCCTGAGAATGGGTTCAAATTTATCCCTAATAATCCATTTGCCATCCTCACGGATAATGAATTTGATTCGGAAAAAATGACTTTTTTCCCCAATACGTGAAATGATCACTGCTGCTTCTTCATCATTCATGGTAGCGTCAACAACACCATCAATTCGAAATGTTGACCAACAATAAGATGCTCCATCACGCTTGAATTCATTAAAACAGTCTCTGATGGGTTTATCAAGAATTTTATTCTTGGGTGTATTAGAAACTATATCAAGATTGAATTGAGCATCCTTCCATGGTGATCTCATGTTTCCGTCTCTTGGACGTTTGTTACGTTTTTTGGGTCTATCGCGATTAAATCTAGGATTAATTTTCAATAATCTCTTAAACTCCTTCATATTTCCGTCTATTGGACGTTTGTTACGTTTTTTGGGTTTATCGATATTAAATTTAGGGTTAATTTTTAATAATCTCTTAAACTCTTTCATGTTTCCGTCTCTTGGACGTTTGTTACGTTTGTTTCTGTTTACTACACGTTTTTTGGGTCTATCGCGATTAAATCTAGGATTGATTTTCAATAATCTCTTAAATTCTTTCATGTTTCCGTCTACTACACGTTTTTTGGGTCTATCGAGATTAAATCTAGGATTGATTTTCAATAATCTCTTGAACTCTCTGTCGGTATTGAATTTAGCATTTTTCGAAGTCAATCTCTTGAACTCCTTCATGCTATATATAAAACAGGTGTCTAAATGAAAGATTTATGTATAATCAATCACTGCAAAATGGGTCAGTCATTGAATTAGACAAATAGTGTAGTATATAATGACCCAAGAATTCAGACTACACCCAGTGATTAAAAATTACGAAGCATCCAGTGATGGTGTTGTAAGAAACTGTAGACTGAAGAACCCAATTGGGTGGGATAATGGTATGGGGTATTTGGTGTTTAATGTTGGAAGGAAGACATTTCGCAATCATCGTTTCGTATTTGAATGTTTTCATGGATTGATCAAAGATGGTTTTGTTTTTGATCACATTGATTCTAATCCAAGGAACAATTCTTTATCCAATCTGCAAGCAATCACACAGAGTGAGAATTCCAAACGAGGAAGGACTGGCACTTGTTCAAAAGCGAGACCAGTGAAATCTTTGAATACAACAACTAACGAAGAGAAAATATTTCAATCATTATATGAAGCCGGTAAGTATTTCAATATTTGTAGAACTTCAGTACGATTAGTTGCATCGGGAATAACCAAAACGGCTATTTCAAAAAAGACGGGGCAAAAAGTTAAATTTAGTTATGTCTAATGCGTCATAATTTCCAATTAGAGATATGTCATTCTTATAGAATAATGAATTCTGAAAACATGAATAGCATCATAGTTGAAATAGCAAAATTGAAAAATCAGGATATCAAACTATCAGATGGATTAAATCCTGATCAAATTGTGTCTGATTTTCAGGATATTGAATACGGAGTAAACAACAATAAATATATGCTACCCAAGAAATATGCACTCATCAAAAGAATTCAGAATTCTATTAAAGACTCTCTTTCATTTTCCAGTGACATCAGTGTGTTCGTCCCGTTGTATACTATCGTAGAAGGAATACGAAAAGAATTAGGTAACGAATACGAATTGAAAAAAGAAGTCAACTCTAAAATTAGAAACCTACGAGCATTAATTCAGGAAAATTGATTACCCGACCATTGATTGCCCGACCATTTTATCATCGACCTTCATTTTTTTTAGCCGACCCTCAACGGGAATGTCAAAAATCGATGGACGATATGTCAGATTGATCAAAATAGAATGGAGCAACTCACAGTATTATTTATTTTATATACAATTATGTGACTTGCTCCATCATTGATAGAAGCTGTTATAGGATGAAATAACACTTCCATGACCGTATCAAAAATCATCCGACATGTCAAAAAGTGGAGAAACTGTCAGTATTATTTATTTTATATACAATTATGACACTTTTTCCATCAGTGATAGAAGGTGTCTCACGATGAAATAACACTTTTATGACTGTGTTAAAAATCATCCGACATGTCAAGTGTTTTGCAATTGAAAAATAGTTTGCGATTTCAAATAATGGTCAATGAAGCATTAACAACCCGATTGGCTCGTGAACGACTGGATGCAATTAAGAGATTTGTACCAATTCGTGACTCTGTAAGAAATAAACTGCAACAACGACAGAGTTTACAAACTGATTTTGCTCTGGGGTTTGAAGAGTTGTTTAAACCAGTAACCACAGCAACAAAAGGGGTAGAGCGTGCTTTACTGGGAGATGGTCCCGAGACGGGAAAATCTGTTATTGGTGAACTCGAAAAAATAGCAGCGAAAACTGAACAAACTGAAAAAACTGATCCGAAAAAAACGACTGTTTCTCTGTTGAATAAATTTACTGATCATGCTAAAATATTAATAAAAAAACCTATTTTATTGAAATCAAAGGATTATCAAGCCTTTGGTAATTTTGCTGCTCAAAGTTATAATTCAAAAAAAGATTTTTTAAAGGACGAGTATAAAAATGATAGAATATCAAGTAATGATTGGTTCGATTATATGTATAAACTAAATAAGGGGATTGGTCGTTTGAATAAGGATGAGATAGGATACAAGGAATTTCAAAGGGGAATTAGTTATTATAAAAGAGGACAAATAGAAGAGCGACAACGAGAATTAGAAGAACGACGTCAAACACCAACACGTAGACAAACAAGAAGACAAAAAAAACAACAACTACCACCTGATGATGATGATGATTTAGAAGAACGACGTCAAACACCAACACGTAGACAAACAAGAAGACAAAAAAAAACAACAACTACCACCTGATGATGATGATGATTTAGAAGAACGACGTCAAACACCAACACGTAGACAAACAAGAAGACAAAAAAAACAACAACTACCACCTGATGATGATGATGATTTAGAAGAACGACGTCAAACACCAACACGGAGACAAAAAAAACAAGAAGAACCTAATGATGATTATTTACAAGAAGAACCTAATGATGATTATTTACAAGAAACGAATTTAGAAAAACTAGATGAAGCAACTGGTTATAGCGGAAGTGGACTGCAAAATCCAAGGATTGGAAACACTTGTCCTGATAGTGTTATCAATGATATATCACGATTAGATGTTCTTGTAGGAGGATTCCGAGCTGGAAATAACTCTCCAGAAATAATTAATGAAGCAGCTGATATCTGTAGACGGTTATTTGCCGGCGGTATCATGGATATCAAAACATATCGAGATTTCATTGACGAGTTAGCAAATGGGTATCATAGTGATTAAATAACAATTGAAAACACTATTGTTTTTATAATACTGATCGTACACTACAATCATGATAAACCAACCCTCGTCTATGTAGTTAATTCACGGTTTCCAGTTTATAAAGCATACTATGGAGATGGCCTCGGCAATACCATTTTAGGATTCTTTTCAAGAATGGCCCCAAAAGTGATGCCGTTAGCTAAACAATTATCAATGAAAGCCATTGATGTTATTCGTGATAAGGGTATTAGTACTGTTGGAGATCTTGCCGGGAAAGCGTTTTCAACTGCGAAGGATAAAATAACATCATTAGTAAAATCACGAAAAAAGAAACCGTTACCGTCTACAGAAGAAATGCCTGCAAGTGTTAGTAAAATTATAAATAACGCAGTAGATGAAAAACTAGCGTCGATGGTAAATCAAGGGGACCAAAGCAATATTGCAAATATGATAGCGGGAAGTGGCTTTAAAAACCCACGTCGAAGAAATCCTATGGATTTTCACGCTAGCGTTTTTCACGATGAAAATCACGATTTAGACTCTGATAAATAGAATAAAATGTTCAAAAGGTCATCTGATCCAGCATTTGATATGGATGCCCCAGTGCGTAAAGATGATTCTGTACGCGATTTTCAATTTTATTCTTATCACGCAATACAACCCGATCTCCGATCACGAATTGAACTTCAAGTTCATGATACCAGTAAATACTTTTTGCCTTGTGAAGCGTTTATTGAAGTAGAAGGAGAACTTGTAACAAATGATGATGCACATAATGATCCACCATATGACATTAGCCAAACTACCCGAGTTGGTTTTGTCAATAACGGTATTATGGCGTTATTTGAAAGCGCTAGATATCTCATTGATGGAAAAGAAATTGAATCCATTGACCGTGAAGTTGATGTGGCCACAACAATCATAGGGTTAGCGAGATATTCTGATGATTATACAAGATCAGCGGGTCCATCTATGATGTTTGCAAAGGATACCTCTGATAACGCTGATCACCTTCAATTCATTAAAGTGTTAACACCGCAAGTCACTTCAGTTGCTAATCAAGGGGAAGCAGCTAATCCAGAACGTCGAACTAGACCCGGAGCTGAGTTTGATATTCTCGGAGGCGTTAATGGTAATCTCAATTTAGGATTTGCAACACGCGTAGCAATGTTGCATGGGCAGCGTAGACGATTTTCATGTGCAATTCCACTGCATCACATATTTGGATTCTGTAGAAACGTCCGAAAAGTTATTTATGGAGCCAAACACACAATAGCGCTTGTACGAAAGGGTTCTGATGATGATGCAATCTGGCGTAATGCTGGGGTTGCTCCCGGTAAAGTCATTTTAACAAAACTATCATTGTGGATGCCAGTGTTAACTCCATCAATCACCGAAGAACAACGACTACTATCATTTATGGACCAAGGAGGAAAGTCGTTGTTAAGTTGGTTATCAGTGACCACGGATATTAAACAAGACAGTGTTGATGGTACATTCACATGGCACCTGGCATCAAAACAAGGTGTTTCAGCTCCACGTCATATATTCGTAGCGTTACAGAATAATGCGCGAGTTGGTAATCAAGAACGAAGTCATATGATATTTGATCAGTTAGGTGTTAATGAAGTCTCGCTGAGAATAAACGGACAGCAGGAACCATCCGAGGATATACAACTTGATTACGGTCAGAATCATATTGCACGCGTGTATCATAACCTGTTGTCATTTATGGCACGTGATCTAAATGTGGATACCGGTTTGCAAATATCACAATATGATTTTAAAAATCTGTATCCGATTTATTACTTTTCATTGGAACATCTTGATTTGATGAGACAATCTGTCGTTGATATACACTTTAGAGCCGGTGTAACCCGTCCGACTGGTCCACCAGTTGGTGGGGTACCTCCTATCCTTATCCCGAATTATAGAGCGGTTGCTGTCATTCTCAGTGATAAATCAATGTTACTTGAAGGTGTTGGAGGAAGAATGAGAGTGGTAGATGCCCCAGTAGAAAACATGTAATTGAAAATCCGAAGGATTTTTCCATTAGAATCAATCTATTATGTATAATGTCATATAGTGTTATTAGTGTTGCGTTAACTCCTGGTCAAATCAAAAAATTGCAATCAGAATCGGCTAAAAAATGTGGAACCACAATCACGTTGAAACCTGATCAAATGACTGGTGGTGCAAATAAATTATCGCTGACAACTCGTCAAATAAAACATTTCAATGATGCACTTGCAGCCAAAAAAGGTGTTCAGATTACTCTTTCTGCGGCTGCTATTAAAAATATGATAAAATCAGGTGGTATATTTCCATTTTTAGCTGCAATACCAGCATTGATTGCAGCAGCAGCCCCAGCAGTGGCTAAAGCGGCTGCGTTAGGAGCCGTTGGTACTGCAGCAGGAATGGCACTTAAGAAGGCAAATGGGAAGGGATATAAAAAAAAGGGACGATCCGTTCACGGATTGGGTCTAAGACTACCATGAACCCCGTATTCGTGGTACAGCGGAAAAGGTCTAAGACTACCAGGAACCCGGTATTCATGGTACAGCGGGAGATCCGTTCACGGATCAGGCCTGAGACTACCAGGAACGGTTTATTAATTGAGGAACCTATGGTTCCCATGTCCAATTTTGATTTAATGGATGCGGCAAAAAAACTAGTGATTAAAAATTTCAGAGGTGTTTTTATGAAAGATCAATTACCACATCAACCAAACAAAACTGAAACAGGTATTATTAATCTCGATAACAGCACCGGACCTGGAACTCACTGGGTTGCATACGCTATTGATCCACGTGGGATTGTCTATTTTGATTCATATGGATTAGCCCCACCAAAAGAGTTTATGCGTTACATAAAACAATTTCCAATGAAGACTTGGTATTCTACGCTACCAACACAACAAATCAATGACCCACCAATATGCGGCAGTGAAGTATTAAATGTCCTTGACGCTATTTCAGCATCTAGAAAACCACCTCATATTGTCGTAAATGACTACACCAGCAATCGCTTTTTAGAGAGAGAAAGAGTTTTACAATAACATGATTGATATTTGGGGGAGATCTTTGAAACCCAAACCCGATGGCACTGCACCACCTGATTCTATCAAGGATGTAAAAAAAATAATTAAAGATGAAATAGCTGAGACGTTGAACTTAACAAGTGTTGACCCCGGGGAAATAGTTGTATTTCAGGACAAACAGGGTAAATTGAAATCTAGTAATATTTCTCTGGATGATATTTTAGTTAAACAACAAAACGCAATCGAGAACACCGTTGCGTTATTTTCCGATCAGGGTAAATTGAAATCTAGTAATATTTCTCTGGATGATATTTTAGTTAAACAACAAAACGCAATCGAGAACACCGTTGCGTTATTTTCCGATCAGGGTAAATTGAAACCAGGTGTACTTTTTTCGACGATTACAGATCGATTAAAAATTCTCAACGATGAGTTAAACAATTCTGTGGTTGTACTAACAACACTTGAATGTAGAATTGAAGAAAACGGGAAACAGTTTACCGCATTTCGTAGAAATATCATTGATAAATTTATTGGAACCCCGTTAGATAAAATTGAAATAAAACTCCCTGATATTAAAAAATCCATCGATGAGACGAAAACTTTCATCGAAGCCGTCAAAGGTGATTTTTCGAGGATGATAACAGTTATTGAAAAAACAAAAATTCCTCATGAGAAAACCAACAACGTGGTATATACAATCCAACACGGATCATTTGCGTGGACACCTACAAACAACAAATTAGATATCACTGCAACCGTCAAGGGTATTTATCGATTAACACTAGTAACACCATTGACTCAATTTAATATATCATCGTCGAGTTCATCCGGGGTCAACAATACGATTTCAACGATCATCGACAAGGATACAAGTGAAAAGTTCACTATAACAACTACTGATAAAAATTTGACTAAAACTTCGGTATCATGGTATGTGGAATTCGTAGCGGATTTAAGTAAATAAATTGAAAGGATTTCACAATTGAAAACGCTAGCGTTGTTAAAATAAAAAATGATTTCATCATCGCAATATCGCTATGATCAGGTCAGAGAATATCAAACTAGACTCAAAACCCTGTCTGATGAGTATGCAATGAAAATTAAAAAGTATCGCAGGAGAATTACCGCAATTGATGTTACTGTGTATTCAGTGAGTGGTGTAATCACCGGAGCCGGTATTATACTGTCTTCAGTGACAATGATGGCTCCGATAGCTGTTCCAATTTGCATTTCTGCGGCAACAACAATCGCTGGAATTATTTCAATAATCACAAAAAAAATATCCTCATGCAGCCAACGGAAACTACAAGACTACATAATTCAATTTCATGTTGTGTCCACTGCATACTCGCAATTATCCTCATTGATATCGTCATCGCTCGATGATACAATTATATCAGAGAGTGAGTTTTCAGCGATGGTAGATATATATGATTCTGCGATGTCAAAATTAGAAATACAAAAACATGAGTATAATAACAATGACAACACAGATGGAATTACTTCAACAAATAGTGGAGAACACAAACCCAGTACAAACAAGCATGATCTCAATAACCTCAACGAATCCAGAATTCAGTGTGAATTTCCCCTCTCCGGTCCCAGTGAAGGAGATAGCGCTAGCAAAATTACGAGTATACCACAGTTGGCCAAATATTAGGTCAAAATCATTTGGTGGTCAACAACCCAATAATTCCTTGGTATTTGCAAATAAGAATAAACCAGACGGTACCCCAGACTGGAATGTTGTTTCCATACCAACCGGATCATACCAAATCGAACAAATCAATAATGAATTCGCGCGTAGAATAAAATCGATTACTGGAGTAGAGTCAAAAATAGCTATAACAGTTCATGAACCAACACTATCATCTGCCATTGAAATAAGCACAGAGGGTTATGTCGTAGATATCTATCAAAGTTCTATTAGAACCGTACTAGGATGGCCTGAAATCCCACCCCGGGAAAAACCCGTTGATTTACCAGAACCAAAAAAATCTGATTATGTCACAGACAGGATAAAATCTGATAATCCAGTAAAGAGTTATAGAGATTATGACAAATTGAATTTTTTTCTTAAAACGATAGATACCGTCACTAATAAAAGATACCACACACTTCTACAGAGTAAAACCACTGAAAATTTCAGAGCGTTCAATAACGATATTTCGTTGTTGTTAATATCCCTTAAATCCGGTACTCTCACCCGAGACGAATTTATCAGCGTTGTAGAAACATGTAACAAAATCATCAATGACATGGAAACATTTCATTCACAAATTATTCAGGGTATATTAGATGACGATATCTCCCTATCGAAAACAATATTTGCAACGAAGTATAATATACGCGTAGAAGATATCCCCACATTCAAACTACCAGGATATAATATCTTAGAACTACAAAAATCTCTCAGTGACACCATCGATGTTGGTTTTAAAATAATTCATGATGCATGGAAAAAAGCAACATCACCGGAAATAAAAATCCTGACCCATAATAATGACCCAGATGGTGGTGGCAGGCATATTGCTCCGTTCAATGTGAATATTTCAACGGTGATTGCGCTCAATTTAGTATGTGATGTGATCGAAGGAAGCTATCAAATTAATCTAGAACGATCAAATCAAGCTCAGCAAGGATATATTTTGTATTCATTTGCACCAATAGCTCCTCCAGGGTTTTTAATAATTGAGTCCCCGGTGAATCCAGTCTATATGCGATGTCATAATAATTCATTAACCAGAATTAATTTAAAACTCACTGACCAGTCTAATAATCTGATTGATTTACAAGAGGAGGTTTTACAAATTAGTCTATTTGTGAAATCGTAGTGATTTTCGTTCCCCAGACAAGGTCTGGAACACGATATCGTATCGGACTGGATCAAATATTCGGTTAACCCATAGCAAAAAGGGTGAGTGACAACGACGTTGTAATCCCTTTTTCCCAAAAAAATCGATGGAGGATTTCATTAATTTCATTGATTTTTTCATATTTTTTTTGGGACCTAATCCATGAAACGATATCAGATTCACACACACATTTGGGGCCTGATGTCATTGGTTTCATTGTTTTTAAGCCTGATTTCAGTGAAAACTTGTCTAAAAATGTTGTCCGGCTCACCCTCTCTGCTGCTGGTCAAAATCCGCCAAAATCGTGTGACGTCATTTATGGATGGTACCCAAGCCAATCCGTAATGTAACGAGCTTTACATACGGTGAAATATTTATACTGTTCCTATCGAAAGCACTTTGCACGTGCGGCATAGGAGGGACTGAATTCACTATTTTGAAATACGATACAATATACATGAATCACCTGCAGGTATCGTTGTACGCCAATAACGAAACTCAAGTACATGCATTTAATAAATGAAAGGGTTTATACAGTTCCGTGACAATCAGCATGACAAATCTATTCGGTATTTGCTGAAAGTAGTAATCAACGATGACGGCAAAAGTCCACATAGTTGAGATCAGTTTTTTTTTAAAACATGTTAAGGAATTTTCGTTATCTTCTATTGAAATAGCCAATGGTGATATTTTGATTTTCTGTGGACCTCATAAGCGAGTAACATTTCTCCAAGCTGCTTCACTCTGGAAAATCGTCAGAATATATATTCATAAATTCATGTCTTATTTCAGCAACAATAATAAATCAAAATGGTTATCAAATAAATAAATCTAACTCCGTTATTAAACAATGGATTTTCACTTTCATGTATTTACTGATCTACATTTTTGTTTCATGTAAGACACGGGAAATTTATTTAATCGGACCAGGAAGAAAATAACTGAACACAAATGAGTATATTTCAAATTAGTTTCTACAAATAAGTGATGTACTGCTTTCCGGAAATTGAAATCGATAATAATATATCCTGATATCGTGGGTATTTAATAAATGAATGGGATATTTTCCTCCAAAATCTGACATATTTCAGGTGGACGCAATCAACAATGATATCATGTTTTGCTAATGCCAATTCATATTTTTTTTTACAACCAAATTGATTACATGAAAGCCGTTAATTCATACATGTGTCACAGCTCAGGCAACAATGAAGGTCAAGAATGCTGATGTTTTATCAAAGTTAGTCGTCATCGTTTACATCCATATGGCAGTAATCGTCACACAAGGTATGTTGAGTAGAAAACACTTGCAACAGTCACGCAGAGTAAGTAACACGTGCTTGAAACGGTCACTCAAAGTAACTAACAAGTACTAGAAACATTCACTAAGAGTAACAAGTACTTGCAACACTCACTCTGTTTAAGAAACACTTACTTGCAGCATTCACTGATTAGCGATCTTCAGATTATTGACTTTGTCACATTCTAAGGAGTCAAGTGATGTTATTTTAATGCAGAATTTACTGTATTAAGTTAGTAGTGATGTTAGATTGATTTTAGTTAATTTTTGATTGTTTTAAGCCAATGATTTTATTTAGACTATTTCCGTAATACTTACATTATCTCGTGCGTTCGTCGCGTGTTTTCTTCCGTGAATCAGTCAATAAGATTTGATAAAAGCGACATTTTTAAACCTATATCAGAGTTTTAGTTTGGCTTTCTATTAAGTTTGTATTTGAACCCATCGGAATTAAACTTTGTTGTAGGTAGACATCAAAACCATCCAAATAAGGCCTTTACCTGACATTTGATTGTCTGGACTTGGTGTCACCAATGGACTGTATATACGTACTATTATTAGTATAACTACCTCCTTCGTAGATGGGTATTAGCAACGTTCATATTGGTTGTTTTCACAGACGTCACGATTAAGTACGCAAATACCCACAATTCAACGCACGCGCACCTTCTCCCACCATTTTGAGTCGCTAACGAACCGTTGTCAACATTAGTCATCATGTATATTCAAGAATAATAATCGGATTCAACTATCAATAAGGATATTTACTTCTTCGACACAATACATAGGTTGTACTTGAAATTATGTGCACTATAGCACAAAAATAAAAATAAAGCTGGAAGTTCTCTTGCTTATATCGAAAGACAGAATAGTAAAGTAGAACCGTAATTGTGTATATTATTGATATCTAAGAAATGTACTTTTTGTTGTTGTTTACAAACAGACAATATTGACGTTTTTAAAAAGTCATTCGTATCATATCCCTAAGCTTCTCTTGAAAGAGTATTTCCAGATCGAGATTTTCTGGATACAATATCAGTCACGAATTAAAATTTCATAGCATGTATTTTATGCTAGAACTTTTATGTACAAATATTTTTCGCGACAACATGTGTTTGTGCCATAGAATATTTGAGAAACCATTTTAATTAGTATATTCAAATATTGTATTTGTGGAGGGGATGGTGGATGTGGACGTATACTAGATGAAAGCGATAACCGGTCAAAGAAGTTTCATCTTTATTGTATTCAAACGAAACACGTGTCTGACGGAACATGACGTTGTTTCGAATGTCAAAACAATGTTTTCCTCATATGCTTTTACAAATATGAAATTGTATATAAACAATTGGCTTTTAAACTTTAACGATAATCAAATGCTTGATTTAAGCCCGTGAAAATCGAAAATCATTACATGTTTCTACTTGGTTGCATATCCATTTGTTTATGCGTTTGTTTATTGATCGATCTATTTGTTTGGGAAAGAATAACAAATATGGTTGAAATATAAATATTTTACTTGAAGAAAACACGTAAAAAGAGTCACGCGATTCGATCTCGCTAGGCTGACATGCACTACAGAATGTGATGTATTTTTATATTCTTACTCACAACATGAAACGTGCCTGTTATGTGGGATAGGGACTCAAAATGGCGGATATGGAAGTACTCAGGTTTTGTGACGTCACATGAAAACAACGGATACGTATAAATGGAATTCTCTCTCAATATTGGTAGCAAGCTTGACGACAGTGCATATTTTGTCTTTAAATTAACGAAATAGTATATATATATAATAACCAAATTGCGAAGGTTCATTGGCAAAACACGTGTAAAATAGCATTAACCTTTAAATTTTCTGCTGGATATCAAGCCATATTAGTTCATTTAATTATATTTTCATTTTTGGCTTCTTTTCTCGGTGCGCCATATAAGAAACTTATCTCCTAATTGGAAAACATCAACAGACTCAGGAAAGATATCGTCCTTCGAATCGTATATTTTGATGATTAAAAACGCACATAACATAATATTTTACATTTTACATCATTTCAATGCCGTTTTCATTTTATTCGCTATATAATATTTTCAGAAGAATACGAATGCTGTTCTAGCGCTGTTATTAAAAATTAATAATCTATCGTAGAATAACCAAATACTGTATAGCAAGCCTTATTTTGAAAACTATTTTCCGTGGAGAACGAACGGTTGATGTAAATATTCCAATATCTGTACACTTGTAAAGGCCTGGTACAATTAGTATATCCCGAACGTCCTGAAAAATATCAATCAGTTTTTCGGTTTTACTTTAACAATATTTTAATTTGCTCTGCAAAATATAGGATCAATTCGTTGCCTGAATGTGTGAAAATTATATAAATCAATCTGGTTTACACCATTCATTTACTTCTTTGAGTCCGTTTTTGGTTGCGCACATTACTACAAACATGGTGGTGAATTGGAAAGATAGGGTTATCCATCTCGTCCTATTAATGGCCTCCCTAGTATCAAGCCAATTTTAGTGGTATTTCTACAAATATATTTATTTTCAATTCCGTGAAAGACTCCAAATTAGATTAACAGAAAAACACAATCCTTGCCAAACAGCTAAATGCCCATTTATTTTTAATAATTCCACGTGAAAGTTGACATTTGACATGAGATGAATACGACGCCTATAAAATCAAATTGCTATTGTTTACTCGCAAGAATATGTGACACTTATGTTTATCACGCTGTGCTTTGCGTATTTGCAAACTCTTCCGTGTGCTGTCTTGATAGAATGTCAAATATAAGAAAACCAATATATTTTGTTTTCACAATTCAAGGAATATTTTGTTTACGGAATAAATATGGCCTAGCTTAAAGGCAGCAGCACAGAGGCGGAACAGAAAAATGACGACCAAATATGGGTGAAAAGTACGCAAAAAATTAAAATATCCAAACTTCCATATTATTGACTAATCGTTGTAAGAAAAACTTGTTTTTTCCTCGTTGTGCAATTTTCTGGCTCCGTTGTTGTTTTCTCATGAATCAGACAAATGTTAATCTTAAAAAAGTATTTTTTTTAAATTATAAAATCAGTATCTTTGTTGTGGCGAATGAAATTACCTAAAAAGCAAAGGTATATGCGACCATGTTGAGTTACACCCCCCTTAGCAATATTTCTTTAATACTTTAATATCAATTAGCTTTGGCTGCTTAAATATCATGCATGTTGTTATGCTTTAATATTAATTTAGCTTAAATACTTTAATATCATGTTGTTGTTTTCTATTCATAAGAGTAATATAATGTTTGGGGTAGGTGTGATAGTATACCAAATTCTACTGCAAGAAAGGAGGTTAGCGAATTTAGGTTTGGAAATAGGGGTAATTTACTGCGTTTATAAAGGTGTAAAGTGTTTTGAAGGTGGGTTGATCTAGTGTGCTAATAATGATCATCTGATAAATTTTGTCCAAAAAGAAATACAAACCATTTTCTGTTTGTAAATCCAGGATAAAAGAAGAAATACAAACCATTTTCTGTTTGCAAATCCAGGATATACCGAAGTGGTTATCATATCGAAATAATTTATTTTGAGGGGGGGGGGGCACCAGACAGATTCCCCTCCCCTTATTTTGAAAAAAAAACTAGAAACAGTGTGTTTATGTGTGAGTGTATTCCCCCTGATGTGTTGTTGGATGTGTTTTTTAGAATGTTTTCTTTACTTTTAAACCTAACCTTAATTTTTTTCCCATCGGGATTATATATAAATAGTAGGTATTTGGTCCCTAGTGTTTTCTATGAGACGGTTTCCTCGAGGTGGTTATTTTTAAATCACATCTTGGGTTTCCTTTTTCTTTTTTTCCATAAATTAACCATGCCTAGGGGTTTCCTACATCCTGTGTATGCTATTTGTGATGTGATATATGTATGTTTCTATATGTATAGCTATATATACAATGTACTTGTTAGGATAGCCATTCTATATCATATTTCCCAGTTGTCTATTAGTTCATCGACCCAGAAAACCGGTATTCACTCGTGCTTTTTATAAAATACTTCCGTTTAAATAGTTTTATGTTGCTTTTGAATTTTGCACAATTATGGTGTATTCTGTTTTAAATTTAACATGGGTTACACAACGGTTCTTAATGTATTAAAGATTGTGTTTCCGTTAAATGACTTGTATATTTCCTTATTTATTCATCAGGTCTACTTTGGTCGAGTCGGGATCGGTACATTATTTTTCTTTTATTTGTACTTCATCCGTCATTATTTCGTCCTCTTTTATTTATTTATTTAATCCTTATTCCTTGCTCGAAAATTTGTTATTTATACTCCCTCTAAACGGGCTGTATGTATAGTTCATGTGAAGCTCTACAGAGTAAACCTATTTATCTTATTTAGGTCACAAGTGACTTTAATATGGTAGCATGCTTTATGGATGCCATGTTTTCTTGACTTAATTGCTATCTATCTAATGCGTGAGCTGTGTTGTTGTGTATATTTCCTCTGAGTTTCTTTCCCAGCTCTTTCACGGGCCTGCCCACTTCGCGTGGCGCTATGTGATTTAGCCCCGTGTTCTCCTTAATAGTACTTCTCCTCCTGAGGTCCCTCTATCCCCAAATCCCTAATTATACCCCTATTTGTATTACTGGCCCGCACGCTATCATATTCCTGACTAAAAAGTTTCTTATTTCATATAGTTCAGCTTTGGTAAATTTCCCATCTAGATATAGTAGTTCTTTATCGTTATATGACTGTTTTTTCTTAATTTGTGTGATTATGTCTTCTCTTTCTTGTTTATTTATTCTACATTGAGTTATAGTACGTTTCTTTTGAAAAAGGACAGTTTTTACACAGTGGACATTTAGGCGACACTACGATCATATTCCTTCTCACCGCATTTTCTCCTGTCAACCAAGCATCATGCATGTATTTGAACAGGATACTTTTCATTTTTAATGACCCTGATCTGACCCAGTTTCCCCAGGCTCTATCCGAGTTAATATTTATAGGGTTTCTGTCTATTTTACTTTTCTTCTTCTTAATCGTATGTGCAGTTTACCATCTGTATGTAGATTTTGTGTCAATTTCCCATATATCCTTAGCATCCTTATATTTATATAGTAATTCCTTTATTGATCTTAATTTTCTTGGCACCCTTTTACAGTTTTATGAGTTTGTTATTTCTATATATGTCATTTCTCTGCTTCATTGAGAAACCAAAATAATAAATATACAGCCCTTGCCAAGCTATTTTAGGCTCTACTTTAATTTCTTTAAATCTATTGAGAATGTTGGTGCTTTTAATTAGGGTTGGATTGAGAAGGCCTAGGCCTCCCCTTTTTCCTTCCCTATATAGAGTTTCTTTGTTTATGTAGTGCATTTTAAATCCCCATAAGTATTTAATAATTTCGTTATCTATTTCTTTAGTGTTGCATTTTTTATGTCTAGTGATTTTAATTTATAGTTTAGATGCACATACATATCCTTTTTTTAACCTGTGCCCGTTTCAATAGATATATTTGCGTAAGCTCACAGATTTGTATGTTTTTTATGATATTCTCTCTGATTTCTTTGAGGTTTTGTTTTTCATCATTTTTCCCAAAATTTACACCTAACGTTTTTACTTGGTCTTTAATTAAATTAAGAGGTAGCCCTCGTTGCTTGCCTCTCCAGTTTCCTATTAGAAGTATTTCTGTTTTATTGGTGTTTATTTTCGATCCCGACACTTTCCAAAATCTTCCGAATTCCTTTATTAGTTCATTATAGAAATTTATATCTTGTATAAAGTTAGTTCAATCGTCCGCATTCTGCATCATTTTCACTTCTTTTTTAATGTTTGGAACTTTAATCCCTATGATCCCATCCTTGCCTCACCGATCTTTTTATATCAAATTTATCTGTTCTGGCCCCGTTAACCTGTACACACGAGTTAATATCCTTGTACAGGATTTTGGTCCGATTCTGGAAATACATTAGCAGCAGAGAGGGTGAACCCTACAACGTTTTTAGACAAAATTTTGATTGAATCCTTAAAACGAACCTTCCTAGGATCTCATTTTAACCAAAAAAAATGTCTCAGGGGCAAACCCTACAACGTTTTCAGACAAAAAATTGATTGAAATCTTAACGAGCCTTCCTACGAAATCTCATTTTAACTAAAAAAATGAAAACGGAGACTTTTACGATTTTTTAATCAATTTTGGTCGCAACTTGTTGTCATCCACCCTCTCTGCTGCTATGGGTTAACAAAAAATAATAAATGATTTTAACCGAATATTTGATCCAGTCCGATACGATATCGTGTCCGAGGATCATGCAAATTTATTGTTGCGAATCCGTACGGGGTTGACTGAGCATTACTAAAGAAATTTCTAAATTGATTAAAGTCCAT
The DNA here is from genome assembly GCA_029339505.1 of Unio delphinus. NCBI lineage: Eukaryota > Metazoa > Mollusca > Bivalvia > Unionida > Unionidae > Unio > Unio delphinus. The sequence continues at coordinate 1,611,140 of JAQISU010000171.1, forward strand.
ATCAAAACACCATGTCTGCCATATATTTCTAAGAGTATGAGTATCAACTCCGTTGAATACAGCAAGAATATTGCAGTTATCTCTGATGACTTTTGGAACCTGAGTGTAGCGTTGAGTGACATATATCACGTCAGTGTTTTTATGCCTGCCTCTGGAAAAGATCCTAGCAGGATTTTTTTGTTTATCTAACATTATATCGTCGTATACGACTAAATTGTTAATATCTCCATCAATATCATCAATGCTCGGTGCTTCATCGATATCGGTTATAAACTCAATAATATCCTCTCCGGATTTTTCTAACGCGCTGTCGTTAAAATCTTTTAGCACTTCATAACATCGTTGATCATCTACGCTAGGGGCAATTAAATACAACTTATCCCACTTCATCCATCTCATTATTAAATTGAGTAACAATTGCGTTTTACCGGATCCAGATGGCCCGATTATAATCATCCGGATAGAGTTTGGTAGCGCTGCATGATGCTTAACTGGTTCTCTTGTTTTAGTCGCTGAAAAATCAATTGTATCCATATTTCTATACATAAATTATGGATCTATATTGTATGAAGTGTAAAACGCGTACTAGCACAAATGATGTGACGACGGTTACAACTAAAAATAACAGATCAGCACTTACTGGTAGATGTGCAACATGTGGTATTAAAAAGTTCAGATTTGTTTCTACAAAATCAAAGATTTTACAATTCGGAGATGTTTTAAAAAAAAAACGAGGAGGTGATATCGCAGCCAAATTGGCAAAGCTCCCTGGAACCCCATGGGCAAAGTACCCCGGAGAAAAGCACCTTCCAGGATATAGCTACTGTGGACCGGGAACCAGACTTGATATCAGACTCAATAATCAAAATCAACCCAACCCCGGTGAAGAACCAATAAACGCCATTGATAAGGCCTGTCACCTTCATGATGTTGCTTATAAAAGCAACAATCTGCAACACAGGCATCTCGCAGATGTGAAATTAATTCATGCGTTAAATGCGATAGATAGATAGATAGATAGATAGATAGATAGATAGATAGATAGATAGATAGATAGATAGATAGATAGATAGATAGATAGATAGATCTTTGTGCGTGCGTGTGTCATAGCTGATCTATCACAACCTTATGTGTACATAAGTGAATGGACAACTTGTAATTCATATTAGAATATAGATTCTTAAACGTGCAAGAAACGAATAACAAATACGGTTGTTTCACTCAGTGTATTCCTATGTGATGAGTACAAATAATATATCTTGGTGTGCCTAAAAAAAATCATGTTTCTCTGTTAGAAACAAAGGCGACATATGCAATTGTTTCAAATAAGTCACGAAAATATATATTTGTTTTCTAGCGAGCAGAATATCAGGAAACGCGAGTCAGTCACAGGTCCTACAGAGCCCTCTTCTTCCCTGGAATGACAGTGTTTTGAACTTGTGGTATCACATTTGCGGCAAAGACACCGGCAAGCTGACGGTTTCCATAGAAACAAAGGATACTACGACAGCAACCAAATTCAGTACAACACAATCAGGCATTATGACAATTCTTTGGAGTCAGGAGGGAAAAACTTTACAGACTCGAGAGTCTGCCAGGGTCCTTCTCGTGAGGACGACAAAAAGACAAAATGGAGCGATCGCTGTCGATGACATTCAACATTCCAAGTGTTGTTGCAAAGGTTAGCTTAATTGTGCTAATAGCGTTCCATTTCATTGATTCAGTCATTGATTTATTCTGAAATTATTTAATAAATTTAAAATTGTAATTATCCAACAATCACCTGTAAGGTAAATTGAAATTACTATTCGTGTCATTCAAATATATCAAGTAGTATGTATATATGTATGGTACCATATATCATTCGAAAAGTTTTAAATAATTCATCTATATTCTTTGGACGATTCATTATTTCCATGGGTCGCGAAAACCCGTTCAACTCACTGCAATAGACAGCTATTAATCGTGTTCTTAAGAAGTGGCTAGTGTTTATGTTGCTGTCGAAGAAACGGTGAATAAATTAGATAAGAATGTCAAATCCGTGCAAAAAAAACCGTTGAAACAGAACAAATCTCTGTCTTGGAGACTGTATCACTCCAGCTGTTTATTATTTGTTTATATAACAAGCAATATATACAAATTATATTGTTCACCGAAACCCGTAAAAAGTGCTGTTACAAAACTAAGTGAACAAACACACGTGCAATTAAAACGTCAGACACTTTCTTAATTAAGCTTACTTTGAGACATAACCATAACAATTACATTTAGTACATGTTTTCAGCTTTGCATAATTGGCTATGTATATTAAGAAATACCTGTAACATCTTAACATCAGGTGGGACAAGATCCAACAAAAGGATGTGACAAGTGTTTATGAATATGGTGATTATTTAGAATGCAAAAAAAATATATTTGAATATTTAACATATATATATATATATGTTCTAACGTTTTTACAGGTGACTGTAGGGGGTTCTGGTATTGGATCCAAAGGGCACCTGATTATTGTACTCGCACATTTGGAATTTTATTCCCCAAGACAACTAACCCACAGAGTGGCTGTACAAACAAAACAACTGGACCGCAGAGTGATGGTACAAACAAGAATACTAAAAAGCAGAATGGCAGTACAAAGAAACAATCTATTACAAAGACAACTGGCCAAAAGAGTGAACCTAAAAACCAAAAGAATACAGCGCAAAGTGGCCATACAGAGAAGACAACTGGCCCGCAGAGTGGCCTTACAATCAGTACTGGTAGAGATAACGAAACTTTATAAAATGTTATACCGCTTCTACCACCTTCCCCCCCTTTGACAAATTAAACAACATATCACTTTTATATTTCTCATTGGATGTAAATGTACATATTTAAACAGTAGCATTATTGTCACCTAAATTATAGATCGTTAAAATGCTCATTATCGTAAGGCAAGGTAAGCAGTGGGTCTCGGTATATTATTCTTTCATAAAACTCGACCTATCATTTCTAGATTTATTTGTTTATTATCTAAATATTTTGCACTTTCCATTGTCTATTTTTTTAAATACCGAATTCTACATTTTCTATTTTCTGCTTGTTTTGATGATCTTGAATTGCATAGATAGAATTGATGAATTTGAAAAATGCGATAAGATATATGGTTTGACAAAGGTGCTAGCGTTGTATTTGAGGCAATCGGAGGAAATGGTAATCGCGGTGATATAGCGTAAGATAAAAACTCACTGACAATTGGATAATACAACGGTAACACAATCTCGCGCTCCGAAGCAAACACCACCCTCCTCCACCACCCCACGCCCCCCATAGATATATATATATATATATATATATATATATATATATATATATATATATATATATATATATATATATATATATATGTATGTATGTATGTATGTATGTATGTATGTATGTATGTATGTATGTATATATATATAGATATAGATATATATATATATATATATATATATATATATATATCTATATATGTGTGTGTGTGTGTGTTTGTGTGTGTGTGTGCGTGTGTGTGTGTGTGTTTGTGTGTTTCTTAGATCCGATTTAGAAGCAAATATTTTCTTGAGTGTATTTCATTATGTACTTTCAGAAATCCCTACTCATTCTGTCCGCATGAATTATGCAAAATGGCATTTTCTTATTATTTTCTCTTTTCTTTGTCATGTAGGAAAAGGACAAAACCATCATATACCTATTACAACAATACAATCATATACCTATTACAACAATACAATCATATACCTATTACAACAATACAATCATATACATATTACAACAATACAATCATTTACCTATTACAACAATACAATCATATACCTATTACAACAATACAATCATATACCTATTACAAAAAAGAATAAACAATAAACTACTGTGTATTTAATATACCGACGGATTGAAACAATGCCCTTCTGCCATTAGTATTGCTTGGTATAACTGTTTAATGCTAAATTAATTCAATCTATCTCTTTAACTACATACTATTTTAATCACATATTGCATTCGATACGTACCCTTTTAATCTCACATCCCTGATATGGCATTCGATACGTACCATTTTAATCTCACATTGTTGAGATGGCATTCGATACTACCCTTTAATCTCACATTGCTGACAAGGCATTCGATACGTACCCTTTTGATCACACATTGCTGATATGTCATTCGATACGTATATTCACTCTGTGATTCCGTATCTCATACTTATATTTTTCGTTTCGCACACCTAGTCTGGAACTACTTTTTCAACTTATATATTAAACTATACTCAACCTTATTTTGCTCTAACCTTTAAGGTATTAAAAACTATTAACACATATTTGTAAGTCTAATACATGCCGTCATATTTGGTGAAATCGCCGTTTAAACTGCGAGGGGTCATTGGGGAGTACTGTTAACAGCTACGAGGAGTTCGTATTTTTTTTATCTTCGGGGAATCTATCGCCTAAACATTAGAGTTCGGGGTAATAGCAGCAGTATCTTTGATATAATGTTTTACGATGACTTCTAAGATGAGTTTGGTGTGGGAAGCCACACAAACACGAGATAAAGTTTGCAGAGGATTGACAATTTATATAACTATATTTTGAAGATCTTAAAATATAACAAATCCTTATCTGTGTATTAAAAATGCATGTTCGTCCTACCTCTGTCAATGTAATACACATTTTTTTCTAGAATTGCATCACGTAGAGATTTAGAAATATATATTTAAAGGCAATATTTTAAATCATTCTAAGAATTATTCCAAGATTATTTAAAAATTCAGAGTCAGAGGGTCTCAATTAAAACTAGATACATGTTCACAGAATGCACATTAAATTACTATGATTTTAAACAATATTTGGTTCGCTTTCATTAATAAATCAGATGGCATGTGTTTAATGACGTAATGAAAATAACCTTTTAACATGTTATTAACATGTTAATCATGGTAACTAGATAAAGAAATTAGTTCGACGTGTCCAAATAAAACTTCAGTTTGCTAAATAAATTAGTCACAGTTACTATAACAATAATTTAAACTAACAAGTCAGAAATTCGACTGCACCTGCTAGTACTTACTCTTCTCTCTTCTGTCGTAAAATGGCATCTCTTTATAAATTCCACTTGATAATCTGTTGAGAAATAAATTCAAACATTAGCTATTGATAGGATAAACCTTTGGTTACCTGCAAGTTTGAATGTTTGACAAACAAGAAAATTTCAGTAAAGCCCCTTAAAAGTGTTCGATCTATTTCAGATGGATGCTATAAAACATAAGCTAAAATTTTAGTAGCATTTACAAATTGGTTGAAGAAAATGGCTTGTATCGTGTACTATGATATTTAGAAACATCACATTAGATTTTCACAAACAAGTGAGACTCAGACTTAGATTCATTCAATAGAATAATAATCAATAGCAAGAACAAGTATAGAAAGATTCGAAAATATTATTTACGCAGTGCTGGCTTTCGTTGTTCGACGTTATTTGCATATTTCGTAACTAGTATCAGTGTGACGTTATGGAAATTGTTTACCACTACAATATCTTCGGTTCGATGAAAAACGTATAAAAAATAATTTAACCTTTATATATTAACTCTGGTTTATTGCCATAACTTATGGTTAATTATACATAACCGTTAAGACACCCATTGCACGGTAGATCGCTGACATGTTGACCAGATTTCGTTTTCGTTACAGAAAGAAAAATTGTGATGACACTTATCAGTTTGATTAATAAAGGCGTTTATTAATATAATATTATATAAACGGGGCACTTTAAACGTAATATATCAAAATTTGCCTTCCACATAAAGCAACCATTACCCTTTTGTTGTGATCATAAATATAAACTCATACACTTAAGCACACGAGAGCGGTTAATATTATACCTTGATTTATGTCTTTCCTCTACTTGGTTGAAGCTATAATTTTTCGGTAAGATTAAGAACATACAAAAATAACGTATCCTGTTTTATATTTTAAATCTGGTTCATAGCCGTAATGCCTAGTGAATGTTATATATATAGGTTAAGACATCCATTACATACAACAGCACTGACGTGTTGACTTGACTCCGTTTCCGTTAGAGCAAAATAAATTGGGATGACACTTATCAGTTTGATTAACATAGGCATTTATTATTGTACTATTTTTAACATCGAGCACCTAAAAATAAATTTATAATGTTTTGCTACTCCATGAAAAGTGGCCGCTACTCTTCTGTTGTGATTTTAAATATAAACTCATACACATAAGCACACGAAAGTGGTAAATAGTGTACCTTGATTTATGTATTTTCTCTACTTGGTTGGAACTAGGAACAAATACCACATCAACCACAAGGGATTTGAAGGAGTCCACTTTGATTTGGGATGAGGCATTAACAAACAAAATCAGGCCAGCTGAAAGCAATTTTAAATAGTCCTACACGATTGCCTCCGGACGTCAAATAACGACTAAAGGACACATTCCAGAACCCACAGGTGAAGAGAAAGTTACATATATTGGACACGTTCGTAGTTAAATAATCAAAGAACACTGCAGCATCAACAATAATATACATACACGAAAAGTGCTATGTCAGTTTCAAATACGTGCATTTTCGAATATTTAAAACTTTATTGGACTGTTTGTTTGTGTTCTTCTTACAGTTAATAATCTTTCTTTATTCTCTCTATCACTGCTACCTGGATGAAAATTTCGGTTAAAAAAATTCTTTTTTTTTCAATGATTTACATCATTCCAATATTTAAATGATATGAATCATTATTAAAATAAAAATTAGGAATACATTTTAAGCACCATATTTGGTGTCATGTGCGCGAGAAGGGGTACCTATAAGTATGAACAATTACCATATCCGTACCACAGAGTCAATGCCTTAAATTATGAAATGGTCTTGTGTGATGCAACTATTACATTATCAATACAGAGTATCGTACTATATAGTAACATGACAGTATTTACACATAGCATTATGCTAAACGGTAGCGTAATACTGTTCATACATGATATTTTACCTTACATTGACATGACATTACGTTAAGGGTGTACGGGGTGTCCTGGGATTGGTAACATCTCTGGCTGGCTAAGTAGTCGTACTCCTTCGGTATTAGCCCTCCCACCTTTAGACCACACTTGGCACTCAGCTCTCGCCTGTGGCTCCAAGAAGCTGTAGAATGAGCAGCGGACATATCCCGAAAAACGGCCTTGACTGGCCGAGCTAACAACGCTGAAGGTAGCAGAACCACGGTTAGTTAGGATTTGTCTACCTAGCATGTGCAGACTGTATTCGGCAGTCATCGTGGAGGGACCAACAGCTGGTCATCGGTCAGAAGGCGATTTTCAGCATAACGCCATGGATCTCTAAGAGCACGACGAGACACGTCCTGGTCATCCACTGCACTCAACTCTGAATCCTGCCGTCTTGACCATGTCATGCTACTGTACCAAGATGGTCTTGGGCAAGATAGTGAGGTGAACGAACTGCGCAACTCTTCCTCACTTTAAATAAAGTCACCGCTCAAGTCATTCTTGACATACCTCCATCCCATTTCATGACCCACTAAAGTCCTGTGGAGACAGGCAAGCGACAAAGCGGCAGTTATGGGTATACTGGCAGCCGTAGCCGCATAAATGCACACATGGGGCTCAGCGCACTAGAGTAGTCCATCACTAACATGGATCAGCAGAGGACCCCTGAGAGACTGAGCAGACCTCTTCAAAAGAAATGTACAGCTCACTCTATGGCACAAGGAAGGGGCTTGAAAATGTGCGCTAAACATTGCCAGCTCCATACGTTCCTTGCCAACATACCGCGGCTGGTGGAGACGCCAATTAAGCAGTTAAAATACCAAAAAGAAAAAAGAAAATGAGGATTGTTCCGCTCACACTTGGCGCAAGGAAAGTGCGCACGTTACTGGACAGAGACGATGCGGAGAGACCCCAGACTAGAACCGTCCTTATAGGAAAGGAATGCGCTAGATACAACGTGGACATTGCTGATTTGAGCGAGATCAGTCTTTCAGGAGAAGGCGAACTCTGTGAAAGGGGCTCCGGAACACTTTGTATTGGAGCGGACGAGGCATTGAATAGCGCCGTAAAGCTGATGTCGGCTTTGTAGTGAAGACATCACTGATTGGCAAACTTCCTCGACCTCCCATGGGAGTAAACGACAGACTCATGACCACGAAATTCCCAAAAGTGTATGGAAGAAAGCACCTTACAATCATCAGTTGCTATGCTCCAACCATGACCAACCCAGATGAAGCGATGGTCACGTTCTATGAATATCTTCACTCTATCATTAAGGACGTCCCAATAGCAAAAAGCTCGTCATTCTTGGCGATTTCGATACAAGAGTAGGCTGTGATCACATTGCTTGAGATGTCGGGCTAGGAAAACACGGAGTGGGTCATTTTAATATCAATGGTCTCATTTTTCTCCAGACAGGCGCATAGCATGAACTGCTAATCACCAATAGTCTTCCACCTCCGTACCTGTAACCGGACGACATGAATGCACCCACGCTCTAAGCACTGACACGTCATCGACTACGTCATTGTAAAGAAGAAGGACATACAGGATGTGCGCGTGACCATGTCCTTGTGCGGCGCTGAGGGATGAACAGACAACCGCATCATCGTCACCAAGCTCAAAATCCACATTCATCCCAAAAGACACGCACAGGGAAAGAAGGCTCCTAAACGACTAAACACCATCAAGCTGAAATGCACCAGTACCAAACAATCTTTCGTGGGTGCCCTGGAAGAACGTCTGAATCTACACCTCTCGACAATCAGAATGTGTAGACCGACTGGGTGGGATTCAGAGAGTTGATCTACAGCACAGCTTCGGAAATCCTAGGACCATCAACCAGAAAGCATCAATACTGGTTTGATCATAACTGCGAAGAGATCAAGCTAAACCTACCTAAACAACCCCAAGTCCACCTATAAGAAACATGCGAACAAAAATATATGCAGAACTATACAGCAGAAGCTCCGCCAGATGCGAGACACATGGATGAGCAACAAAGGTCATGAGAACTAGTGCTACACAGACCAGCATGATAGGAAGAACTTACACAATGCCCTGAAAGAAGTATATGGACCTACATCCTCTGACAGCGTCTTCAATCACCATTCATCCATCAATCATGAAGCCATATGTCGTGTCCCGAAAAGACACAGAAAGCGATAATTCTGCTCTCCAGTGGTAAAGCACCTGGTTCAGACTCCATGGATACTGAAGTCTACAACGAAGGGGGCACAGCCCTGATTAAAATGCTCCACCAATTATTTCTACCGATGTGTCAGCAAGAAAAAATCCCCCAGGAATGCAAAGATGCTTACATAATCCACCTGTATAAGCGCAAATGGTACCACCGGGCTTGCGAAATTCGCCGGGTTATATCTTAGCTCTCAATTCTATTAAAGATACTCGCCAGAATCCTACTGAACCGCTTCACTACACACGTTGACCAGGGACTTCTGTCAGAAAGCCAGTGTGGATTCCGAAAATAACGTGGGACCATCAAACTGGCAGCTACAAGAGAAATGTCATGAGCAAAACACCGACCTTTTTCCATCTACGTCGACCTGACAAAGGCTTTTCATACTGTCAGCAGAGAAGGCTTCTGGAAGATAATGGCCAGGTAAGGATTATAAGAAAATATATACCCATGGTGCAGCATTTCCACGATGGCATGCAAGCACGAGACCAGGACAATGGAGAAACATCTGTGCCATTATAAATAACCAATTACGTGAAGAAGGGTTGTGTTCTTTCACATACACTGTTCATCCTATTGTTCTCCGCCATGCAGACTAATGTTTTCAGAGAAGAATAGTATGAAGTCCTCATCATGTACCGTACAGATGCAAAACTATTCAATCCCAGAATGCTTCAAGCAATAACCAAGGTCATGACAGACATCATCAGGGATTCTATAGTTGCTGGTGACTGCGATCTCAATGCTGGCTCAGAAGCCGACCTGCAATGCAGCGTTGACAAGTTCTCCAAGTCCTGCAACAAGCTTTGGTTTCACCATCAGTACCAAGAAGACTAAAGTCATGCATCAGCCGGCCATCGGAAAGCTTTATGTTGAGCCTAACATCACCGACAATGTCCAAACACTCAAAGTAGTGAACAGCTTCACATCCCTTGGCAGTACAATGTCACAGAGTGTCACTATTGACGAAGAGGTGAACTTTCGCATTGCCAGAACAACCCAACTTTTGGCAGAATGTATGCCAACGTCTGGAATAGAAGAAGCATCAGCATCGAGACCAAGCTAAAGGTCTATAGGGCAGGTGTGCTCTCCGAGCATGCGAAACGTGGAAGCTGAACCACTTTCACACGACAAGTCTCACTCTTCATGGATTCTTGAGACTGGAAATAAATCTGCTTTGGTGGCCTTGTTAACTGTTCTAGTTAGTATATATACAAAAATTGTCACCTGATTTTGACACAAGAAAACTCGGTGAAACTTTACTTGTTTGAAATCATTGTCCAGCATATACCGAGTTTCTTTTTTTTCATACATTATTACTGAGATAATTCATTCGTTTATAAAATGTCATTTTACTCGTGTAGGCCCTGCAATTTGAACATAATTGTACATTGGATTTGTTAATAACTGACGTTATTAATATCTCTTTCTCATCGGGGAAATTCCCATTATTTTTCAAAACTACCATCGTAAAGCCGCTGATGAAGAAACTACCTCCCAGTTTCTAATCTCCCATCGATATAAAAAATCTTGGAAAAATGTGTTCTAACCCAACTTGTATGTCATTTGAATTCAAACAGTCTTTTTAGCAATGTACAGTCTGCATATCGCCCTTGCAACAGTACTGAAACTACTCTTCTGAAAGTATTTAATGACATTCTCTCTGCTTTGGATAATGGAAAGATTAGAGTCCTCACACTCCTTGACTTGTCTTCAGCATTTGGCACACTAGACCATGATGTATTACTTTACCGTCTCCAGCATGTATTTTCTCATTCACAATACAGCCTTACACTAAGTTACAGTGGTTCAAGTCCTACTTAGTCAACAGGATACAAATTGTACCTGCAAATGGAATACATTCCAGCCCAGTTGATCTATGCTGTGGTGTTCTACAGCGGTCTGTTCTTAAACCTGTTCTCTTCATTCTGTACACGCAACCGCTCTCAAGTGTGATACATTATCACCCAGTGTCTCATCAATTGTACGCTGATGACACCCAAATATACAAGTCTAGCCACCCAACTGAAGTTGATGTTACTATCAATAGAGTAGAGAGGTGTATTTCGGATGTGAAATCATGAATGACATGTAACAAGCTGCAGATGAATGATGATAAAACTAAGGCTATTCTGATCACAACACAAATACTTTCTCATTCATATCCTTGACGTCAGACAATAAATATCAGCAACACGAACATTAAATTCTCACAGTCAGTGCGTTTCATAGGTGTTACTCTAGACAGTACTCTCGCATTGCACCAACATGTCATGAAAATATGCAAGGCTGCATATCTTGAACTGAGACGTATCAGTTCCATTCACAAATATTGTTCAGTTGATGACACTAAAACACTTGTATGTTCATTAGTACATTCAAGACTGGACTATTGTAACTCAATTCTGTCTGGTTCGTCACAATATCTACTCCAGAAACTTCCAAAAGTTCAAAATACAGCTCTTCGGATCATTTTTAGAGTACATCGATCAGAGCACACCTCACCACTGCTCTGTACCTACACTGGTTATCCATTCGATACAGAATCAAACAAAAAATATGTTCTCTGTGCTATGTTTCAATGACAGACTTCAGTTTCGACTGAAGGAACAAACTTAAAGACCTAATACTGTTTGTATCTGATATGTTTTCAGCATATGGTTTTTGTTATTTGTTTATCTGTAGTGTAGTCATATCGTTATAGATGTTGTAATGCGCTTAAAGCTTCTAAAGATTAGGCGCTATACAAAGTCCTCATTTCTATTACTATTATTATTATTATTATTTTTATTATTATTATTATTATTATTATTATTATTATTATTATTATTATTATTATTATTATTATTATTTGTCCGTGTTTGATCATCTAGAAAGAAGTATTCATAGACACATAGCAGCTCTTTCAATTTATTCTTTTTTCTCTGATAGTAGATATGGAATGTGCTGATCAAGATTTTGTGATTCTTAAGATAGGTTAAACCAAAGTCGCTTGCTACGCTAGGATCTTGAACTAGGTAGCAGAGAAAAGCGAGATTTGTTTGACAAATTAACAAATAATTTATTTCCATAAAATACAAGGTGAGAATATAAAATGGACGTACAGTGTTATGAATTGAATCCCAATTTTTTGTCAAGGTTATCACAAGTCAAAAGCATAAGATGTCCGAATAAAATCCAGTTGTGCTAAGAATGAGTTCTAATCTTGTAATTGTGTCACCATCTACAAACAAGTTATAGTAAAAACCTCCTTGTTTTATGCTAACTAATGATCCGAACTATATATTGTATTACATCAAGCGAATATTTTAAATAAGGCATTTTCTACTTAGTATGAAGTACTCAAAATCTTAAAATCTTAAAATCCGTGCATGAAACAAACAATGTCAAATCTAAAGGTTGACAATTTATTGAGCTGTATCACTTTGACTATCCATCTTCATAGCATGACACAATTAGAATTGTAATGATTCTTTCAATACGTGTATAATTGTAAATACAATTATATCATAGCATGACAGAATTAGGATTGTAATGATTCTTTTAATAAGTGTATAACTGTAAATACAATTATATCATAGCATGACACAATTAGAATTTGACTGATGACGTGTATAACTGTAAATAAAATTCTATCAAACTTTCTAATGTTTATATGCAGTGTGCATACTAATTGGGTCGCTAGCCGGAATCATGACCTTAGTAGCTGTGGTCCTTTTTGCCGCAGTCTGCATATATAGGTAATGACATATACATATATATATATATATATATATATATATATATATATATATATATAAATATATATATATATATATATATATATATATATATATATATATATATATATATATATATATATATATCTTAATCCTATTCATAATGAATCAATTTCCCACCGTTAATGAAGTTAATCTCATTACACGTGATAATGTAACTGGTATTCACTATTATATTCAATGCAATACAATACTAACGTGTTAAAGTTGCAGATTTAAAACACTGTTTTCAAAATAATGTTATACTTCAATTAATTCGACACGGGTTATGTCGGCAATGAATGAGATTCATAAACGCACATGATATAAGAGTATAAACTGCAGAAGTGATTTAAAGTTGTATGGTCAACGATAAAATGATACACTAGATAACAAGCTAGCTGATGCTTCTATGACAAGATAATCTGTCGTTAAAATGTAACTTTATTTCTGGCTTTAATCATTTTTATGCTATGGAAATAAGTTGAAACATATTTATAATTTAAAAATTCATGGGCAACATCAACTAGAGTTTACAAATAAAGAAGTAGGTTCGCGATGAAATAATGTTTATGCAGCATATCCTTTAATTGGTTTAAAAGTGTTATTCATACACATTTGCAATCAAACAAGTTAGAAAATGATGACATCATATTCGTACACATTTGCAATCAAACAAGTCAGAAAATTATTACGTCATATTCGTACACAGTAACAGTCAAACAAGTAAGAAAATGATGACATCATATTCGTACACAGTTATAGTCAAACAAGTCATAAAATTATGACGTCATATTTTTAATGGCATTATTGTATCCATCTGAAAAGAAGACACAATCGAATTATTTGCTTTCAAACATTTCTAACTCATTCACTTAATTTTCATACGCAATTTGTAAGGAATATCATACAATATGCTACAAAATGATAAGAAACATCCACATTGAAATGAGGTCAAGATCAAAGGAAATTTTTTTGTTTAACTTTTTGTCACGAAAACTGATGTTTAATGGTGGTTTTCCTGTGCAATGTTGTATTTGTCTTCCCAACTTATGGACATAGGTGGAACACTTATTAATTTCTCTAGAAAAATGAAGTTGACACTGATATTGTCTTCATTTTCTACAACAATCCATCTTAAAGTCTTCAATATGGTTGCTCTCAATACCATAGTAATTTTATTTTAATAAAAACTTGTAATATGTAGTGTGCTTAATTATATATATATATATATATATATATATATATATATATATATATATATCTTTCAGGACAAAGCGTTGCTCGAAGCAAAGAAGGAATACCGGAAACGCCAGTCTTCAGCTTCCATCATACGAGACTTCGCAACACGGAATAAATATTGGGGACTACTTACACGTAGTTTATAGTCCCAGTCAGAGCATTACAGAAAGCCATAGTATTCCTTTTGCACATAACATAACAAGCACTAATGATAATGAATATGATTACGTTTCCTAGGCAACGAATACTCGTCTTTTTCGTAAACGAAGTACAAGTTCCCGAATCTTTGACAGCGAAGCTGTTTTGTGCTACAGACTAATACACTATGACGAGAATAAACATCGTTCTTACAGTACATATAATCTGAATAAGCATCATTTATGTAGTAATAAAATCTGAATAAGCATCATTTATGTAGTATTCTAATCTGAATAAGCATCATTTATGGAGTATTATAATCTGAATAAGCATCATTTATGTAGTATTGTAATCTGAATAAGCATCATTTATGTAGTATTAAAATCTGAATAAGCATCATTTATGGAGTATTATAATCTGAATAAGCATCATTTATGTAGTATTATAATCTGAATAAGCATCATTTATGTAGTATTATAATCTGAATAAGCATCATTTATGGAGTATTATAATCTGAATAAGCATCATTTATGGAGTATTATAATCTGAATAAGCATCATTTATGGAGTATTATAATCTGAATAAGCATCATTTATGGAGTATTATAATCTGAATAAGCATCATTTATGGAGTATTATAATCTGAATAAGCATCATTTATGGAGTATTATAATCTGAATAAGCATCATTTATACAGTATTATAATCTGAATAAGCATCATTTATGGAGTATTATAATCTGAATAAGCATCATTTATGTAGTATTATAATCTGAATAAGCATCATTTATACAGTATTATAATCTGAATAAGCATCATTTATACAGTATTATAAACTGAATAAGCATCATTTATACAGTATTATAATCTGAATAAGCATCATTTATGGAGTATTATAATCTGAATAAGCATCATTTATACAGTATTATAATCTGAATAAGCATCATTTATGGAGTATTATAATCTGAATAAACATCATTTATGTAGTATTAAAATCTGAATAAGCATCATTTATACAGTATTATAAACTGAATAAGCATCATTTATACAGTATTATAATCTGAATAAGCATCATTTATACAGTATTATAATCTGAATAAGCATCATTTATACAGTATTATAATCTGAATAAGCATCATTTATACAGTATTATAATCTGAATAAGCATCATTTATACAGTATTATAATCTGAATAAGCATCATTTATACAGTATTATAATCTGAATAAGCGTCATTTATGTAGTATTATAATCTGAATAAGCATCAATTATACAGTATTATAATCTGAATAAGCATCATTTATACAGTATTATAATCTGAATAAGCATCATTTATACAGTATTATAATCTGAATAAGCATCATTTATGGAGTATTATAATCTGAATAAGCATCATTTATACATTATTATAATCTGAATAAGCATCATTTATGGAGTATTATAATCTGAATAAACATCATTTATGGAGTATTATAATCTAAATAAGCATCATTTATGGAGTATTATAATCTGAATAAGCATCATTTATGGAGTATTATAATCTGAATAAGCATCATTTAATGGCAGCGTGCCATTAAAACAGAAATATGAAAAAAGTCTAATACATACATAATACTTCTTCAACCTTTGTTTTAACAGCGACCAGATAAAACTTAACAGGAGTATGCACATTTTTCCATATCCCTGTTAATAATCCGAGTCGAATCATCTATCGCTACCAGAATACATATACTCTTGATGAATTAAAATACAAGCATGATAAAATAACGTAAACGTATAATACATTATTGCACGTGTTTTATAAAACCGAATATTAGTTAAAAACAGAGTTGATTTCAAAATATACAACTCACCCAACTCTTTGGCTCGAACTACATGAAATGGCAATCCCGCCCTGACAGCTAAATACATTTAGAGGTTCTCTCTAGTATCTGTCTCAGTCAATATTTCTACATTATATATATATATATTGTCTTTCGCATTGATATGTAACACGCACGTGCAGCGCAAGCAGTGAAGGCGTCAAGCGATACAAAGTAATAAAATATTTTTAAAAATATTAATGCGCGCGAAACACGACACCTTAATAATGATAGAACGTATGGTGGTCTAAACTGGCCATACCAGGTATTTCGTAACATAGAATAATCATCATTTATGTAGTATTTATGATGAGAGTAAACATCGTTAATAAGTAGATATGATCTAAAAAAGCATCGGTTTGTAGTATTTATGATGCGATAAACATCGTTTATGTAGTAGTTATCATGGGGATAAACATCATTTATGTCGTATTTGTGATGAGAATATACATCGTTTATGTAGTATTTATGCTGACAATATACATCGTTTATGTAGTATTTATTATGGGGATAAACATCGTTTATGTAGTATTTATAATGACAATATGCATCGTTTATGTAGTATTTATGATATGACTAAACATCTTTTATATATTACATATGATCTGATTTGGCATCGTGTATATAGTACTTACGATGGGTATAAATACCGTTAATATTGTACCTATGATGAGAGGATAAGAATGAAACATCGTTTATATCGAATAAAGGATCAGGACAAACGTTTATATAGTAGATACTGTTCATACATTTTGATAAAAGATGAGCAGAACATATTTCATACAACGATTCAATCCAGCTCTGACACATACTATGGGAGCAGGACCACTAATCATTGTACAGTTAGAGGGCAAGTTTACTTGTCGGGCAACAAACAATAGAAACATTATCAGATGCACCCGGTCAATTAAATGTTTCAAAACGTTTAATGAATGTGCCATAGATGACAGCAAAATATTTAATTTCATTTTAAAATTCCGTATTTAATTCCCACTGACAATATAGAATATCGACTCGTAGTATATGTGTATGATATTAGGTGCAGACTGCTGAGTCACCTGTTTAGCAGGACGAATCGAAATAAGATGCTTTGAAACACCTGTTTACCTACACTGAAAGCATCTTCGCTTACTCTGATGAAGTGAAACATTTATGGTATGTATGTCAATCTAATAACGAAATGTTTTAAATTCACATAAAGGTTAATTTCTATGGGAAATGAAATAGTGGTACGTATGCCAATGAACGACTACTCAATTCGGCAGGCTCAACAAACTGAACATCATGTACACCTGGTTCGAACATAAGCCTTCGAGGAAATGGACTTGGACATCACCCGGTGATCGAACGCGGCAGATGATCGACTATATCATGATTGACCGAAGATGGAGGAGCTGCATCAACAACGCACGCAGTTACCCAAGTGCAATAGTGCCAAACGTGATGAATGATCACAATCTTGTGATGGCAAACTTCAGAATAAGATTGAATGTTCAAAAAAGGGCACATGCGAAGAAGGTGGACATTGAAAGGCTGCTTATTCCTGAAGCCAAAGAACGATATGAGATAGTGATCAAGAATCGCTTTGAAGCACTCGGCAACATGATCGAAAAGGAAAGCCTGGATGAAGCACTCGAAATTGTTAACCATACGATAAAGGAGGCAGCTGAAATGGAGATTGGTTTCAAGAGGTACAAGAAAGACCCATGGATCAGTGACGAGATACTCAACCTGGCTGACGAGCGACGGGCAATAAAAGCGAAGATAAATAAGATTCAGAAAAATCCGAAAGTTAAAGATTGGAAACGTCAATACACACAGCTGAAGAATGTCATAAACAATAAGGTTGAGGAATGCCGTGAAGAATGGTTTAACAAACAGTGCCGTGAAACGGAAGAAGCAAACCGCAAGAATGGCATGCGATCTCTCTTTCAAAAGGTCAAAATGCTCAAGAAAGGTGTGAAACTGAAGGATAGGCGTGGAAACATTACAGACAAGGATGGTAACCTACTCACCAAAAATTCAGACATTCTCCAAAGATGGCACGAGTATGGTAAGAGCCTCTACAACGCAAAGATAGAAACAGACGAGAGCGTACTCGAACAACTTTGGCCAAACTGTAAGAGGGATGACCTTGAAATGAATCTCCTTGAAAGTGAAGTGAGGAAGGCTATTGCAAGGATCAAGCCGCGTAAAGCTCATGGAATTGATGGCATCGAAGGAGAACTGATAAAGGGAGGTGGACAAACGGTAATACGAATTATGCACAAGATCTGCAACAAGATTTGGGATGCTGGAGAATTCCTAACACTTTGGACGAAGTCTATTGTGGTCACCATCGCGAAGAAAGGGAACACTACCAAATGTGAGAATTACCGAACGATTAGCCTCATTTGCCACGCAAGTAAGATCATATTGGAAATAATCAGGAGCCGAATGAAGAATACAATTGAAGCGCAAATGTCGGAAGAGCAAGCCGTTTGCAGACCATGAAGAGGCACAATTGAACAAATTTTCTCACTGCGATTGATAGCAGAGAAGTAACTCGCGTTGCAGGACAAGGAATTGTACTTAATTTTCATAGACCTCAAGAAAGCCTTTGATCGTGTATGGCACCAAGGCTTGTGGAGGGCACTACACCACTATGGCATACATACAAAGCTGATCAATCTCATTGAAAATTTGTACAAGAGAACGCAAAGCGCTATCAGAATTGGAAACTATGTGACGGAATGGTTTCGGCAATTGATTGGAGTGCGACAAGGCTGCATTTTATCTCCAGATCTATTTAACATCTCCATGGAACATATTATGAGAGAGACACTCGATGGCCTAGAAGACGTTGGGACACGCATAAGTGGCAGAACAATTAACAACCTACGTTTTGCCGACGACATTGGTCTTCTGGTCAAACTGCTCGGACAAGCTCAACTCCTTCTGGACAAAGTCGATGAGATCAGCGCAAGCTATGGACAAGAAATTATTGAGACCAAGACAGAATGGATGCTAGTGAGTACCAAAGACCTGGGAATAGTAAAAAGGAGAATTGAGAAGGGACTATTGCTTAGAGGAAAGAAACTACAGCATGTGGACAGTTTTAAATACCTTGGGACTACCTTGACTGAAGATGGCAGAAGCGCAAAGGACAACGAAATACGTACAGCCACAGCCTTGAAAGTGATGAGCGAGTTGGACAACATCTGGAAAAACAAGTATGTCAAGAGTGAGACGAAAATGAGGCTGTACCGAGCTCTTATAGTCCCAGTTGCTCTGTACGGGTGCGAAGCTTGGACACTAAGAAGCGCTGAGGAGAGGAAACTACTTGTGTTCGAGATGACGGCGGTTAGAAAGATTCTAGGAGTTCACAATATGGACAGGATGAGACATCAAAAGGCTCTTAATTAGACAGAGACAATCGTGCAAAAAGTGCACGAGAGACAACACCAATGGCTAGGACACGTGATAAGGATGGATAAGAACAGGATAGCGAATATTGTACTGCACGGTAGAGTAGAAGGAACGGCGAAAGTAGAGCGTCCGAGAACGACATGGATGAAATCTGCACTGGCTAGAGAGAAGAATGGCGTTTGTTGTCAACACATGCAAGAGCCCACGTCGATGATGTGCAATAGAAATTGTGCAGAGATATGGCGGAGAAGAAGAAGAAGAAGAAGATGAAGAAGAAGAAGAAGAAGAAGAAGAAGAAGAAGAAGAAGAAGAAGAAGAAGAAGAAGAAGAAGATGATGCCAATTTCATGACGAAATGGTTTAAATTTATATTAAGGTTAATTTTTATGGGAAATGAATTAGTGGTCCGAGCCGTATACACATGGCATCACTGCACTATATTTTTAACAGTCCTAATAATTAAAGGTGACATCAGGTGAATAACACATCACCTAGCAATTCCCTCAAGTGAATGGTACGTGTAGTATCTGTATCTGTACAGCTACCACTACATTGTATTTATTTGTTGTCAATGAAGACCTTTTGTTACAATACTTATCATCCGATGTATTGTGGCATTATGGATCCAGAGGACTACCATAAACAAATTTATGGTGTGGAACTTGGTCGTTTATAGAAATGTTGTAAAACCAAACTTTTATTGCTAAAAGCACAACTACAGTGTAATCGAACTGATGTGGGCTGATACTTGATTATTATACATTTCTGTCATCAGTATAGGAGGGAACCTGACTTGGCTGCGACATTTGTCTTTTATAAAGTAAAGAAAAGACACATAATTGCTCATATAAATATATTGGTTGCAAATAAGGATTCTGTGATTCTCTGTGGAAGAAAATTACAAAACCAACAAAAGCATAAGAAATTTTACTGAATCTTTTAGAGTTATGCCGCTAGTAGGCTTTACGGACTTATGCCTGTCGAAAATCCACATCACACAATTTGTTTTGCTGTAAATCAGCATCACTCACTTTAGACTGCCGTAAATCCGCATCAAACACTTTTTTCTGCCGTAAATTAGCATCACACATTTTTGCCTGCCGTAAATCAGCATCACACACTTTTGGCTGCAAAGAACCAATGTCATCTCTAGAAAATTTAATACTGAAGAAATTCACTCACCAAAATATACATTTATTTAACTCATTTGAAAAAAGTATATTATTTTATAACAATTAACTCACCAAGTAGCCTATTATCTTGAAAATGTGCATATTTGGTGAATTTTTAAATAATTTGTCAGCGATTTCTCTTTGTCTACCCTTTTTAAATCTGAATTTTAGTTGCGGATATTGTTTCAGAAACTTAGACTACGGCGTTAATGAAAACAATATAAAAAAAACAATGGAGATAAATTACATTTTGCCAGTTATAGGCTTTTTAACCTGCTAAGTTGTCTTCGTAAGATCTATACTGCTCTTCTAAAAAATATAATTTTATTTTTCTTACAATAAATCAATTTAGTATCTGATTTTAGATTTTGAATTTTGAAACTGAATCTCTGGTTTACTTTTGGAGGTCATAAAGATTAGATATAAACATATATGTAAGAGACAAATAAATCATTAATATTATATTATATTATACTGTATTATATTATATTATATTATATTATATTATATTATATTATATTATATTATATTATATTATATTATATTATATTATATTATATTATATTATATTATATTACTTTTCAACTTGATTTCAATGTCTTCTTTTGCAAGTTTAGAGAACAAATGCTTTTTTTTTACTAGAAAACACATTTAACACATTTATATGTTTATATCGCTACTCTTTGTTTTATTGAGATATATTTAACTTGTGCTTACATAACCTGTGGAGAAGGTAATAAAGGAGAAGAGGGCCTGAAGTTCAGAACCTTTGTAATTTCTATATTACCAATTAATTTTTTTTCAGTGTATAGGATTAACTAACGTATTGTATAATGACTTTTTTATCTAAAGGAATGTGTAATCGCTCGGATTCACTAAAGAGCTATTTAGTGACTATTATTTGCTAATGAATTATTTAATGACTAATATTGGCTAATTAATTGGTTAACGACTATTATTGGCTACTGGATTAGTTATTGCCTATTATGAGCTAATGAATTGCTTAATGACTATTATTGGCTAATAGATTAGTTAATGACTATTATTGGCGAATGTATTAGTTAATGGCTATTATTGGTTACTGTATTCATTAGTACTATTATTGGCTAATGGATTGGTTAAGGTCTAATATTGACTAACGGATTGGTTAATGACTATTATTGGCTAATAGATTGGTAAATGACTATTATTGGCTAATGGATTGATTAATTACTATTTTTTTGTTAATGGATTGGTTAATGAATATTATAGCCTGCAGGACTGGTTAAGGACTATTATTGACTTTTTGATTGGTTAATGACTATATATGGGTAATGGATTGGTTAATGACTATTATTGGCTAATGGATTGGTTAATGACTTTTATTGGCTAATGAATTGTTTAATGACTAGTATTAGCTACTGGATTGGTTAATGACTATTATTGGCTAATGTATTGGTTAATTACTAGATTTTGCTAATGGATTGGTTAATGAATATTATAGGCTACAGGACTGGTTAATAACTGTTATTGACTAATGGATTGGTTAATGACTATTATTGGCTAACGGATTGGTTAATGCGTATTATTGGCTAATAGATTGGTTAATGACTATTATTGGCTAACGGAATGGGTAATGCGTGTTATTGGCTAATGGATTGCTTAATGACTAATACTGGCTAATTTATTAGTAAATGACTCAGAAAAACTTTCAGGTTTAGTAATGACTGGCGACTAGCTTATGGATTGTATAGTGACTGCGATTTACTAATAAATAATTGAATGACGTGGGATTAACTATTATATTTTGTAATGACTTGGTGTTTGTAATTGATTGTGTCATGACGGGGATTAACAATTGCATTTTGCAATGCGTTGCGATGAGGTCATTGGTTGTGCAGAAGTTTACGATTAACAAAATAATCGCAAAGTGATTGGGATTAACTAATTGATTATTCAATGACTAGGATGGATAATAGAAAGATTGAAGAGCACCATACTTTATGAAATTCAACGACAAATTTTGTTCCGTAGAATAAAATGTCGAAAAGGAAGAACTTACGGTATTGCAAATTAAATCCCAAAACGAATCCTAATAATTTAAAGTCCTGAACAAAATTCAGTGAAAGTGCAAAATAAATCCAAATATTAATGCGATGATGGTCCTGATATAGGTTGTAGAGTGTAAACATGTAAACAGTCTTTTATTGAAGCACAGTAATATAATTCCAGGACTTCATTTACTAAACAACAGCAGTGAATGTCTCTGTCTAAAAATATTATCAGAGCACGTTTGATTCTCTAGAGACACTATTCACTTGAATTCAATACTTCGAAGTAAATAAATCCACCCCAACCGGACACAACATATAATTAATACAATATAAAAATGTTAGATCTTAAAGCACGGCTACAATATCCTCTAAGTTACAACATCATATTGTTATCTACTTCATCTCATATCACGATTAGCATTTTCTAAAAAAAAGCACTATTACCTAATGGAAAAAAAAATAGGCTTCTAGAATGATCCTTATGTTTACACAACAAACAAAAATGTTAGTTATTATTAGAAACCTAATGCTAAATTTCAGATAGAACATGGACTATGTCAAATACAGTAAGGAATCGCAAACCAAGACACACACTCAAATAAACATATTTTCTTCTTCTATTAATAATCATCCTAATAATAAGCCATTACACAGAAAATATTTCAGCGATGAATTAGTTCTTAACAAAATAAAAGTTAATTCAGATCAAGTAGAATTGAAATCAATTTTTGGACAAGGTCAAGTTCAACATACAATGTTACATTACAACAGCATGTATATAAAAGATTCTAAGTTTGCACTAAATACACATAAAAGCTTGGGATTAACTATTGAGTTTTGGAATGACTTCTATTAACTAATGGTTTAATAATGACATTTAATTTACTAATTAATTATGTTATGACTTGCGATTTACGATTTGATTTTGCAATGATTTCAATCAGTAGATTGTAAAATAGATGGGATTTTCAAATGGAATGTCTCACGTTGTGTAATGATAGAGAGTAACTAGTTTAGTCTGTAATGTATGTGATTAGCTATTGGAATTTGTAATGACCTGCAATTAACTAATTGATTGTGTAATGACCTTGACTAAGGATTAAGAATTTGAATTTGTAATGACATACGATTGACTACTATATAATATAGGACACTGACATCCAATTTTGAATGTTTGATATATAACTAAGATAAACATCTTTATCAGGTTCAATACACCGAAATTACTAAATATTGGAATGAGAAACATAGTTTGCCTTTCCTTTCACACCTCTGCACACACACACACACACACACACACATATATATATATATATATATATATATATATATATATATATATATATATATATATATATATATATATATATATATATATATAATATAAATATTAATATATATATATATATATATATATATATATATATATAGATATATAGATATATAGATATATATAGATATAGATATATATGGATATATATATATATATATATATATATATATATATATATATATATATATATATATATATATATATGTGTGTGTGTGTGTGTGTGTGTGTGTGTGTGTGTGTGTGATAAATTTTGCTTCATACCTTTGTGTTTTAGTTGTAGAAGCTGTTGATGCTGTCTTTAAACTGCTATCAATGAAACAAGATAACCGGATGGGATTTTCGGATTCACAAAAGAACATATTTGACGATGATATAAATACAATGTTTAATAATGAATGACTTGAATGAGGAATTAATTATGAATACGTGTGTGTAAATTAAATCCAAACATTGGATTATTTAACATAAGAACGCATAAACTTAATAATGAAAAATACAAACAAATTACTCTACAAAATACAAAGAGAAAACCGGAGAACATCGAAGAACACCGGACACTCTATACTCTAAACCCTCCAGACGCTGGACAGCTTTACACAGCTCTACATAACACAGCTCTACAAAGGATTACACCACTCTACATAGCTCTATACAGCTATGCACAGCTCATACAGCTGAAGATGTGCACGTCCTTATAGTAGACCGCTGACTAACAAGGGGCCGTTCATAAATGACGTCACGCACCTACCGGGGGGAGGGGGTCACACATTTGTGACAATGTGTGACGAGGGGGAAGGGGGTTGTTTAAGAAATGTGATGTCACATCAAAATGAGTAACTTTAATAAAAGTTCCACTTAATATTTTGATTGCTTACAATTTATTTAATGACGTTTTAAGTAGCTTCACGCGTGTGGGGCATGAGCTCAAATTAAAATGAATTCGTCTTCGGAATATCAACACCCCTAAAAGATCCAATAGTAGCTTTGTCCAAATAGCATTTTTACGTTTCCAGTCCGCTGGTGTCAACAAAGCAAGCTTGAAATGATCTTTTCCTCGCCAAACTTTTAAAATTTTAATCTTTTTTGTGCTATAAAATTAAATGTAAAAATTTTGATAGAAAAGTAAATAATTTTTAGGTTTGATAGAAAAATAATATCTTTATTTATAAAGATTGATATTTTTCAGATTTCTATTTTAAAAGATCTTACATTTAAGAAATGTAATAATTGAGGTTTATTTATATAAAGTTTATTTTACAAACAGAATAAATTAAAGTTTAT
Source organism: Unio delphinus (assembly GCA_029339505.1). Classification (NCBI taxonomy): domain Eukaryota; kingdom Metazoa; phylum Mollusca; class Bivalvia; order Unionida; family Unionidae; genus Unio; species Unio delphinus. Next base: position 1,636,605 of record JAQISU010000171.1, read on the forward strand.
ATTACACCAATAATAATCTCAATATTTTGGGGTTTAGGAATTAACCGTTACGAAGGATAAAAGTAAAATGTTCTAGTGTCTTTTTGAGGCGTATGTGCTGGCATATCATGCAAAGAGCAGAACGATTTTCCAAGCAGGTTTAGCCAGACGAATATTTTCAAAAGACATTTATGCCAATTTCAGCTTTCCAGGGCCTCCTTTTTAATACATGTTTTCTCTTACAATATCAGAGTGCAGCGCCACACAAAATTCATACTACATTCAAGTGATTTGAAACATATTAATTTTCAAATAGGAAAAACGGCTTTTTCGGGGTAAAAGGGGAGCAGAGATTTGTGATGTCATATTTGAGGGGAGGGTCCGACTTTTTGTGACGACGTGTGACGAGATTGAGGGAGGGGTCAAAATCGGCCAAAATCGTGTGACGTCATTTATGGATGGTCCCCAAGCCAATCCGTAATGTAACGAGCTTTACATACGGTGAAATATTTATACTGTTCCCATCGAAAGAACATTGCACGTGCGGCATAGGATGGACTGAATTCACTTTTTTGAAATACGATACAATATACATTAATCACCTGCAGGTATCGTTGTACGCCAAAAAGGAAACTCGAGTACATGTATTTAATAAATGAAAGGGTTTATACAGTTCCGTGACAATCAGCATGACTAATCCATTCGGTATTTGATGAAATTAATAATCAACGATGACAGCAAGAGTCCACATAGTTGAGATCATTTTTGTTTCAAAACATATTCAGGAATTTTCGTTATCTTCTAATGAAATAGCCAATGGTAATATTTTGATTTTCTGTGGAACTCATAAGCCAGAAACATTTATTCAAGTTATTAAACGCTTTCATCTGCTTAACTCTGGAAAATCGTCAGAATATATATTCGTAAATTCATGTCTTATTTCAGCAACAATAATAAATCAAATTGGTTATCAAATAAATAAATCTAACTCGGTTATTAAACAATGGGTTTTCACTTTCATGTATTTACTGATCTACATTTTTGTTTCATGTAAGACACGGGAAATTTACTTCATACGTCCAGGAAGAAAACAATTGAACACAATTGTGTATATTCGAAACTAGTTTCTAAAAATAAGTGATGTTCTGCTTTCCGGAAATTGAAATCGATAATAACATATCCTGATATCGTGGGTATTTAATCAATGAATGGGGTTTTTTTTCTTCTCCAAAATCTGACATATTTCAAGTGGACGCAATCAACAATGATATCATGTTTTGCTAATGCCAATGCATATTTAAAAACAAAACGCATTGATTACATGAAAGCCTTCAATTTATACTTGTTTCCCAGCTCAGGCAACAATGAAGGTCAAGAATGCTGATGTTTTATCAACGTTAGTCGTCATCGTTTACATCCATGTGGGAGTAATCATCACACAAGGTATGTTGAGTAGAAAACACTTGCAACAGTCACGCAGAGTAAGTAACACGTGCTTGAAACGGTCACTCAAAGTAACTAACACGTACTAGAAACAGTCACTAAGAGTAAAAAGTACTTGCAACACTCACTCTGTTTAAGAAACACTTACTTGCAGCATTCACTGATTAGCGATCTTCAGATTTTTGACTTTGTCACATTCTAAGGAGTCAAGTGATGTTATTTTAATGCAGATTTTGCTGTGTTAAGTTAGTAGCGATGTTAGAGTGATTTTAGTTAATTTTTTATTGTTTTAAGCCAGTAGTTTTATTCAGACTATTTCCGTAATACTTACATTATCTCGTGCGTTCGTCGCGTGTTTTTTTTTCCGTGAATCAGTCAATAAGATCGATGTCATAGATTTGATAAAAGCGACATTTTTAAACCTAAATCAGAGTTTTAGTTTGGCTTTCTATTAGGTTTGTATTTGAACCCATCGGAATTAAACTTTTTTGTAGGTAGACATCAAAACCATCCGAATAAGGCCTTTACCTGACATTCGATTGGCTGGACTTGGTGTCACCAATGGATTGTATTATATACGTACTATTATTAGTATAACTACCTCCTTCGTAGATGGGGTATTGGCAACGTTCATATGGGTTGTTTTCACAGGCAAATACCCACAATTCAATGCGCGCGCACCTTCTGGCACCATTTTCAGTCGCTAACAGACCGTTGTCAACATTAGTCATCAAGTATATGTAAGAATAATAATCTGATTTAACTATCGATAATGATATTTACTTCTTCGACTCAATACATAGATTATACTTGAAATTATGTGCACTATACCACAAAAATAACAATAAAGCTGGAAGTTCTCTTGCTTATATCAAAAGACAGAATAGTAAAGTAGAACCGTAATCGTGTATATTATTGATATCTAAGAAATGCACTTTTTGTTGTTGTTTACAAACAGACAATATTGACGTTTTTAAAACGTCATTCGTATCATATCCCTAAGCTTGTCATCTTGAAAGAGTATTTAAAGATCATGATTTTCTGGATACAATATCAGTCACGAATTAAAATTTCATAGCATGTATTTTATGCAAGCCTTGTTTTTAAAACTATTTTCCGTGGAGAACCAACAGTTGGTGTAAATATTCTAATATCTGTACGCTTGTAAAGGCATGGTACAATTATTATATCCCGAACGGCTGAAAAATATAAATCTGCTTTGATTGTAGATTTTTACTCAGTTTTTAGGTTTTACTTTAACAATATTTTAATTTCCTATGCAAGATATAGGATCAATTCGTTGCCTGAATGTGTGAAAATTATATAAAACAATCTGGTTTACCCCATTCATTTACTTCTTTGAGTCCGTTTTTGGTTGCACACATTACTACAAACTTGGCGGTAAATTGGAAAGCTAGGGTTATCCATCTCATCCTATTATTGGCCTCCCTAGTTTCAAGTCAATTTTACTGGTATTTCTACAAATATATTTATTTTCAATTCCATGAAAGACTCCAAATTAGATTAACAGAAAAAACAATCCTTGCCGAACAGCTAAATGTCCATTTGTTTTTAATACTTCCACGTGAAAGTTGATATATTGACATGAGATGAATACGACGCCTATAAAATCGAATTGCTATTGTTTACTGGCAAGAGTATGTGACACTTATGTTTATCATGCTGTGCTTTGCGTATTTGCAAACTCTTCTGTGTGCTGTCTTGATAGCATGTCAAATAATTTAAGAATACCAATATATTTTGTTTTTCACAATTCAAGGAATATTTTGTTTACGGAATAAATATGGCCTAGCTTAAAGGCAGCAGCACAGAAGCGGAACAAAAAATGACGGCCAAATATGGGTGAAAAGTACGCAAAAAATTAAAATATCCAAGCTTAAATATTGACGACTAATCGTTGTAAGATTTTTCTTCCCCGTTGTGCAATTTCCTGGCTCCATTGTTATTTTCTCATGAATCAGACAAATGTTGATCTTAAAAGTATTTTTTTTTTAAATATAAAAATCAGTATCTTTGTTGTGGCGAATGAAATTACCTAAAAAGCAAAGGTTTATGCGACCATGTTGAGTTACCACCCCCCACCCCCTTAGCAATATTTCTTTAATACTTTAATATCAATTTAGCTTTACTGCTTTACTATCATGTCTGTTGCAATGCTTTAATATCAATTTAGATTTAATACTTTAATATCATGTTGTTGTTTTCTATTCATAAGAGTAATATAATGTTTGGGGTAGGTGTGGCAGTATACCAAATTCTACTACAAGAAAGGTGGTTAGCGAACTTAGGTTTGGAAATAGGGGTAATTTACTAAGTTTATAAAGGTGTAAAGTGTTTTGAAGGTGGGTTAGGCTAGTGTGCTAATAATGAACATGTGATAAATTGTGTCCAAACAGAAATACAAACCATTTTCTGTTTGTAAACCCAGGATAAAAAAAAAATACAAACCATTTTCTGTTTGTAAATCCAGGATATACCAAAGTGGTTATCATATCGAAATAATTTTTTTTTTTGGGGGGAGGGAGGGCACCAGACAGATTCCCCTCCCCTTATTTGAAAAAAACTAGAAACAGTGTGTTTATGTGTGAGTGTATTCCCCCTGATGTGTTGTTGGATGTGTTTTTTAGAATGTTTTCTTAACTTTTAAACCTAAACTTAATTTTTTCCCATCGGGATATATCAATAGTAGATATTTGGTCCCTGGTGTTTTCTATGAGACGGTTTCCTCAAGGTGGTTATTTTTAAATCACATCTTGGGTTTCCTTTTTCTCTTTTTCCATAAATTAACCCTGGCTAGGGGTTTCCTACATCCTGTGTATGCTATTTGTGATGTGCTATATGTATCGTGCAATATGTATACTTATATATACAATGTATTTGTTAGGATAGCCATTCTATATCATATTTCCCTGTTGTCTATTAGTTCATCGAACCAGAAAACCGGTCTTCACTTGTTCGGCTTTTTATAAAATACTTCCGTTTAAATAGTTTTATGTTGCTTTTGAATTTTGCACAATTATGGTGAATTCTATTTTAAATTTAACATGGGTTACACACCGGTTCTTAATGTATTAAAGATTGTGTTTCCGTTCCATGACTTGTATATTTCCTTATTTATTCATCAGGTCTACTTTGGTCGAGTCGGGATCGGTACATTATTTTTCTTTTTTTTGTACTTCACCTGTCTCGATCATTATTTCGTCCTCTTTTTATTTATTTTTTTAATCCTTATTCCATGCTCGAAAATTTGTTATTTATACTCCTTCTAAACGGGCTGTATGTATAGTTCATGTGAAGCTCTACAGAGTAAACCTATTTATCTTATTTAGGTCACAAGTGACTTTAATATGGTAGCATGCTTTATGGATGCCATGTTTTCTTGACTTAATGGCTATCTATCTAATGCGTGAGCTGTGTTGCTGTGTATATTTCCTCTGAGTTTCTTTCCCAGCTCTTTCACGGGCCTGCCCACTTCGCGTGGCGCTATGTGATTTAGCCCGGTGTTCTTAATAGTACTTCTCCTCCTGAGGTCCCTGTATCCCCAAATCCCTAATTATACCCATATTTTTATTACTGGCCCGCACGCTATCATATTCCTGACTAAAAAGTTTATTATTTCATATAGTTCAGCTTTGGTAAATTTCCCATCTAGATATAGTAGTTCTTTATCGTTATATGATTGCTTTTTCTTAATTTGTGTGATTATGTTTTCTCTTTCTTGTTTATTTATTCTACATTGAGTTATAGTACGTTTCTTTTGAAAAAGAACAGTTTTTACACAGTGGACATTTAGGCGACACTACGATCATATTCCTTCTCACTGCATTTTCTCCTGTCAACCACGCATCATGCATGTATTTGAACAGGATACTTTTCATTTTTAATGACCCTGATCTGACCCAGTTTCCCCAGGCTCTATCCGAGTTAATATTTATAGGGTTTTTGTCTATTTTATTTTTCTTCTTCTTAATCGTATGTGCAGTTTACCATCTGTATGTAGATTTTGTGTCAATTTCTCATATATCCTTAGCATCCCTATATTTATATAGTAATTCCTTTATTGATCTTAATTTTCTTGGCACCTCTAACAGTTTTATGAGTTTGTTATTTCAATATATGTCATTTCTCTGCTTCATGGAGAAACCAAAATAATAAATATACAGCCCTTGCCAAGTTATTTTAGGCTCTGCTTTAATTTCTTTAAATCTATTGAGAATGTTCGTGCTTTTAATTAGGGTCGGATTGGGAAGGCCTAGGCCTCCCCTTTTTCCTTCCCTATATAGAGTTTCTTTGTTTATGTAGTGCATTTTAAATCCCCATAAGTATTTAATAATTTCGTTATCTATTTTTTTAGTGTTGCATTTTTTATGTCTAGTGATTTTAATTTATAGTTTAGGTGCACATACATATCCATTTTTTAACCTGTGCCCGTTTCAATAGACATATTTGCGTAAGCTCACAGATTTGTATGTTTTTTATGATATTCTCCCTGATTTCTTTGAGGTTTTGTTTTTCATCATTTTTCCCAAAATTTACACCTAACGATTTTACTTGGTCTTTAATTAAATGAAGAGATAGCCCTTGTTGCTTGCCTCTCCAGTTTCCTATTAGAAGTATTTCTGTTTTGTCGGTGTTTATTTTCGATCCCGACACTTTCCAAAATCTTCCGAATTCCTTTATTAGTTCATTATAGAAATTTATATCTTGTATAAAGTTAGTACAATCATCCGCATTCTGCATCATTTTCACTTCTTTTTTTAATGTTTGGAACTTTAATCCCTATGATCCCATCCTTGCCTCACCGATCTTTTTATATCAAATTTATCAGTTCTGGCCCCGTTAACCTGTACACACGAGTTAATATCCTTGTACAGGATTTTGGTCCGATTATGGAAATACATTCCACAGCCAAATTTTTCTAGTGTCTATAGATAGTTTTGTTCAAGTCTATCAAAGGCTTTTCCTGGTCTATTAGTACCATAGCACTAGTATTCCCAGTAATATTTATATATTATGGTTCTAATGTTTAGTATGTTGTTTTGTATATCCCTCCCTTTCGGGCCACTAGTTTGATTTATATTTATAATTTTATTAAGACACTTTTTTACCCTTTCCACTAGTATTTTACTTATAATTTTATAATCAATAATAAGGAGTGAGACTCACGAGAAGCTACTGGCAAGCTTTCTCACATTCCCACATTGGCCGAATCTAAGACTCGAACCTACAGAAACAGAGGTAAGATGGAAGTGATCCGCGATATATAAAGGTACTTATTATAATGGAGCCACGGAATTTATGTTATGAACTGGACCAGAGGCATATCAAAATAGATTTAATAATATTGCAATGTGCTATATACATATTTTCACATATGTCGATTATGCTGCTTCTTGTAAACCAGATTTCTACCTTTGCAATATCTAACGTTACGTAATTCATGGTGTGCGAAAGCATCTGTATAAAGCATCTGTATAAAGCATCCAGTGTCTTATGAGTTTGTTTTATTCTTCTCAAGGATTGGACGAGTTACTTACCTTTAGCTTTCCATTCACGATCTTTTTACAAGGGATGAGTAACGCACATGCCATGAAAGCAAAGGGCCATAACTCTAAAACATATCTTTCTGTAAAATTGCAAGAAGACAACTTTTGTAGTGGACAAGTAACTAAAATATAGATGAGGAATCAACAATGCACTAAAAGATAAATTCTCATCTGATTCTTTTTTAGATGTTCAGTCGCCTACGCACCGGAACGTAGATTCTCAGTGACAGGCTATAGGAATTTTTTTAATCACCAACTCTACTCAGACTAAACGTCTGAAAATAAAGTATTAATTAATTTAATTAATCTAGCGATATGTGCAATATGCTATTTACAGGTAAAACTTTTATTTTAGATTAAACGAGCAATCAATCAACGTTTTCGTTTCGAATGCAAACGCTTGCTATAAAGTGTTAAACTTTCAAAGTTTCGAAACCAGTATGTGATCTTCAAGGAATATTTCAACACTAGATACAGAATATATATTATTTGTTAAATTAATATAATATCTTGCATGCCTTTAACATTGACAGAAGACCCACAGTCAGCGTTATTTGTCAACTGTAGTTTCCAGGATGGTATGTGTGACTGGGAATCTATTTACGCTGGCTGGAAGATTGGACAAGTATCGATAACAACCAGTGGCACCGGATCGGCTCATGGCCATGCCTTAAGAAACGGTTGGAACGATAATCTGCTCATTTGTTGTAAATATTATTATCAGAAGCCAATGATTTCGCTAGATTTTTTTAATCAAACATATTATCAGGTTTTATTGTCCTGCAAATTCGGGTTCATCATCACCGATTTGACTATTATCATTAGTAGTAGACGTAAACGTAGACGTAGTAGTAGTAGTAGTAGACGTAGTAGTAGTAGTAGTAGTAGTAGCAAAAGTTTGTTTTAGGGTTTAACGCCATTTTTCAGCACAAAAAAGGCTATACATGGCGGCCAGTATTAACGGTGAAGGAAGAACCTGGAAAACCGCTGAAATAACCATAGACCCACGAGAAGCTACTGGCAAGCTTTCTCATATATCCATATTGGCCGAATCATAGACTCGACCCGTACAGACAGAGGTGAGATGTCAGTGACAAGTAACGGACAGCGCTTTAGACCACTCGACCACTTGGGGCCCAGTAGTAGTAGTAGTAGTAGTAGTAGTAGTAGTAGTAGTAGTAGTAGTAATAGTAGTAATTGTAGTAATAGTAGTAATAATAATAATAATAATAATAATAATAATAATAATAATAATAATAATAATTGTAGTAGTAGTAGTAGCAGCATTGGTAGCAGTAGTAGTAGTGATAGTAGTAGTAGCAGTAGTAGCAGCAGCAGTATTAGCAGTAGCAGTTATTTTTAGAGGCAGATGGAGTGGATATTGTTATTAATAATCTGAAATGCCTGTATTGAACACAAATCACACTGCAAATACACTGAATACTCCATTGCAGAAGGATATATATATATATATATATATATATATATATATATATAGAGAGAGAGAGAGAGAGAGAGAGAGAGAGAGAGAGAAAGAGAGAGAGAGACAGACAGACAGACAGACAGACAGACAGAGACAGCGAGATAGATAGATAGATAGATAGATAAATAGATAGATAGATAGATAGATCTTTGTGTGTGTGTGCGTCATAGCCGATCGATCACAACCTTATGTGCATATAAGTGAATGGACAACTTGTAATTCATATTAGAATATAGATTCTTAAACGTGTAAGAAACGAATAACAAATACAGCTGTTTCACTCAGTGTATTCCTATGTGATGAGTACAAATAATATATCTTGGTGTGCCGAAAAAAATCATTTTTCTCTGTTAGAAACAAAGGCGACATATGCAATTGTTTCAAATAAGTCACGAAAATATATATTTGTTTTCTAGCGAGCAGAATATCAGCAAACGCGAGTCAGTCACAGGTCCTACAGAGCCCTCTTCTTTCCTGGAATGACAGTTGTTTGAACTTGTGGTATCACATTTGCGGCAAAGACACCGGCAAGCTGACGGTTTCCATAGAAACAAAGGATACTACGACAGCAACCAAATTCAGTACAACACAATCAGGCATTATGACAATTCTTTGGAGTCAGGAGGGAAAAACTTTACAGACTCAAGAGTCTGCCAGGGTCCTTCTCGTGAGGACGACAAAAAGACAAAATGGAGCGATCGCTGTCGATGACATCCAACTTCCCAAGTGTTGTTGCAAAGGTTACCTTAATTGTGCTAATAGCGTTCCATTTCATTGATTCAGTCATTGATTTATTTTGAAATTATTTAATAAATTTTTTAATATATATATATATATATATATATATATATATATATATACGTGCAACTCACTGCAATAGACAGCTATGAATCGTGTTCTTAAGAAGTGGCTAGTGTTTATGTCGCTGTCGAAGAAACGGTGAATAAATTAGATAAGAATGTCAAATCCGTGCAAACAAAACCGTTGAAACAGAACAAATCTCTGTCTTGGAGACTGTATCACTCCAGCTGTTTATTATTTGTTTATATAACAAGAAATATATACAAATTATATTGTTCACCGAAACCCGTAAAAAGTGCTGTTACAAAACTAAGTGAACAAACACACGTGCAATTAAAATGTCAGACACTTTCTTAATAAAGCTTACATTGAGACATAACCATAACAATTACATTTTGTACATGTTTTCAGCTTTGCATAACTGGTTACGTATATTAACAAATACCTGTAACATCATGACATCAGGTGGGACAAGATCCAACAAAAGGATGTGACAAGTGTTTATGAATATGATGATTATTTAGAATGCAAAAAAAATATATTTGAATATTTAAAACCTTATATATATATATATATATATATATATATATATATATATATATATATATATATATATATTTATATATTTATATATATATAAATATATATATATATATATATATATTTATATATATATATATATATATATATATATATATATATATATATATATATATATATATATATATATATATATTCTAACGTTTTTCCAGGTGACTGTTGTCGGAGGTTCTGGTATTGGATCCAAAGAGCATCTGATTATTGTACTCGCACATTTGGAATTATATTCCCCAAGACAACTGGTCCACAGAGTGGCTGTACAAACAAAACAACTGGACCGCAGAGTGACGGTACAAACAAGAATACTAAAAAGCAGAATGGCAGTACAAAGAAACAATCTGGTACAAAAACAACTGGCCAAAAGAGTGAACCTAAAAACCAAAAGAATACAGCGCAGAGTGGCCATACAGAGAAGACAACTGGCCCGCAGAGTGGCCTTACAACCAGTACTGGTAGAGATAACGAAACTTTATAAAATCTGATACCGCTCCTACCCCCCCCCCCCCCATTGACAAATTAAACAACATATCACTTATATATTTCTCATCGGATGTAACTGTACATATTTAAACAGTAGCATTATTGTCACCTAAATTATAGATGGTTAAACTGCCATTATCGTAAGGCAAGGTAAGCAGTGGGTCTCGGTATATTTATCTTACATAAAAATCAACCTATCATTTCTAGATTTATATGTTTATTATCTGTGCATTTTCCATTGTCCATTTTTTTTTTTATACTGAATCCAACATTTCCTATTTTCTGCTTGTTTTCATGATCTTGACTTGGATAGATAGAATTGATGAATTTGAAAACTGCGATAAGATATATGGTTTGACAAAGGTGCTAGCGTTGTTTTTGAGGCAATCGGAGGAAATGGTAATCGCGATGATACAGCGTAAGATAAAAACTCACTGACAATTGCATATTACAACGGTAACACAATCTTGCATTCCGAAGCAAACACCACCCTCCTCCACCACCCCACGCCCCCCATATATATATATATATATGTATGTATGTATGTATGTATGTATGTATGTATGTATGTATGTATGTATGTATGTGTGTATATATATATATATATATATATATATATGTATGTAAGTATGTATATATATATATCTATATATATATATATATATATATATATATATATATATATATATATATATATATATATATATATATATATGTATATGTATGTATGTATGTATGTATGTATGTATGTATGTATGTATGTATGTGTATGTGTGTGTGTGTGTGTGTGTGTGTGTGTGTTTCTTAGATCCGATTTAGAAGCAAATATTTTCTTGATTGTATTTCATTATGTACATTCAGAAATCCCTACTCATTCTGTCCACATGAATTATGCAAAATGGCATTTTCTTATTATTTTCTCTTTTCTTTGTCATGTAGGTAAAGGACAATACCATCATATACCTATTACAACAATACAATCAAATACCTATTACAACAATACAATTATATACCTATTACAACAATACAATCAAATACATATTACAACAATACAATTATATACCTATTACAACAATGCAATCATATACCTATTACAACAATACAATCATATACCTATTACATCAATGCAATCATATACCTATTACAACAATACAGTCATATACCTATTACAACAATACAATCATATACCTATTACAACAATACAATCATATACCTATTACAACAATACAATCATATACCTATTATAATAATACAATCATATACCTATTACAACAATACAATCATATACCTATTACAACAATAAAATCATATACCTATTACAACAATACAATCATATACCTATTACAACAATACAATCATATCCCTATTACAATAATACAATTATATACCTATTACAACAATACAATTATATACCTATTACAACAATACAAATACCTATTACAACAATACAATCAAATACCTATTACAACAATACAATCATATACCTATTACAACAATACAATTATATAACTATTACAACAAAACAATCATATACCTATTACAACAATACAATCATATACCTATTACAACAATACCATCATATACCTATTACAACAATACAATCATATACCTATTACAACAATACAATTATATACCTATTACAACAATACAATCATATACCTATTACAACAATACAATCATATACCTATTACAACAATACCATCATATACCTATTACAACAATACAGTCATATACCTATCATAATAAAGAGTAAACAATAGACTTCTGTGTATTTAATATACCGACGAATTTAAACTATGCCCTTCTGCCATTAGTATTGCTTGGTATAACTGTTTAACGCTAAATTAATTCAATCTATCTCTTTAACTACATACTATTTTAATCTCATATTGCATTCGATAGTACCCTTTTAATCTCACATCCCTGATATGGCATTCGATACGTACCATTTTAATCTCACATTGTTGATATGGCATTCGATACTACCCTTTAATCTCATATTGCTGACAAGGCATTCGATACGTACCCTTTTAATCTCACATTGCTGATATGTCATTCGATACGTATGTTCACTCTGTAATTCCGTATCTCATACTTATATTTTTCGTTTCGCACACCTAGTCAGGAACTACTTTTACATCTTATATATTAAACGATAATGCACTAATAACTTATTTAGCTCTAACTTTTAAGTTATTAAAAACTCAACACATATTTATAAGTCTAATACATGCCGTCATATTGGGTGAAATCGCCGTTTATTCTGCGGGGGGTCATTGGGAAGTACTGTTAACAGCTACGAGGAGTTCATTTTTTTTATCTTCGGAGAATATACTGCCTTGAAATTAGAGTTCAGGGTGAGAGCAGCAATATCTTCGATATAATGTTTTACGACGAGTTCTAATACGTGTTGGATGAACGAATTCACAACAACACGAGATAAAGTTTACAGAGGATTGGCAATTTATACAACTATTTTTTGACGATCATACAATATTACAAATCGTTATCTGTGTATTACAAATGCATATTCAATATTACAAATCGTTATATGTGTATTACAAATGCGTATTCAATATTACAAATCGCTATCTGTGTATTACAAATGCATATTCAATATTACAAATCGTTATCTGTGTATTACAAATGCATATTCAATATTACAAATCGTTATCTGTGTATTACAAATGCATATTCAATATTACAAATCGTTTTCTGTATATTACAAATGCATATTCAATATTGCAAATCGTTATATGTGTATTACAAATGCATATTCAATATTACAAATCGTTATCTGTGTGTATTACAAATGCATATTCAATTATTCAATATTACAAATCGTGAAGTGTGTGTTTAACAAGACTCTTGGTCCTTGCTGTGTCACTGTAAGACACATTTTTGATCTATAATGGCATCATATACAGATTTAGAAATATATATTTAAAGGCAATATTTTAATTCATTCTAACTTCTAAGAATTATTCCAAGATTATTTAAAAGTTCAGTGTCAGAAATTAGTTTGACGTGTCCAAATAAAACCCCAGTTTACTAAATAAATTAGTCAACAGTTACTAGAACAATAAATTAAACTAACAAGTCAGAAATTCGACTTGACCTGCTAGTACTTACTCTTCTCTCTTCTGTCGTAAAATGGCATCTGTCGTATAGCATCGCCTACTCTTTCTGTCTTATGTCGTAAAATGCTATCTGTCGTATAGCATCGCCTACTCTTTATCTTTTATGTCAGCTTTAATGATCCATTAATTAGCAATGACTAGACAGGACCATCATTGTAATAATTTAATTAGTAATTTTAGTTAAGGTATTTACAGGTGCCAAATGTTGTTTTATATACATGGTAAATATGAATGTATTAAACGAGCTCTTTATTAAAAAAACAAACATGCAAGTCTTTTGTGAATTGCATTCAAACATTTGCTAGAGATAGGCTAAACGTTTGGTTACCTACAACTTTGAATGTTAGAAAAACAAGAAAATTGCAGAAAAGCCCCTTAAAAGAGTTCGATTTATTTCAGATGCAGACGATAAAACATAAGCTACAATTTTAGTAGTTTTCAAAAATTGGTTGAAAAATTGGGCTTGTATCGTGTGCTATGATATTTAAAAACATCACATTAAATTTTCACAAACAAGTGAGACTTAGACATAGATTCATTCTAAAGAATAATAATCAATAGCAAGAAGAAGTCTAGAAAGATTCGAAAATATTATTTACGCAATGCTGGCTTTCGTTGTTTGACGTTATTTGCATGCATCGTAACTAATATCAGTATGACGTTATGGAAATTGTTTACCACTACAATATCTTCGGTTAGATTAAAAACGTATAAAATTAATTTGTCCTGTTTTATATATTAACTCTGGCTTATTGTCATAATTTATAGTCAATTACAGATAACCGTTAAGACACCCATTGCACGGTAGATCGCTGACATATGACAGAAACAAAACTTGTGATGACACTTATCAGTTTGATTAATTAGGGCATTTATTAATATTATATTGTAGAAATGGGACACTTTAAACGTAATATATCAACATTTGCCTTCCATATAAAGCAACTATTACCCTTTTGTTGCGATCATAAATATAAACTCATACACATAAGCACACGAAAGCGGTTAATAGTGTACCTTAATTTATGTCATTCCTCTACTTGGTTGAAACTAGGTACAAGGGCCACATCAACCACAAGTGATTTGACGGAGTCCACTTTCAGCGCTGGTTGGGAAGATGCATATACAAATACAACCAGTCCCGATCAAAGCGATGTTACAGAGGCTAGCACGAATGGTTCCGGACGTCTAATAACGACAAAAGGACACATTCCTGATACCATAGGTGAAGAGAAAGTTACATATATTGGGCACGTTTTTAATTAAATAATCAAAGAACACTGCAGTATCAATAATAACGTACATACACAAAAGTACTATGTCAATTTCAAATACTTGCATTCTCGAATACTTAATAGTGTATTGGACTGGGGGTATATTCTTCTTTATGTTAATCAACTTTCTTTTTTATTCTCTCTCTCTCTCTCTCTCTCTCTCTCTCTCTCTCTCTCTCTCTCTCTCACTCACTCCTACCCTGGATGAAAATTTTGGTTATTTTTTGTAATGATTTATCTCATTCAATATTTAAATGATATGAATCATTATTAGAATGCAAATTTAGAATACATTTAAAGCACCATATTTTGTGTCATGTGTGCGAAAAGGGGTAATTATAAGTATGAACTGATACCATATCCGTACCACAGATTCAAACCCTTAAATAACGAAATAGTCTTGTGTGATGCAACTATTACATTATCAATACAGAGTATCATACTATAAAGTAACATGACAGTATTTACATATAGTATTATACTAAACGGTAAAGTAATAATATTCATATATGATATTTTACCATACAGTGAGATGACATTACAATAAGGGTGTATGGGAGGTCCTGGGAGGGGGTAACATCTCTTTCTGGCTAAGTAGTCGTACTCCTTCGGGATTAGCCCTCCCATCTTTAGACACACTTGGCACTCAGCTCTCAACTGTGGCTCCAAGAAGATGTGGAATGAGCAGCGGACATATCCCGGAAAACGGCCTTGACTGGCAAGCCTAACCACGTTGAGGGTAGCAGACGGGTCTTAAACCCTCGGTTAGTTAGGATTTTTCTACCTAGCATGTGCAGACTGTATTAGGCTAAATGTTTGGTTACCCGCAAGTTTCAATGTTTGAAAAACAAGAAATAGTAGCTCCATTTCAGATGTAAGACGATGAAACATAAGCTAAAATTTTAGTAGTATTAAACATTGGTTGAAAAATTTGGCTTGCGTCGTGTGATATGCTTTTTACAAACATCACAATAAATTTTCACAGACAAGTGAGATTCAGACATAGATTCATTCTATAGAAGAAAAATTGAATAACAAGAGCAAGTCCAGAGAGTATTGTAAATACTATTAGAGTAGTTCAACTGGCTTTCGATGTGTGACGTTATTTTCATGCTCCATAACCTTTATCGGTGTCATGCACTATACTTTTTCGGTAAGATTAAGAACGTACAAAAATAACGTATCTTGTTTTATATTTTAAATCTGGTTTATTGCCGTAATGTCTAGTCAATGTTATATATGAGTTAAGAAATCCATTACATAGCACAGCACTGACGTGTTGATTTGACTCCGTTTTCAAGAGAGAAAAATATATTTGGATGACATTTATCAGTTTGATTAACAAAGGCATTTGCTAATATAATATTGTAAAAATGGGACACCTAAAAATAAATATATAATGTTTTGCTACTCTATGAAAACAGCCACTACTCTTTTGTTTTCATCGTAAACATAAACTCATACACATAAGCACACGAAAGTGGTTAATAGTGTACCTTGATTTATGTCTGTTCTATCCTTGCTTGGAACTAGGTACAAATGCCACATCAACCACAAGAGATTTGAAGGAGTCCACTTTGATTTGGGATGAGGAATTAACAAACACAACCAGGCCAGCTGAAAGCAATTTTAAAGAGTCCTCCACAATTGCCTCCGGACGTCAAATAACGACAAAAGGACACATTCCTGATACCATAGGTGAAGAGAAAGTTACATATATTGGGCACGTTTTTAATTAAATAATCAAAGAACACCGCAGTATCAACAATAACGTACATACACGAAAAGTGCTATGTCAGTTTCAAATACTTGCATTTTCGAATATTTAAATGTTTATTGGACTGGGGCGTATTCTCTCTTACAGTTAAAAATCTTTCTTTATTCTCTCTATCACTGCTACCTGGATAAAATTTCGGTTCAATATTTAAAACATATGAATCATTTTTAGTATGCAAATTTATAATACATTTGAAGCACATTTATTTGTGTCATTTGCGCGAGAGATGGTACTTGAACTGTTACCATAACCTGACCTCCGCGTCAAACTACTAAATAATGAAATGGTCATATAAGTCGTCATTATCAGAATAATATATTATAATATTCACTAACATATTGTTTACACATGGAATGATAGTATACAGTAGAGTCTATTATAGTATGCATTAACATATTATTTACACATGGAATGATAATACACAGTAGTGTATATGATGGTATACATTAACATATTATTTACACATGGAATGATAATACACAGTAGTGTATATGATGGTATACATTAACATATTTTTTACATATGAAATGATATTATACAGTAACTTTTCACTATTTACACATGGTATGATATTATACCGTAACTTGATGCTATTTACATATGGTATGATATTATACCGTAACTTGGGACTATTTACACATTGTATGATATTATACAGTAACTTTTCACTATTTACACATGGTATGATATTACCATATCTTGCCACTATTAACTTGCCACTATTTACACATGGTATGATAATGTACAGTAGCTTGGCACTATTTACACATGGTATGATATTATACCGTAACTTGCCACTATTTACACATGGTATGATATCATACAGTAACTTGGCACTATTTACACATGGTATGATATTATATAGTAACGTGACACTATTTACACTTGGTATGATGTTATACCGTAACTTGATGCTATTTACACATGGTATTATATTATACAGTAACTTTTCACTATTTACACATGGTATGATATTATACCGTAACTTGGCACTATTTACACATGGTATGATATTATACCGTAACTTGATGTTATTTACTCATGGTATGATATTATACCGTAACTTGGCACTATTTACACATGGTATGATATTATATAGTAACTTTTCGCTATTTACACATGGTATGATATTATACCGTAACTTGATGCTATTTACACATGATATGATATTATACAGCAACGTGCCACTATTTGCACATGGTATGATATTATACCGTAACTTGATGCTATTTACACATGGTATGATATTATACCGTAACTTGATGCTATTTACTCATGGTATGATATTATACCGTAACTTGGCACTATTTAAACATGGTATGATATTATACCGTAACTTTTCACTATTTACACATGGAATGATAATACATAGTAGTGTATATTATGGTATACATTAACATTATTTACATATGAAATGATATTATCCAGTAACTTTTCACTATTTACACATGCTATAATATTATACCGTACCTTGCCACTATTTACACATGGTATAGTATTATAAAGTAACGTTCCACTATTTACACATTATACGATATTATACAGTAGCGTGCCACTATTCTAACCAATAGAATAACATAGCAATATTTATATATGGTATCATACTATAGGTTACATACTATTATTTACACATGGTATTTATATTACGCAGTAAGGTTACAATATTCACACAATATTATTCTATCAGTAGCACGACTATCAATATATACTCATGTTATTATACTATAGTGTAATATGACAATATTTACACACGCAATATAAAATAATGTCAAATGACAATATTTACACACGGCAATATAAAATCCTGTCAAATGACAATATTCACACACGGAATATAAAATACTTTCAAATGACAATATTTACACACAGCAAACTTAAATACAAAAGTCAAATGACAATATTTACACACGCAATATAAAATGCTGTCAAATGACAATATTTAAACACGGCAAACTTAAATACAGTCAAATGACAATATTTACACACGGCAAACTTAAAAGCAGTCAAATGACAATATTTACACACCCAGTATAAAATACAGTCAAATGACAATATTTACACATGGAAATATTCTGTACACTAAAATGACAATATTAGTTATTTTACATATCTACATACATACATATCTATATACATACATACATACATACATACATACATACATATATACATACATACATACATACATACATACATACATACATACATACATACATACATATATACATACATATGGGTATAAGTCTTTACATATACTTTATTAGTAATGTAAAATTCCTTACGCTGATAATACCACATCATAAACAGATTTTATTATACTATATAGTGTTTTGTCAGTATTTACAACTGGTATTGCATAAATAAACATCTTGCTCATATTATAGTCGGGCAATACTATTAGACCACACTTATTGAAATGCTATTTGGTGGCTAATGAGTAATTCACATTTGATTGTCTTTTTTTAAAGAAAGCAAATTTTTAAGTAAATTATGTTTCTCCGAGAATACTTACCCAATCACATTAACATTAGGGGATATAAGCCTGCTACCTCGCGAATCCAGCCCTACCAAAAGACGAAAAATCGTCTTTTTGTCTATGTAATGTAGACAAAGGGTAATAACTCTTGCCGCTTACCTCCCCTTACCACACACTAGGTGTCGCCAGTTTTTAAGCTAAGCGGTGTATAATATACGAGGATGCTCGCATGGCTGGGTGGTTTGGAGGGTTTCTTAGTAATGTGATCGGGTAAGTATTCTCAGAGAAACATAATTTACTAAAAAAATTGCTTTCTCCTTTGAATACATTCCCCGATCGCATTACTTTAGGAGAATAGGTAATAGGAGGAGGGAATGCGGAGCATCCGACCTCCACCCCGGGTATCCTCTACGGAATGATGGCTGGATTTCCCATTTGAACGATAACCTGTTCTCCTAATTTTAATCAGCAACACAGCCCAGGGTCACGTGATATGTGACCCCTTTATACGGTTAAGAAGATAGTTATTGAAATCTTCTTACCTATAAAAAAATCTTTCTGGCGAATCCAGCGAAGCTAATAGGCTGTTCTGATTGTTATAAATGGGTCTGGTGCACATCTGGCCTGCCAACATCAGACCTACTAGATTTAAGGTTTGCCTCTGCAAGGACAAATCTTTGAGATAAAACTGGAGAAGGTTGACTCTGCATGCCAGCCAACAGATTCTATTATATCTCGGATAGAAACATTAGTAGTATATGGGGGCACCGTAGCCTCAATGGAAAATCCAGTCAAAAACAGCTTGGGCTAATATAGCCTCAAGATTTATAGCCTCAAGGGAAAATCCAGTCAAAAACAGCTTGGGGCACTATAGCCTCAAAACAGCTTGGGGCACTATAGCCTCAAGGGAAATTGAACAGGGTGGGTCTATCTAGCCTCAAGGGAAATTGAACATAGTGGGTCTATCTAGCCTCAAGGGAAATTGAACATAGTGGGTCTATATAGCCTCAAGGGAAATATAACATGGGGAATATGATGGGTATAGGGGACTGGAGAGGGACAAGGGAAAAAAAGGGTGGCAATGAAAGCTACTATCTTTTCGAGACTTATGAGTGGCCCTGAAAAGGGCCTTTGGATACTTCTTCTTTTATTTTCTGCCTTTGTTCCACCACCTTTTGATTTTACCAATAATTCCCTTCTTCTTCTTTTCTTCCTCGGGAATCCAGTCAGGATGTCCCATAGCTCTAAACTTCTCTTGTATCTTGATCCAATTGTTATTTAATCTTTCAAAGTCCTCTTTCTTTTTTTGGTTTTCATTGTCCTTTCTTTCCTTTCTCTCCTTACTCCAGTTATCTTTTATCTTCTTCACTTCTTCTAATAGTTCCTTTCTCATCAGTTCTTCAGCTTTCTTGAGCGGGTCCAAACCCTTTTGGACATGGGGGTACTCTGTCAAGATATTATCCAAAAAACACTTGACGTTTTCGACAATATCTATTACTTGCTTCAATGTCCCCACTCTAACATAGGGTGGATTAATGCAGCCGCGTAACTTTTTGGCTTCTTCTTCTAGCATTCCTCCTAAGAGCTCCCTGGCTATTTTCAGTCTTTTTGCAAAGTCCAAACTCTTCGCAATCTTCCATTTATGATGTAGTTTTTCCACTTCATATTCCCCGTCTAATATCCAGAAATAGCTGTGTCTTAAATTGTTGAATAAACTTGATGCTTTTGCCATCTTCTATGGTTATTCCGTGGAATGGTTCTAATGTCAGTCACTTTGAGTATATATATCTTAAGCACGGACGTGAAAGTAAACACCCCCTACATTCACTTGTCATATTAGATACTATTCACAAATCCTATTATATACTATCCAAAATCACACCCTATACTAATCACACACACGGGGAAGCAGCCAAAACAAACCATACTATATACTATCCAAAATCACACCCTATACTAACCATACACACGGGGAAGCAGTCAAAACAAACCATACTATATACTATCCAAAATCACACCCTATACTAACCACACACACGGGGAAGCAGCCAAAACAAATCCTATTATATACTATCCAAAATCACACCCTATACTAACCACACACACGGGGAAGCAGCCAAAACAAACCATACTATATACTATCCGAAATCACACCCTATACTAACCACACACACACGGGGAAGCAGCCAAAACAAACCATACTATATACTATCCAAAATCACACCCTATACTAACCACACACACGGAGAAGCAGCCAAAACAAACCCTATTATATACTATCCAAAATCACACCATATACCATCTAAATAGAGTCAGTGTTTATAATCACACTACTCCTCTCTCACACCCATTGGCAATTGACATAGTATTTCTTTTCTAATTAATTTGGGTAGCCCTGAGAAGGGCTGTTTTTTTAAACTTCAAAATGCACCTGATTAATGCTGGCATCTCCCAGGTCTAGCCCCACACACACATCTCCTACTCCAATCATTCTCCCAATTCACTCTTGTGATTGGGAGCGCAGAGGGAGAATGAGTGGCTTCACTATTCAAATCTTCTGTTTGAGGGATAGTGAAAGTCTCTTCATTTCTTCCTCTATTCCGCAACCGCGGATGCGGCTGAAGTTGTTGCGGCCGAGTCTGTGGTTGTTGCGGTGGGGGCTGTGCCTGTAGTGGACGAACTGGTTCTGGTGAAGGTGTCTTCACCATGGGCTTGACTTCACTAGTTTGCCTCATCATGCGGTGAGGCAAAATTGACATTTTCATTTCCTTCTCCTCTTCTTTCTTTTTACTCTTCTCCTCTTCTTTAATTCTGGTCTCTTCTTCTTCGGCCTCCATTGCCAGCTCGTCCAGGAGACGTCTAGCATTCTCCAGATGCATTTGAAGCTCTCTTAACTTTTGTACTCTGCTCATCTTCTTTGATGCACCAACGATGGGTAGCCAGACTGACTGACTGACATTATTTGTTTAAAGTGATTCGTCCCGAAGGCTCTTGTCACTGTTTTATCCGTCAATGGACGGTTATTTACTTTATCCTGAGGGTGGGAATGGAGCCGCCACCCTGCAGGCATTTATGTGTTCATGGAACACTATTTACTTGGGCCGTCACATCGGAGTAACTATTGAGCTACTGCTGTGTGATTGTAGGGCCACATGCTATATGAGTGGGAATAGTTCCAGCACACACTCATATTAATTCATTCTGTTTCTGTTTGGTCGTTCAGGACGTGTTAAGCACGTGTAGTTGCTGCGGGTGTTTAGTGGGCGAGGCGAAGTGCCTGGCAGGGGCTGCTTCTTTGAACGTATCCTATCCCTATTTATATACTCTGTGCTGTTCCTTGAGTGTACAACGTTTGTGTAACAGTGTTTTGTAATGTTATGTGCTCAGTGTGTATTTAGATGTTGTTGTTTTCCTAATATTTTTTCTTTGCAACTTTGTGTTGCTGTGTCTGATGATCTGGACTTTGATCACCTTATATACACTATTTGGGGGTCTAATTAAGTCATATCTCTTGAGTTGTTTGGTGAACTTTGCAGCTTTGTGCTGCTGGGCCTGATAGTCTTGGACTTTTGACTACCTTATATGTTCTAATTTTGTTGGGCCTGTATTAATTTCTTCCTTTTTCTATTTGGTGTGCGGCCTTGTGTCGCTGGACCTGATAGTCTTTGGACTTTTAGACTACCTTATATGTTCTAATTTGGGGTCTCTATCATATTTCTCTATCTAGTTATAGTGCTCCGGTCTCGGTGCACCTGTTGGTTCTAGTTAAGCTTTTTGAGTGATTGATACGTATGTTTTTTAACACTGTACACTTGGTTGTACTCCTAATGAGAAAGTGTCTAGAATAGAAAGAAGGGAGAGTAGAGTGTTGACCTACATCCTTACTGCCTATGGTGTTTTTTTATTTTGCGTCATCTTGTTATTTCTTGAGATGTTATTTATTGGGTATTTTAATTATGTTTTTTATGACCTGTTAGTGTTGTAGCTCTTTATTCCCCTTTTAGTTTTATTGTGACCCTATTTCCATATTTGTTTTGGCCCCTTGATTTAGTTCAGGTGTGTGGTTCGGTTACTAGGTAGTAGCAATGGGTCACTGCGAGAAATGTCCCGGGCCGTTAAGCGACACGTCAAGGATTGTCCATTTCCACACCCAGTCACCTCCCCACGGCCGGTCCGTGAGGCGCGGCGGCCAGGCAATAACAAGGGACCTCTGCCGGAAGTATCCGGGGCCGTTAAGCGACACGTCAAAGGTATCCCTTGTTAGACCCAGTTTCCACACCCCGGTCCTGACCGTTTCTTGTTTCCCTGTCCTAAAGGGGCTTTTTAATGTATTATATGTAAGCATTATGGTCCTGTTTTTGTTGTTTGCTGGGGTTAGAATTTGATTGGATAATTTATATATTTCCTATTTTTCCTATGTTTTGTAGAAATTCCAACATATTCTTGTGTGTCATTAAAATGTTGGGATTGGTATTTTGTATAATTTCTGGGTATGTATATGGGGCTTTTATATTCTGTTGCTGTGATCTAAATTTGTCCCTTTCTTTTTTGGTTTTACTACAATTGTTGAAGATATGATGTAGATCTTCCGGGGTATTGCAATTGTAGCAGTTTATATTATGAGGAAAGGGTCCTATATATTTTCCCATGCTGTTGGCCAGCTCGGTTTTTCCTAACGTTATCCTATTGATGATTGTCTGTTCTTTAGGTGAGCCCTTGGGCGGTTTTTTGTGCCTGTTGACTTCCTTAACAGTAGTGTACAACACTCTCCCTTTTGTACTATTGTCCCAATCATGTTGCCATTTTATATCTATTTGAGTGTTTATTATACTGTAGAGTTCGATTGTGCTATAGTGCAGTGGCTCGAAATTCGGTTCGTATAGTTTTTCCTTAGCCAGTTTGTCGGCCATTTCGTTACCCTTAATTTCGATGTGTGATGGTATCCACATGAACTCTACAATAGTATTTCCGGTATTTAGTTGTTTTAATTTGGCGTTTATTTGATTGAGAAAATCTTCCCTGCATTTGGTGGTATTTGTTTGAATTGAAGATAGGACGCTAAGCGAGTCACTAATAATTACTGTCTTATTAGGTTTGAATTCTTCAATCCATTGTAATGATTTGAGGATGGACCAGAATTCAGCTGTGTAAATAGAGCAGTAGTCTGGGAGACGTCTGCCTATTTGTATGTTAAGCTCTGGTATGACCATTGCAGCAGCTGTTCTGTATGGATTAGTAATTTTAGATCCATCCGTATATATTTTGGTATATTGTTGGTATTGAGTATTTATAATGTTTAAGGCTTCTATTTTGAGGGTTTGTTCTTGATTTTGTTTACTGCCTTTTTTTGTGAGAGAGGTGTTGACTTTAGATTGTACGTTGTTCCAAGGTTCGTGTTCGTACACTACGTTATTTTCTAGAGGTATTAGTTCTACTGGTATTATTGTTTTTAATAGGTGATATTGTTTTCCCATGGGTAGTTTTTGTTTCAAGCTTTTCCTGATTGGGATGTTGGTTTTATTTATGGCCAGGAGGGTGGGGTGTGTTGCGGGGTGGGTGGACAGCCGTGCTGCATATTTTAGAAGGAGCTCTTGCCGTCTCAAGTGTAGGGGTAACTCTCCCGTTAAGACATGCAGCTCGGCTGTCGATGTTGTTTTTAGAGCTCCGGTACACTTTAATAGTGCCGCTCTTTGTATTTGATCTAATTTTTTAAGTTGTGTTAAGGATGCCGATGAGTAAACTTGGCATCCATAATCTAGTTTAGATCTTACCAGAGCTCTATATAATTTTAGAGATGTTTCTTGGTCAGCACCCCAATGTGTGCCTTTAAGGCTTTTTATTAAATTTAGGTCCCGGCTACATCTATTGACTAAGTCCTCTATGTGGTACGCCCATGTGAGATGTTGGTCATAGTACATACCCAGAAATTTTGCTACTTTAACAAATTTTATTTCCTGATCCTGAATTGTTAATTTAGGGTATTTTATGTTTCGTCTATATGGGGTGAACAGTACGGCTACCGTTTTTTGGTGCGATAGTTTGAATCCCCATTGATTAGCCCAGTTTCCAATATTATTAAGGCTGGTTTGAAGTTCAGAAGGAGTAGTCACTGTGGTTGCTGAAGCTGTATTGAAGGGCGTGATGGTCACTTCTTTTTATAGTCGATGACTTGGGCAGCGTCAATCCAAGAATCAAAAGTAGGAGGATATCCTTTCCAACGTACTTTGACTTCTTTGACACGTCGTTTTCCTACTTTACGAGTTCTTCGTTCGAGAATGCTTTCAATGTCGTACACGTCGTCTTCTTTTTTGGTGACACGTTGTAACTCAGGCAAGTAAAACGTTCCTTTTAATACTTATCCGTTCATGTCTTCCAATTTATAGACGGCAGGATGACGGCCACGCACTCGTTCAGTAACACGAAACAATTCGGTGGTCCAATTGGGTAAGTAACCTTTGTCGAAAGTGCGTTTGGTTTTACCAATGCGTACCCAATCTCCCGGGGTTAACACTTCTCTACCTTTGTTGGGGACAGCCCTCGTTCGGGACGTACCAAACAGACGCTCAAAAACAGTTACTTCGTTGTCAGGTGTCACCTCTTGTGGGAACGTCCAATGCTTCTATGGTAAGATTGATTGTAGGCTTGGACTAAGTGCGGTAAGACGTCAATGTACTTGAGAGTGTGTTGATGCGTAAAATATTTCCACATGCGTTCTTTCAAGGTACGTTGAAAACGTTCCACGATACTGGCTTTGGTTTCAGGATTTTCGGTGGTGAAAAAATGAATGTCACGTTTTTTTAATTCTCGTTGGAAAGCTTGGTTCAGAAATTCGGTACCTTTGTCGGTTTGCCATCGAAGAGGGTGACGACCACTTTGTTTCAACACCAGTTGCAAAGCTCGTACTAACTCTCCGCTCGATTTGGATGTCAATGGTACGACCCAGGCAAATTTAGAAAAGACATCGATGACACAAAACAAATATTTGTAGCCACGATTGTAGGTGGCTAAATGAGAGACATCAGCTAAATCGGCTTGCCATTGATGATCGATGCCTTCCACTTGAGTGCGACTTCTGTGAAATTTTCGTCGAATGGGTTTGTGTAAAGTGTACGTCGCTTGTTCTTGTAACCATCGTTGTACTGCAGGTAAACGGAGCTTTTTCAGGCGAGTTTTGGCAGCACGATACAATTTCTGAATGCCTCCGTAACCTGCAGGGTGAGCTGGATCGTAGTAAATGCTGGCTAAGACCTTCTCCATGGTTTAGGTTAATAAGTGACCCACTCTTCGAGGATATTGCTTTGGGTGGGACGAAATGGGGGCTGTTTGGAAACGGTTTTACGTGTCCGATGTGCCACAGGAGTTGACGTCGAGGGTACTGGTGGTGGTGGTGGTGGTGGTGGTGGTGGTGGCGGAGGTAATGAGATAGCTTTGGTCTTCTTTTCTTTTCTCACCTCTGGTTTCCTTTCTTTCTTTTTCACTTCTGTTGAAGCAGGAGTAGCCATCATCTTTTTAACCCAAGTTTTGAGTTCTTCTCGTTGGGGCGTGGGAGAAGGGGTCAATAAGGAAGCGGCAATCTTACTCGGAATGGGAGTGGCAGTGGGTGTTTGAAAGAGATCATGGGGTTCTTTTTCTTCCTTGGGTAATGGTGGGGTGACGTCTGTTTTGGCTACTGTAGAGGGTAAGGGCGACGGATTATTCACTAGTGCCTTCAAATCGGACAGTGTGGGTAGAGCTGTTTGTTCCACAGCTTTTCGATGAAAGAGTTGTAGTCGTTGCAGAAGTTGACCGTACTTTTGCGATTTTTCGGTTTCGGACAAATCGTGGCGATGCATCAAGGATTGCAATTCGTGTTGTAATTGGGACATCTCGTTCAAATCAGGATTGGGTGGTAAATGGGGGGTACGTTGTTCTTGCCAACGATGGTATTCCATCCATCGTTTGTAAGGAACTAAAGTCAGTTTTCGTCCTTCCATGGGCTTCCAAAGGTTACGTCTGAGTTCGTGGTGTTCCATGAGTCCCTTTTATGTTCTGGAAGGATCATACATATTGCTACCCATACCTTGGGGACATCCCTTGGGGCATCTCTTGGGGCATCCCTTGTGTCATCCCTTGTAAAAAACCTGGTAATATGCTGGATAGGATGCCGGATTTCGCTAATCCTCCCAACACAGGAAGAAGAAAGGGTAAAAATCCTCCGCGTTGCACCAACATTTTTTTCTTTTGACGGACGGGTATTTTCTTTTGGACCATTTGACGAAGAACGTGTCGATGCTTGGCTAAGCATTTTTTCTGGTGTGGAGACAAAGGTATCGTGCCTTTCAAGACATTCAAACAACATTCGCACACGGTATCGATGACATCTTTGAAAGCCGTTTTAATGATTTGTTTTCGCATGGGTGGAGAGGCTTTGGACAGGACAGACAACACGTCTCCGTGTTTGACTAAACGAGGAGGTAGTCCTTTCTTTTTCTTTCCTTTGCGGGATGAAGAAGAATGTTTTGTGCGAGGTGACATCTTTGCTTGTTCGTTCCACAATACCACTGACGTCCATGACTTGGAACACATACCCTTTTATCTACTTTTTTCCCATCAGTTTCCCATATAAAAATGGGTGAGCTTTTTCTCTTACATGAAGAGGAACAAAAAATCCTCCACGTTGAACCAACACCTTTTTCTTTTGACGTACGGATATTTTCTTTTGGGCCTTTTGACGACGAACGTGTCGATGTTTGGCTAAACGTCCTTTCCTTTTCTTTCCTTTGTGAAGTGAAGAAGAATGTTTTCTGCGAGGTGACATCTTTACTTGTTCGTTCCACAATATCACTAACGTCAATGACTTGGTACACACTCTCTTTTATCTACTTTTTTGGGAACTAGCGCTTCGTCAAAAAGGTAACAATGTCTTTCACAAAATTGCCAAAGTTACCTCCTTTTTGGTGACTCTTCTTTTTCTTTAAAAGACTACGTCTTTGGAGGGAAGGACTTCGATGTTTGGTTTTTAAACCTTTGGTAGGATGACGAGATTGTCTTTTTCCTGTTCCTTTTTGGACAGCAGAACGACGAGGGTGGTGGTGTGTACGTTTTTGAGGAAGCATTCTTGAGTGTTCAGCAGTGGTACAGAAAAAATACTGATTGACGCCGTGGTCCTCAAGTCATATTTTTATACTGGAATGCGTCGCCACTGATTATCTTTGCGTCGTATCAACTTCATGGCAGGTAACACACGTCGTGAAGGAGTTCGCAATGGACTCAATCGGGACAGTTCTTGTTTGGACAAATCTAGTAAACTATTTAACATGCCAGATCTTTCTTGGACTTTGACTTTAGGGGCAGGTACTTTGTGAGCAGCTGCTACTGCCGCTAATGTCGATGAGGGTGTCTCCGGTGGAGGAGACGTTTTGGGAGACGCAGATTTCCAATGTTTCATCAAATTAGGAAAAACGGGTGTCAAATTGGGTTTGGCTGGCATCATCCGCAACGGAGAAGTGGCAGCACTTGTGGCTACTGGCAACGTAGTCCCTGCCAAACGTCCTTGTAGATCTTCTCTTACAGGTCGTGGTTGACGAAGGTAAGGTTGTGTCCTGGCCGAAGTGCCTCTTTTGCGGGTGACCGCTTTTTTCTGTGGACTTTTCTTTTTCTGTGTTTTGGTCTTGGCACCCTTGTTCTTTTTCTTAGGGGATTGTTTGGCTTTTATTGTTTTCTTCTTGGGGTGAACTTTAGGAGTATTGGGATCCCATTTTAAAAGGGAACGAATGATGACACCTCCTAGAGAACCACTACCTCCAGGTTTCAATATGATTTGCTTTTTGGTGTGAGTGTCAATGCGAGGATTGGCCAGTTGCGTCAAGGCTACTTTGTTTCTGTCAAAAAAGCGTTTGGTTTGATGTGGAATGTGAATGATGCCTTGCAGTATTTGACGTGCTGTCACCGTAAACCGTCGTAAGACTTCTTTGAGACTGGCTTCTAAGACGTGAGCACGTATTTGTGGATTTTTTTCGCGACTGATGCCGTACAAGGCACGAATCAATTTGATGGGAAGATGAGACTGAAGGGACGTCATGTTGACGATGTATGAGACCAGGTCAAAGTAACCCAAGGTTTCTATAGATTTTTTTTAGTGCTTCATAGTGTTATGTCGACGAGGAGGACGTGTACACGACAGGTCCTCCGTCTTGACACCAGTCGTGAAACAAATCGGTACGAAATCGCAAATAATCAGGGGTAGTGGGTTTTAAATCCACGAGTAAATAGGCGTGTGGCGTTTGAGTGGCATCATCGTACACATGAGTTAGCCAAGGTGTTCCTAACTGTTTGGCTAAAACTTGCACTTGTGATTTATCTCGAGGACTTTTAAACAAGACCACGTAATGAGCATTGAGACTAATGGTACGATGGGCTTTACTTTGTTGAAATAAATTTTGTGTAATGTAAATGACACTGGCATTACGATGATGGCCTTTACGCGTAAACCATAGTTTAATTTCTTCTTCGTCTTCTCCTAACATGTCGTCAAAAATAACCCAATGAGTTTGACTAGTGTCAGACACGATCCCCTCGTCTTCTTTAGGAATGCCTGCTACAAACACAATGGAATCACCTTGACTTTCTTGCAAGAGGCTGTATGCCGATTGCCACTCTTTGTAACACCACACGATGCGTTGAGGTGGACGATCGATCAAATGATGTTTATGTTCGATCAAACGTTTGACAAATTCGGTTTTGCCTGAACCGCTCGGTCCAGCAATTAACATGTTAAAAGGATGACGAAGATACAAGGCTTTCCAACTAGCCTGATCTAAGTGTTCGTCAATGACTTTCAATGTGGAGGAGGAAGGAGTAGTAGAAAGAGTAGAGTGAGCCATAGTCGTGTAGTGGTATGACAGTATTGACACAAAAACAGACAAGACAAGAGGTTTTTATACTTTTTTCAAGACACGTTTATTTCAATGCATGTTTAAATTTGAACAACACGAAAACATAAAAGCCAAATGGATAAATACAGGGATAAAATACCTAGGCAAACGATCAAAGTGGCAAATAAACAAGTCCCTGTACAAAATGGTTTGGGTAACGAAGGTGTCCTAGAGGTAGTATGTAATGTTCTTATAGTCTCCTCTACAGGGGGTACAGTCACATAGGTGTCTTCTCGAAAGGGTCTTTGTGGGGGAATGTCCATGTCAGTTCTGTCTTGAACAGATGGATTGTCTTGGGTGATAGATTTTTTTTCTTCTTCTTCTTCTGGTACTGTTACTAACACAGGATTAAAAGTGACTTTTTTCACACGACGATGAATTTTAGGAACACAACGCTTGGGCATAATGGGATGCTTCGTTTGTCCAAGCCTCAAAATCCCAACTTTTCCAGTCACGTACATCTGCCCAATGAGGGTGTAAATCACAAGCTACACACACATCTTCGTACACTGCTTCCGTACGTAAAAGTTGACGAATCTTTTTTTCTTATAAAGGTCGAGACGTATCCAGATGAAAACGTAAGGCTTTGAACAGAATAAGTCTCTCGTGGACATTTAAAGGAGTCACCATACTGTCTTATTTTTTGATAGGTAGTGTTCGTAAAGTGTCCACAAGGAATTGGCAGGTAAACGAAATCCCAGAAAGCAAGTCACTAAAACACACACGACACGTCGACCCCAATTCATAGGGTATAGTTCTTGTAATAAGTGTTCGTAATCTTTCACCGTGTGAATCTTCTCATTGATATCCTTCCACGGAATCTGTTGGATCACCAATAATAAAGGTTGTGGCATGGTTGTTCTCTTTTATATTTCTTTAGGTCAAAGATCATCAGTGTAGATTCAACCCAGAATTAAACACAGAATTAAATTTGCTCAAAAAGCGAAAGTGATTAATATAACGTGTAATTTCGTCCCACTGCCATTCAGGGTAACGGTTAAGAAGGATCAAAGTATCTTCAGATGTAAACGTAGTAAATTGGCAACGGAGCAAAAAAATACCCTTGATCCAGAGAAATCTAACACGTTGGTTAATTTTTGTCACTTTCCTCTTGTGAATTTCACGACACAAAAGTTCTACAGTCACCCATTGAGATTTTTCTTTAGCAAGGCCTTGCCAAACGTCCTTGTAGATCTTCTCTTGCAATTCGTGTGGTAATCCTTGAATATTATGCTTTAGAGAGGGTTTATATACTGGTCTAAGCGTGTTACACGACATGGAACAGTAGTGTCACTTCCAATCACTAGGTCCTACTAAAGGTAGGTATTGACAATTCGGAGACCATCGAGCATGTTCCAAGTAAGCGGAATCTTTCTGTTCCCACTCGTAAATGGATACACCACAACTGAAACACTTGACTTTATCCCCTTCGCCCAAGTAGAAAAATCCAGCTCTGGCTAATTCTTCAGGAGTTGGTCCAGGTAGATATTTTGGCCATTTATCTTTGAAGGTTTGGAATCGACTTTTAAAGTGGCAGTATTCAGGTAAACTCGTCGGGAACGAATATTCGACTCTCCTCACTTCTGTTCGATGTAGGTACGGTGAAATTCCTAGGAGTCCACGATAACGTGTCGCACCGCTTTCGCATCCCTCAGGTTTGACACGCACAGCATCACTTTCCAGGGTAGATATAGGGGTAGTAGTCATAGCAACGTTCCCACGATATCCAGCTGAATCGCTAATGTCACAGCGCCTGGCATCACTACAATCGCAAGGTTTAGCATCGCACTCCACTTGAGAATCCCCAAATTTGAATGATGTCTGTTTAAATGGATTCATCTTCTTTCTCACTTGGCAGTGTTAGTCACAATGAACTATTGGTCTTGGACGATATCCCTTTTTATATGCTGCCCAATTTTGACGTGACCGTACGGTAGAGTGAAGTGATTGGGAAGTCGTACTCTTTTTTGGTACACGATTTGATAGACTTTTTCCAAAGGTCGGCTAACAATTTGGTGTGTGGGTAAACGGACAATCTTGTGCGGTTCGTGGGTAGTCACTTGAAACGTTTCATCCTGTCCCGACTGTAAGGCTTCTTGTAGTACGTTAAAGTTCACCACTTGACTGGTGCGATAATTAAGAGTCAATCCTTTCACTTTACATTCGGTGTGCATTTCTCCTTGTGGGTCTCGGTATTCGTAGCCGTAATTTTTAGGACCGCCACTTGCAAAACTTAGAATCTTGTCGTCGGGATGTTCATCGGTCCAGGCTCCTAAACGGTCTCCTTCGATGACAGGGTTACACTGGTTCGGTCGGTGAATGTAGATGCAACTGTCCGTGTCAAAATACAACACACGATCTCCTAACAGTTCTAACACTTCGTACAATTTTAAGCGAGCGTGGGCTGTTACGTAAGCCGCAATGATAACCTTTCCAAATTTGTCGGCTTCTACAACGTCTAGTTCTTCTTCGTAATTGACTAAGATCAAGTCCTCACGAATGACGTCCACGTGTTTCATGACTTTGGTTGGGTCGTGAATCATCTGGAAGTAGCGAGACGGCTCGGACAAATACTCTGTCTTGGGTAAAGACGGGCGTTGTGCCATTTTACCCCACAAGCAATTGAGCATCACTTTGGCAAACGATCGCCTTCCTTCGTTTTTCTCGATGTGGTCTAAAGTGATACCTTCCTGCTCCCGATATTTTTCTTTGAATATCTTTTGGTCTTCGGGAGTGTGACACCAGGAAGGATAGCCACTAGCTTCTTGTTTTAGTTTTAAAAAGGCATCCACGTAGTCTGCAAAAATACCTTTTTGTCTCTCGTCGCCCTTGCGGTATTGTTGTGTTTTGGGAAAGTGGTAAATTTCGTACACTTCTAACAGTTGATATCCCAGGTCCAGAGCTTTAAACAATTCCACGCTCACCCACGTTCCTGTCAAGGTGCGTTCTTCCTGAGTGTGATGACAAGGTTGGCCTTGGTTGCACTTTTCGGTACATGTGCGACACAAAGGAAACATCAGTTTTCCTTGGCAATGGTGAGGTAAAACGGGATGGTACAAGTCTGTGGGTGGTAAGACTTTACACTTGATCAATCCTTCGTACTGTCGAATGTGGTCCAAGTCAATGTGTTCTGTCATCAATTCTGGATGCCCTACGGGAAAGTGACAATATTTGCACACGTAAGGATACAACGAACACACGTCCAAGTATTTGATTTCTTCTCCCTTCTCCTCATCCGCTTGGTACAGTAAACAGGTAGCATTCGTTCGTCCTCCGTACAAACTATCCCGAGGGTTTAATAGGTCCACCAACTTGTAACTTTCTACGATGCGTTTAAACTCGGGATCAGTTTTCAAACGCAGATCGTACTCGTGTTCCCACATTTCCACCACCTGGTATCCTTGCTGTTCTAACTTCAAACGTCGCTGACACGTGGTCTGGTACAAGTCTTCCATGGTTCGTTGTAAAAACTGATTTTTGGTGTTACGCTGAGGGTAGCATAGGGGACATCCGTGAAATAAGCATCCGTTAAACTCGTACACGATCTGAGGGTTTTCTAAGTCCCAACCATCCACCGAATACGTCCCAATGGTCTTTTCGCCTCCTCCGCTGCGAGCGTGTTGGATCCATTTGTCTTCCTTGTCGCACAAGTAATGGAGCCAGCGTAGGGCTTTGACCGAGTATTGACGTTTGACAAAGTTCGTCGTTTGAGGACTGATGACCGCTAGAGTATTTTCAGGCATAAAGCGTTTTCGGTACACTAAAGAACACGCTTTGGCGATGGTACAAGCTTCTTTCAAAGGATCGATCCCTCCGTACTCCATGAACAATTCTCGAAATTTTCCACAACAACGTCGTAAAATGTCCACGTCAGATCGACAATACTTTAACATTTCTTCTTGAAAGTCAAAAGGGTCCGAGGCGTGAGTCTGGTACCAAGCATGGAAAGCTTCTCGTTGTTCAGTGCGCATGTTGTCGGGGTCGTAGTCGTCAGCCTCAGGCAAATGGGGTAGAACGGCATGTTGATTGGCTTCGGTATTGAAAAAGTGTGGAAAATAACCTTTAGCCATTTCTGTCATTCCAAATGTTTTAGGCATGCGACTTAATGGCATGGCCAAGTAACACATCGAATCTTTAAAATGCACTTGTCCTACTTGCATAGAAATGATTTTGACTCCGTTCAAAGTCACTTGAGGCCGTTCGGTACTTTGTTCCGCATAGTATCTAAGCAGAAATTGCCCATCGTATCCCGAGAAATTGTGAGCCCTGACTGTGGCATGGCAATGACAATCGCCGTAACGTTCGATGTCTTCTGGACTCCACGTTTCGTCAATGGGGTTTAAGATCCATTGGGCAAAATCGGCTAGCGTGTTTGGTCCTCGAAAGATTTTTTCACGTCCTCCAGGAATCTTGCTGCAGTGAGGGCAATGACTACAGATAGGTTCTTGGATGCACTGCTCGCACGCACGGTGAGCCACGCAGAAATTAGGAATGTGAATACCAGTTTCTTGCATGCATTCGAAATCAAAAAAGATAAAATTCCCTTTTTTCTGGGTATCTTCTGGTCGGGGTTGGTATTTTTGAATGAAGCATTCGTGTTCCAAGTCCACGATTTGGTGACAAATGTGACATCGTTTCTTCCCTCGACAAACGTGAAACTTGGCACAATTGGTACGTATGCCTTGTCCACAAGTAGGGCACAATCTCAAAAGCTGACAAGCACTTTTCTGCTGTGAACCTTGCATCTTCAAATGTTGTTGGTAACAGGTAAGACTGACAAAAGTGCGCTGACAAACAGGGCAATGCACTCTTTCTTGTCCTTTGTCCAGACAAGGTTGTGAGGCCAAACATCCCTCACATTTCGATCCACAATGTTTGTGTTGTTCTCGATTGTTATAACCATAATCACATTTTTCACAGTAGTAACTGTATCCCTGGAATGCAGTGATACTGGTAATGGTATCAAAATGACCATCGTGATGATAGACGTGAATGTATTTTCCGTCTTTGAAATCGTGGCCTCGAAACAAAATAGGTCCACGCACTTCTTGAGGGTGTACTTTCAAAGTGTAATGTGGAGACAAGACGTCTTGCAACTTTTGCATTTCTGGAATACCACAAGGAGTGTCTTTGGATATCCCCGCTTGCTGTAACAGGAGTTCTGCTTCACTTCTTTGTTTGGCTCGGTCCGATTGTCGAATA
Source organism: Unio delphinus (assembly GCA_029339505.1). NCBI lineage: Eukaryota > Metazoa > Mollusca > Bivalvia > Unionida > Unionidae > Unio > Unio delphinus. The sequence continues at coordinate 1,671,740 of JAQISU010000171.1, forward strand.
GTTTTCCAGGCTCTTTTCCATTCTGTCGTGTCGTTCTTGTTGGCATACGTTCGTCCCACGACGACAGCACGGGTTAAACACATCTGGTCTTGAGGATTGTTAATTTGGACGAGGCTTCGCTTCATGCTGCGAAGGCTGTCCACCAATAATACTTTTTTGCGTCCTGTCCCCTGGGGAAGAGACACGTGGGTCATAAACAGTGTGGCTTTTCCATCGTCAATGTGAAACTTGTCGTTGGATTGTTGCACATGTTGAATTTTGTCGATGACTTTGGAAGGTGTTAATTCTGATGGACTAGTAAACTCGATCCAAACGGGAGACTTCAAATTATCGTGATGAATAGAAAGTCTCAAGCGATCGTCTTCTTTGGTTTGACATTGCTGTTTCAGTGCAGTTAACACAGAACCCCACACCTCAGTAATGAACCCTTCTGTATTCTCCAAAGGTACATTGGACTTGAAATCTTTAAACTTTACGGCATACGTGTAAGCCGTTGTTCTAAATTTTCGAGAGGAACGCTTTTCCGTCTCTCGAATGTGATAGTAATTTTCAGGGTTTACTAAGGGTGGTGCACTTTGCTTGGACGTCAATTGTCTGGATGTAAATTCGGGCTCACTCATGTCATCTTCAAAATCACTGGCATGAATTTGAGCCAAGACTTCAGCTACTGTACTAGGCGATACATTACGTTTCTGTCTCTTACTGTCTTTTCCTTTCTCCACAGCATAATGAGGTCTTTTCATCTTGTCTGCAAAAAGTCAAATGACTACCATTTAAAGGCCATAACCCCTATATATTCATGTCCGATCCGTGCATATATAAAGGGTTAGTGTCTAACGGTTCAGTATTCATTTCACTCTCACATTGACCAGAACGATGAAAGAACCTACAGAAGTGGAACTTCTCATCAGAGCTTTACGTGGGGTCATACGAACGTTTTCGTCAGACCAGCCGACAACCTACTCTCCTTCCTATCGAGATAAAAGTCAAGATACTTGCTATATCTGTAAGAAGAAAGGACATTGGGCTACAGAATGTTCAGATCGTGACAAAAATAAAAAAGGTACCAATAGAGACAAAAGTCAAGATACCTGTTATTATTGTAAAGAGAAAGGACATTGGTCTCCAAACTGCCCTAAGAAACAACAGGAGCAGGAGGAGGAGGAGGAGGCGAAGGAGGAGGAGGAGGAAAGAAATTCTGAACAGGAGGAGGAAGAGGTACCCTCCCCCAAGGAAGAACCCCGACACGTTCACAAAGACAAGAAAAGAAGACGAAACGAAAGTGAACAGGAAGAAGAAAAAGAAAAACGTGTGACAGTAAAGAAAATGAAAAAACAGAAAGAGTGAAACAGAAGAAAACTTATGAACTTTTTAAAAATGGTATTGTGTTATGTTCTGTTGTGATATTGAATTGTAACGTTTGTACTAGAATAAACTAAAGAGAAAAAACGTAAGTGTCTCTTGGTTTTGATTTGATAGAATAAGAACCTACACTCACACATTCATTCACTCACACGTACATCATGGATTTTTAAAAAAATATAATAAAAAGGACTTTTGAGTTTTCATTGAAATAGGCAATTGACATAGTATTTCTTTTCGAAATAATTGGAGTGGTCCTGAAAAGGACCGTTGGTGTTTTGTGTGTTTAAAACAAAACAAACTCAGAAACGGGATGAAATCCTCTTGAGCTGTCTTAAGCCTTTGCCACGGCCAAGGCCTACTTCGGGACTGGTGGCTCCTGTCAATGATTTGGTAGAAATCACTAACGGTGGTAAGGTAGACGTAGTCACAGAGAGATTGGGTTGTTTCGCTCGAGAAGGTCTTTTTCTCTTCGGTCGTGATAAAGAAGTCTGATACATTTGTTTCAGACTCCTTAACTCAGCTAAAATATCTAAAAGTACCGTCGTGACCGTTTGATTTTCACTATTTTCTTTCTGTCCTTGGTCTTCTTTCTTCTCCGTTGCTGCTGCTGCTACTGTTTCTTCCTGGTGTTTTCTTCTTGCTTCTTCTTCCTGCTGTTGAATAAGAAAAGCTTGTTCTTCTACTTTCTGTTGTTGTAAAAATCGCTCCAATTCTTCTTTTTGTCTTTGTTTAAAATCATCGACGGGTCCATAAGAAGATGCAGAAGGCAACGAAGGTTCCGGAATAAATTCTTGCGATGTTAAAAAATCCACAATATCCCAGTTAAAATCCACTTCTTCTGGATGTAGATTTGTCATGACTTTAGTAGTCATTGCTGTCCCATGACTTGCTGTTTCCACTCCTGGCTCACTCCAATTCATTGTCTTCTTACTGTCCGCCATGATTGACAACTCTCTCGAATCGATTGACTGCGCACAGGCGTTAGTGTCTCTATATAGAAAAGGTGACGTCACAGACTGCTCTCTTCCGATTGGATGGTTGTGACTGACTTTTGTAACGCACGTTTGGATTGGTCGATACACTCAATCCGTTTCGATCCGCTCTTCCCCTATAAATAACCGCAGTACACGGTATTCACTTCACCTGTTCTCATCACAAGATGTGGACTAACGTTGAATCGTCAACCCTTGTGTCAAGTATGCTGTTTAGGACTGACATACCCATGTATGTCAGATCATCATGGAGTGTCATTCATATGACGGAGACAGCCTTTCGGAAGAGAAGGGTCTACGTGGAAAGACAAGGTTGCTTGAAGAGAGTTCTCTTCTATGGACCCACAGTAAGGAGAAGTTTAAGGAAGAGAAGAAGATCTGTGAGATGTCCTCTGTGTTAACAAGACAACGTTAACATTACACATAACGGCCCTTTTCAGGGCCACTCATAAGTCTCGAAAAGATAGTAGCTTTCATTGCCACCCTTTTTTCCCTTGTCCCTCTACAGTCCCCTATACCCATCATATTCCCCATGTTATATTTCTCTTGAGGCTATATAGACCCACTATGTTCAATTTCCCTTGAGGCTAGATAGACCCACTATGTTCAATTTCCCTTGAGGCTAGATAGACCCACCCTGTTCAATTTCCCTTGAGGCTATAGTGCCCCAAGCTGTTTTGAGGCTATAGTTCCCCAAGCTGTTTTTGACTGGATTTTCCCTTGAGGCTATAAATCTTGAGGCTATATTAGCCCAAGCTGTTTTTGACTGGATTTTCCATTGAGGCTACGGTGCCCCCATATACTACTAACATTGCCTTCTGATGCAAGGCTCGCTGAGATGGCTCTAATCTCATGAGCGGTAATCTGCATGAGGCGACTCTAATCTTGTGAAACCTCAGAGTACGCCGAGCGTATAACCCACTTCAGCCATGAAGGAAGGTTTTGAATGGTGATATCCCATTTCCCAGCTAACACCAGAAAAAAGAGGTGCTTGCATGTGAGCTGACTCAATTCTGTGCGTTTAAATGGTGCTAGAGTGCACAAACAGGATCTTGCATGGCTGCTGCTTCTGACCTATCTATAAAATAAGCGAGCTAATGACGACTCTTTGATTGCCAATGCATGGTAACCTATATTTTGGCTACGATGCCTGGCTGCGTCAAGAGGACTACCGAACCATCTGATCTGAACTGAAGATAGTTCGGGTCACTGGAAAGGACATGTAACTCACTCACCCTGCATGCTAAAGCTAAGACTATCAAGAAACCCGATTTGTATGATAGTTGCTTGAACGAATTGTGGGCTAAAGACCCAATAATGTCTGAATTGAGCAATGTTAAAACCCAGGACAGATTCCATTTGGAAACAGGGTGAGGGATATTAGTCGATTGAACTCTAAAGTGGCTAAAAGATCTGACAGATCTTTGACATGGCTGATGTCACATTTACCATGATGGTGAAATGTGTCTGATATCATGGAGCGGTAGCATTTTATAGTAATTGGGGCCAACTGTTTCTCCTCGAAAAGCCAGAGAAAAAGTCGGCCAGTTGAGGGTTTATGACACTCAAAGGAACGATGTTAATGATATTGTACCAGTCCCTGAAAACATGCCACTTTCCCTCATAAGACGTCAGAGAAGAGGGCCTTCTTGTACTCGAGATCCTCTCCACAATCGAAGATTTAAATTGTTTGTCTCTTAAGGCCGTCTGGACAAGAGCCAAGCGTGAAGATAAAGATGGTTCGAACAGGGGTGGAGCACCCGTGACCGCGGTTGCATGAGAAGATTTGGGCTGACTGTAATCTTCCTGCATAGATCTATAGCCAGATCGAGTAGATCGGAGACCCAGGAGTTGTTCCATCTGAGAGGGGCAATCAGAATCATCTGACAGGTACGGCTCCTTAACCACTGGATTATTTTCAGTGCCAAGACCTTGGGAGGTTAGAAGAATGCCCACAACCCCTACCAGCTGACGGACAGAGCATCCACGGCCCAAGCTTCTAGGTCTAGAACCGGAGAGAAGAAGGTGGACAATTTGCGATTCCACCTTGTTGCAAAAAATCGATCATCGGACGTCCTAAAAGTGTGCAGTTTGGAAGAAATCCCGATTGACGGAGTGATCATTCCATGTGAATGACTGGATAGAGTGTCAGCTAAGACATTGAGTCTGCCGGGAATGTGTCTGATTTGTACATTAAGGTGTAGATTGTCGCACCAATGTAGAAACTATCAGATCAGATTGCACAGATCTGGTGATTGGTGTCCCCTTGTTTTGAGGAGGCAAGACACCACCACAAAGTTGTCTCACACAAGGAGGACAGTTTTGAATAAGAGTTGATTCTGCCAGAAATGAAAGGCATTGATGACAGCCTTTATTGCTAAAAGGTTGATGTGGAGAGGTCTCTCCCCTCTCACCCAAATTCTTCTAACGGTATCGAAGTCCGGCAACAGGTGGGCACCGTAGGTACTGGTGGCGGAACATACCGTTATCTCGGCCTGGGGTATCTCCAGAGGAATCCATGTGGACAGCCAAAAGGGGTTATGCCACTGATGCAAGAATGGTCTTATTTTGGGCGTGATCATTATTGTGTGATTGAGGGGACTGGAAAAAGGACGCCATTATGCCAGTAAAGTCCTTTGTAAGGGGCGCATAAAAAGACGGCCGAGAAGATAAAAGTCCACCGCCAAATTGAATAATCCGAGGAGTTGCAAGAACTCTCTCACTGAAATGAACATCCTGCTGTAAACGGACTCTACGAATTCGACTATCCTGATGATCTCGAACGCGAGGAAGCCTTACCAGATTCAGATCGGTGAGAATCTCCATACCCAGATATACCAAAGCTCTGGGATGGACAGAGATCGGACTTTATCCAGTTCACGAGCAAGCCTAGATGATGTAAAAGTGATATAAGATCGTTTCTGCCTTTGAGCAAAGTAAAACTTAACAGATGTTTCTGGAGGATGTCGTCCAAGTATACTGCCGTCACTATAGATGACGTCGAGCAGAACAGGGTGACGATGCAATACCTAACTTTGGTAAAAGCCCAAGGGTTGATGTTGAGGTCAAAAGGTATGACCTGGAACTGATAAGCCTAGTCCCGATAAGCATAACGGAGGAATGTCCGTGACTCGGTGGATAGGGACGTGAAAATATGTGTCGGTCATAACTAGACTGACGGCATACCCGTCCCGTCGGATGGAAAGACGGCTTGATCAGGCCATCGCCACATTGAATTTCAGGGATAAAATGTATTGGTTGAGGCGACTCAGGTCGATGAACGGCCTCTGGATAAGAAACAACTATGAAAAAAACATCGGCTATTGCAGGGTTTATTATTATTATTATTATTATTATTATTATTATTATTATTATTTTCTTCTATTTTTCGAAAAGCATCCTTCTCCCGATCTGACGGTACATTCGTTAAGAGGACAGAGGAGGACAGGGAAGGGGATGGATAAATGAAGTCCAAAGTCCCTCCAAAATGACCTGAATCACCCAAATGTTCTGAGGTAATAAAGTGGTCCAGTGGTCCTGAAATTGCAGGAAGCGGTCGCCATAGGTAAGCAGTCCGCTGGCGGTGGGCATTTATGTCAGCATCTAGAGTTAGGATGCTTGAAGGCGTAGAAACTTGGATTCTTGCCGCCTCTGTATGGTTGCCTCCTACCTTGATTAGACTGTTGGCTCCCAGCATTGGGTTGGGATCTATACTGTACATTTGATTGTAAGGATCCCTTCTTCCCTGATCCACCTATCATCCCTCCGCTGTAGCAGGGGATGATTGTTTCTAAACGCCTGCGAAAGTTGGGCGGCGAGTTGGAGGAGCAGTTCCTGAGCTGCCTGCTCCGAACTTTTTCAATTTTCTGCCAAAGAGTAAAGGTGACCCAAACTGAGACATCCGCAAAGCCATAGTAGAATGGGACTAGAGCGACGTGTTCCGCCGACGTGCGTCACGTCGTATCAGGTCGAAGTTGGCAGAAGCAGTAAACACATTGGCCATGGAATGGTGAGCTGCCCTGTTAATAACCCTAGCTATCCAGGCTGTCGCTTAACAAGCGTGGTCATTGCCGGATTTGTCTAGGTAGTCGGAAAATGGCTAGTGAAGCCAAGTATAACATTGAAGACGTAGCGACTACGTTTCGGACTAGCTTTTGACGTGTCATTGGAGATCAGTACTGAAGGCGTCTGATTGAGTTTTGTACCAGCTACATTAGAACGTCGCTGGAAGTTAGCTTCATTTTTTTTTAACCGACTGGGGCAGAAGCAGGAAGGACATCGTCTCTTCCTCCCAATCAAGATCTACAGATGCCTTAACTTTGTAGTCTTGAATGGCGGTAGGAGGTGGTGGGCACTCTGAAGTTCCCAACACCCTATAAATTCTTCCCCTGCGGCCTTGGAGCTAAGCTCAGTCCGTTCCATGACCGGATCTGTGTACGGCTAAAAATGTTTCGTCACACCACACTCACTGTGTGCTGAGTCGTGTTCTCCTCAACTCAGGCATCCACTCGCAGCTGAACTGTCAATTTTCTTTTTTTTCAAACCAACTTTAAATTTTTTCTTATCTCCGTAATGCTTGCGCAGTGTAGCGAGCACTGCGCGCACATCTACCATTCGCTCAGAGAGAACGTTGGTTCTGGTACAGCTTGCATATCTGTATAGCATACCAGGTGACATAGATGACGTAATTCCGTCATAATTGACACTTTCATTAATTTCTCCCTAGTGGAGAAGCCGTGAACATATGGACGGCCGGCACTGCCGCCTGGTGTGTCCGGGGAATGGTCGGCCTGAATGTCGGCGACCGTCCGGCTATCGCTGGTACCGGCTGCTCCAATGGTCTGGCTGGACGGACAAATTTCTCACTAAAATCTCCATATAGTATTGATATGTTGTCGGCGGTACGGTATGACGGACGGATTTGTCACTAAAATCCCCGTAAATCATAGTTGGTCAGCCCGTTTGAGCAATAAGGTCCCCATACTGGGACGGCACTACCGGCTGGTTTGTCTGGCGTGTGGCCCGCCGGAATGTCGGTGACTGAATGACCGGACTGGCTATCACCGGTACCAGCCTCTGCCACGGCTTGGCTGGACGGATACATTTCTCATTAAAATCTCCGTCATAGTATTGACATGTTGCCGGCGGTACAGCTTGACGGACAGATTTGTCACCAAAATCCCTGTAAATCATAGTTGGTCGGACCGTGTTAGTAATATGATGGGACGGCTGGACGGCCGGTGACGGCTGGACGGCAGGTGCGGTGACGGCGAGATTGCATAATGAAATGGATTCGATGGAACCAGTAAAAACCCCATGCGTCCTGACTTACTGGCCCGAAAGCCATGCTCGGACATGCGTGGGGACTTACGCCCACTGGGCAGCCTAAAATTGGGGGAACACTCCCCAAAAGATGTTAATAGCTACGCCGTAGTTTCCTGTACCCAACGACGCATCTGTTCAAAGGCGGACTGTTGTACAATGTCAACATCATTTCCTCCATTGCCACATTGCCAACACCCTTTTTGCCGTTCATGCATTTGTTGTTGACATCTCTACTGAAACGACAAAGAAGATAAAACAAAGCACAAATTAGCAGCTCAGCATGTTATTAATTCGCTAATACCATAACTGTTACTAACGGAGGAAGCAACTCGTAAATGACAACACAAGTACCGCCATTAGCGAGTCGCAACTTTGTCGTCCAAAGACGAAGTCTACTGAAACGACAAAAGAAGATAACAAGCACAAATTAGCAATTTAGCACGTTATTAATTCGCTAATACCATAACCGTTACAAACGGAGTAAGCGAAATTATTCAGTGCCACGTGAACTCGTAAATGACAATACGAGTACCGCCATTAGCTTGCTCTGTCCACGTTGCAACGTGGTCGTCCAAAGACGAAGTCCATAAAGGTGACAAAATCACTCAAAATTTTGTAAAAGAATGTATACAACCTGTAAAAAAATGATTATCCAACACAATACTTCCAAATTTAACTTCGGATGGTCCGAATTTACACTAAGATGGCTTGGATTCATGGAGGTCTAATTGTACGTGTTTGCACAGTACAGCGAAGTTGAAAACCTGGCGACACCTAGTGGGTGGCAAGGAGAGGTAAGGGGTAAGAGTTATTGCCCTTTATCTATATTACATGGACAAAAAGACAAATTTTCGTCTTTTGGTAGGGCTGGATTCGCGAGGTAGCAGGCTTATATCCCCTAATGTTTATGTGATTAGGGAACGTATTCAAAAAGGAGAAATATAGAGTTGATATGGAATTTTAACAAAGATGGCACTATGGCCTCTGACATGGAATTTAGCATGTAAATGACACTCTGGAGTCTAAATTGGAATGGAAAGTTACAATGTCCATAGGTTTAACGCTGTGGATCTCTAGGTTCTTGAACAGAATTTAAATATTAAGGCTATACATTTGTTTGGCATGTGGTGGCGACCATATGGGCACTACCGTAAATCTATGACGGTGAGTCTCCTTAGTCTGTTCTTCAATACCATGTGGGGCTAAGGTTGTAGAGAGTATGCTGATGATAATATAATTAGATAGAGGAGACAATTGTTTTACAATGTTTATTAGTGATTTGATATTTAATTCGTACACCTACTTTTACATTCTACCATGCGTGATCAGTAAATAAAATGGTGTTGACCAACATAAATTCGTGTTAGATAGTAAATTTTGTTTATTAATTGTTGACCACTAGGTGTTAGATAATATATGCAACATCACACTTAATGTTAGATACCCAAAGAGTAACACAACGTTACATTTGTGTCATGGACCTTAGGGCTGCAATACCCTCCACAAATTAAAGCCTTAGTGTTAAGTTCGCGTTACGGACGCTAGAGATCCACAACGTGAAACCTTTTCCCGTTTTGAACAATATGATTCCCCTTAGTTGCCATAGTACCATTCCCACGCTAAAATCCTGTTTTTGGTCTTAGTGCAACTTTAAAAAGAATTGTAGGTTCTATTTTAAGATTCCGGTGCAAGCTATGGTGCCATTTCTAGATATTGCTTTCTAATGTTAATTGCACATTAAGTTCGCGACTGAATGGTGCCTCCATCCCCCGCTGAAACTGACAGCAAGATGAGAATATTCACACAGTGTAAGATATTATTTTATTTTGCAGTTGGAGTAATAACAGTTGGAGTAATAACAGTTGGAACAGTTATGTTTGTGGTACTCGGTTTGTTAGTTGGAGTTTGGATTTCCAGGTAACCATATAGATAGCTTGGATTTCCAGGTAACCATATAGATAGCTTGGATTTGCAGGTAACCATATAGATAGCTTGGATTTGCAGGTAACCATATAGATAGCTTGGATTTGCAAGTAACCATATAAATAGCTATCACCAAATTTCCACTGAAAATTGATATTCAACGTTTTACTCATCATTTTGTGTTATCTAAATTTCATAGATATAGGCTTTTTGCTATGCTCCACCAAATCATGCTATGTGTGTCAGATTGTAAAGATACATGTAACTTTGAGACGAAATGTGTGTCAGATTGTAAAGATACATGTAACTTTGAGACGAAATGTGTGTCAGATTGTAAAGATACATGTAACTTTTAGACGAAATGTCTCCGAAGATTGCTTCGATTGTGTCTGAATAGATAGTTAAAAAGGAAATACTATGAAAGAGTCTCACTTGTGTGATGTTTATGTAATTAAAGATGTCTGGTTTTATAATTTTGTACATATGTAGCTATAAGTCTGTAAATATTGATAATTGTGTATAAATGGTATAAATTTATAATTTTGCTGATACGTTTCTTTGTAACTTTTTAATGGTCTAATACGAGGTAGTTTCAAATACAATGCTTATATTACACAGTGTCGAGCATTACAACACAAGTCCATACTGCTCATTTCAAAACAATTAGTATTTTATAAATAGGTATACATTATTATCAGGAGTGACTTTAATTGTAATTCAAAAAATGATTTTCAATAGGATTGTTAGTATATGAATAATTTAAAAGTTCGCCAGTCCCATCCACAGTCACAGTTCTTCAGTCCCAGCCACAATCACGGTTATCCATTCACATCCACAATCACAGCTCTCCATTCACATCCACAATCACAGCTCTAGTCCCATCAACAATCACAGCTATCCATTCACATCCACATTCACAGCTATCCATTCACATCCACATTCACAGCTATCCATTCACAACTCTTCAGTCCCATCCACAATCACACCTAACCAGTCACATCCACAGTCACAGATATCCATTCACATCCTCAATCACATATGTGTAAATATTCAAAAACGTGTATTAATCGCAATTGTACACGAGATGCTCAGTAACATGTTTGTTTGCTTGATTAGAATTTTTAACGTAGCTTTAACAATTTTTCAGTATATCGCTACGATGTCTGCAGTGAGGCAGTTTATACTGATGTCTACCACTGGGGCATCATGCCGCAGACATGTAACATGATGTCCCACCCAGTCACATTATCCTGACACCAGGCTGACCAGTCCTAACACTAACCTCTTAATGCTGAACGTCAAGCGAGGCAGCTGTTAGTACCAATTTTGTAAGTCTTTGGTATGACTCGGCCGGGGATCGAACCCACGACCTCCCGCTTCCGCGGCGGACGCTCTAACCACTAGGCCACCGGAGCGGTTGCTGCTGCTCAGTAACAGACTAACTCGACAATTCCAATATATATATATATATATATATATATATATATATATATATATATATATATATATATATATATATAAACATGTTTTCATTATGTAGAGGTTACAATGAAATGGAAATAGAAGAAATAAACCCAATTAATTAAGAACACAATTGCTCATTGAGAGAAATATCAAGAAATAAACTCTTAATTTTCATTTTCGATACAGAACAACTGAAATACTTTAGTAAAAAATGTAATATACGTCATCTGACTTACTGATAAACACCTGCTTATTGAGAGGTAAGGTGTGTTACCATTTAATCATTTTAATTTAAGTGACTTTTTAATTCAGCTTTGTATTTGTTCTTAATCGTAAAATTTTTTCTATTAAAATAAAAGCTATGTAATAAAAATTCCTCATATGGGCAATGATTTGGTATTATATTCATGGAACTCGTCAAATAAAGCACAGAATTTCCTATATGTTAATACACCTACGTTACTTGATATATGGTCATACACATTTAATGTAATTGCTAAATGGTCATGCGCATGTAACATACTTGCTTTTTGGTCTTACACATGTAACTTACTTGATATATGATCATATACATGCAGCGGATTTAATATATGACCAACTTCATGTAACTTATTTGATACCCGGTTATACTCATGTAACTTATTTGATGCATGGTCATACACAAGTAACTTACTTGATACATGGTCATACATATGTAACTTATTTGATACATGGTCATACACATGAAACTTATTCGATACATGGTCATACATATGTAACTTATTTGATACATGGTCATACTCATGTAACTTATTTGATGCATGGTTATACACATGTAACGTATTCGATGCTAGGTCATACACGTTATTTATTTGATGCATGCACATAAACATGTAACATATTTGATGCATGGTCATATACACATGTAACTTTGTTGAAACTTTTCATATTCAGGTAGCTTATTTGATACATGGTCATACACATGTAACGTATTTGAAACATGGTCATAACCATGTAACATTTTTGATACATGGTCATACTTATGTAACTTATTTCATGCATGTTCATACTCACGTAACGTATTTGATACATGGGTCATACACATGTAACTTATTTGATGCATGGTCATACACATGTAACTTATTTGATGCATGGTCATACCTTCGTAACTTATTTGATGCACGGTCATACATTCGTAACTTATTTGATACACGGGTCACACACATGTAACTTATTTGATGCATGGTCATACACATGTAACTTATTTGATGCATGGTCATACACATGTAACCTATTTGATGCATGGTCATACACATGTAACTTATTTGATGCATGGTCACACACATGTAACTTATTTGATGCATGGTCATACATTCGTAACTTATTTGATACACGGGTCACACACATGTATCTTATTTGATGCATGGTCATACACATGTAACTTATTTGATACATGGTCATACTCATGTAACCTTTTTGATGCATGGTCATACACATGTAGCTTTTTGATGCATGGTCATACATATGTAACTTATTTGATACATGATCATACATATGTAACTTATTTGATACATGGTGATACCCATGAAACATTTTTGATGCACGGTCATACACATGTAACATATTTGATACATGGGTTACACACATGTAACTCTTTTGATGCATGGTCACACACATGTAACTTATTTGATGCTTGGTCATACATATGTAACATATTTGATACTTGGTCATACACATGTAACTTATTTGATACATGGTCATACACATGTAACTTATTTGATACATGGTCATACACATTTTCGTGGTGATGCAGTATACCTAGATATTAGATATACTGTCGGTCGGGAAACGAAGAAGGCGACTAATATGTCTGAATTAAAACAATGAGTTCCTTAAAATTATACGTCAATCTCAGGCATGGTCGAAAACAATCGATTCAGACTTGGACGTTTATAATTGGCAGGTCGATGAAACGTACTCATGTTTAAGGTTGTGCAACTTAGATCGTTTTATATTTCATGCCTACAAAGCCGATGCTATGACATTTATGTAAACAATAATTGTCTTTCACATCTGATTCAGAAAACTGCGTCGACATAGGAAGAAGGTAGAACCCTTTGAGCTGCAACCCATCGCGTCCAAACCTTCGAGTATAGCTGATGAAAGGGGATATTCTTCATCTGCAGCACATTGTATTAACCCATGCTACACACACAGTTCAAATGCGTCTCGCTCAGGTAATAAAGCATTGATTAATGACAAGACAGACAATGCAAATTACGAATATGCCTCGGCTTTTCAATCAACGCCCGCACAATGGACGGATGATACTTACGATACTACAGGAGATAAAGCAAAGCCTCGCTTCTATGGTGCATACGATCACATACAAACACACTTCGACGAGGAATACGATGCAACACATTTGACGATACGTACAAGGCTCGATGCATGTGAAATATATGATCACGTGACAATATGTTCTGATGATATATATGATGAAACATGTGTGGCACAAGCTTCCACTATACAATATAAATCCTATAATCATGTTACAAAAGGCACGTGCGAAACGCCTGTCAGTCAACAAAATATCATTAACAGCCAGGACAATATTTATGAACTTGTAGCATGACAGCGATATTTCTCTAACTCATGTTTTAATAGCATTTATCAAGTCAGAAATAATGCAGGAATAACAGAAGTAACTAAAGTGTTGGAATATATGCGCACATTTCAAGAGGTTCGTGTCTCAGAATAAACAAAAAGGAAAATCAATAGTATAAATACTATACACTGACAAAATAATTTTGTATTTGTATATACTGACAAAAAATTCTTAACTGTACATACTGAAACACAAGTTGACAACTGCATTTACTGACACAAATTAATAGCTGTACATACTGAAACACAAGTTGTCAACTGCATACGCTGACACAAATTGATAACTGTACATACTGACACACAAGTTGTCAACTGCATTTACTGACACAAATTGACAACTGTACATACAGACACACAAGATGTCAATTGAATATACACCAATATACACATTGGTAAATGTATATAGTGACACACAAATTGGTAACTGTAAATACTGACAAACTAGTAACTGTAAATACTGACAAAGTGGTAACTATACAAATCAGTCTCCAAATGTTTCAACCTAATCAAGCTATCAGGGTCATTTAACTTTATAAATAAAGAACAATTTTAATATAAAACCAAAACAAGAACGAAAACACGTGATGGAAAAAGCTGAGAGAAAACTTATACCATGTCTGAAGAAAGGGAAAATCTGTTTAAAAAAGGATAAATAAAAAATAAAAAGGTTTGAAAAATCAGAAAATGTGGAAACTACTTTATATTTTCTGCAAATTTTAATTTAAACATCTCTTCCACTGTGCGGTGATTTGAGACGATACAAATAACCATATTTGCATCAATCAAGATTATTGCATCTTGTTCATCGGACACACGAATGTTTCCCAACCTGTAAATCAGTCTTATAACAGAACTAAATAATTCTTATAACAGAACTAAATAATTCTTATAACAGAACTAAATAATTCTTATAACAGAACTAAATAATTCTTATAACAGAACTAAATAATTCCGATATTTCTTTCTACTAGAATAGCGTAATATATAACAGTGGGATTATCATTGCTGAGTGACTGATTACATAGGATTATTAATGCTACATGATTAGCGTCATTATCATTACTGAGTGACTGATTACATAGGATTATTAATGCTACATGATTAGCGTCATTATCATTGCAAGTGGACTGAATACATATGATTAGCATTGCTACGGGACTAATTACACGTCATTATCATTGCCAGTCGAGTGAATTCATATGATTAGCATTGATATACGGACTTGTGGTTATCATTTCTTGAGGACAGACTATGTCTCAGTATCATTGCTAAAGGACATATTACTTGGTAATATCATTGCTAAGGAACATATTACATGCAATTCTCATTGCTAGACTGATTACATGCAATTATCATTGCTAGGGGACTGATTACTTGGAATTCTTATTGCTAGGGGACTGATTACATGGAATTATCGTTGCTAGGGGACTGATTACATGGAATTCTCATTTCTAGGGGACTGATTATATGGAATTCTCATTGCTAGACTGATTACATGGAATTCTCATTGCTAGGGGACTGATTACCGGTACATACAATTCTCATTGTTAGACTGATTACATGGAATTCTCATTCATAGGGGACTGATTATATGGAATTCTCATTGCTAGGGGACTGATTCCATGGAATTCTCATTGCTAGACTGATTACATGGAATTCTCATTCCTAGGGAACTGATTACATACAATTCTCATTGCTACACTGATTACATGCAATTCTCATTGCTAGGGGACTGATTACATGGAATTCTCATTGCTAGACTGATTACATGGAATTCATACCCCTAGGGGACTGATTACATGCAATTCTCATTGCTAGACTGATTACATGGAATTCTCATTGCTAAGGGACTGATTACATGCAATTCTCATTGCTAGACTGATTACATGGAATTCTCATTCCTAGGGGACTGATTATATGGAATTCTCATTGCTAGGGGACTAATTACATGGAATTCTCATTGCTAGACTGATTACATGGAATTCTCATTCCTAGGGAACTGATTACATACAATTCTCATTGCTACACTGATTACATGCAATTCTCATTGCTAGGGGACTGATTACATGCAATTCTCATTGCTAGACTGATTACATGGAATTCATACTCCTAGGGGACTGATTACATGCAATTCTCATTGCTAGACTGATTACATGGAATTCTCATTGCTAAGGGACTGATTACATGCAATTCTCATTGCTAGACTGTTTACATGGAATTATCATTGCTAGGGGACTGATTACATACAATTCTCATTCTTAGACTGATTACATGGAATTCTCATTCCTAGGGGACTGATTATATGGAATTCTCATTGCTAGGGGACTGATTACATGGAATTCTCATTGCTAGACTGATTACATAGAATTCTCATTCCTAGGGAACTGATTACATACAATTCTCATTGCTACACTGATTACATGCAATTCTCATTGCTAGGGGACTGATTACATGGAATTCTCATTGCTAGACTGATTACATGGAATTCATACTCCTAGGGGACTTATTACATGCAATTCTCATTGCTAGACTGATTACATGGAATTCTCATTGCTAAGGGACTGATTAAATGCAATTCTCATTGCTAGACTGATTACATGGAATTATCATTGCTAGAGGGACTGATTACATGGAATTATCATTGCTAGGGGACTGATTACATGAAATTCTCATTGCTAGACTAATTACATGGAATTATCATTGCTATGGGGACTGATTACATGGAATTATCATTGCTAGGGGACTGATTACATGGAATTCTCATTGCTAGACTGATTACATGGAATTCTCATTCCTAGGGAACTGATTACTTACAATTCTCATTGCTACACTGATTACATGCAATTCTCATTGCTAGGGGACTGATTACATGGAATTCTCATTGCTAGACTGATTACATGGAATTCATACTCCTAGGGGACTCATTACATGCAATTCTCATTGCTAGACTGATTACATGGAATTCTCATTTCTAAGGGACTGATTACATGCAATTCTCATTGCTAGACTGATTACATGGAATTATCATTGCTAGAGGGAATGATTACATGGAATTATCATTGCTAGGGGACTGATTACATGGAATTCTCATTGCTAGACTGATTACATGGAATTCATACTCCTAGGGGACTGATTACATGCAATTCTCATTGCTAGACTGATTACATGGAATTCTCATTTCTAACGGACTGATTACATGCAATTCTCATTGCTAGACTGATTACATGGAGTTATCATTGCTAGAGGGACTGATTACATTGAATGTCATTGCCAGTGACTAATTACATGGGGTTATTATTGGTACGGAACATATTACATAGTATTATAATTGCCAGGGAAAAGATCGCATGGGATTATTCTTGCTATGAGACAGATCGCATGGGGTTATCATTCCTTGGGCACCAATTGCATGGAATTGTCTTTGCTAGGAAGATAATTATATGTGGTTATCATTGCAAGGGGACAGATTAAATGGGATTGAGCACCCATCGACAATTAGATCTCTCACAAATCATTGTTTATCTTCATTTAGACAAAAAGGTAACTATTTTTTCAAATATGTATCTGAGTAATACCAAATGAATAAAGATGCTTATGTGGTACTCACATCGAAAAGCATTGCTGCTGTACCCCAAAAACCTATCATAAAATACCCCTACCCCCAAACCTATCATTAAATACCCCTACCCCCAAAACCTATCAGAAAATACCCCTACCCCCAAAACCTATCATAAAATAACCCTACCCCCAAAACATACATAAAAAACCCTACCCTCAAACTTACATAAACTAACCCTACCCACAAAAACTATTATAAAATATCCTACCAACACAATTTATCATAAAATACCCTACCCCCAAAACTTATCATAAAAAAACCCCTACCTTCAAAACCTATCATAAAATAACCTAACCCCAAAACCTATCATAAAATAACCCTACCCCCAAAACTTACATAAAAAACCCTACCCTCAAACTTACATAAACTAACCCTACCTCCAAAACCTATCATAAAATAACCCTACCACCAAAACGTATCATAAAATACCCCTAACCCCAAAACTACATTAAAAGAACCCTACCCCCAAAACCTATCATAAAAGAAAACTACCCCCAAAACCTACATAAAATTTCCCTACCCCCAAAACCTATCATAAAATACCCCTACCCCCCAAAACCCATCATAAAATAATCCTAACCCCAAAACCTATTGTAACAATTGTAACCGAGTTGGTATTTGGATTAAATGAATTATTCAAACAGTGTGAAAGATACAAATGTATTAACTTAATAAGTAAAGAGAAAATGTATGATGTAAAATATTAACGATTCTCACAGACGATAAATATACACTTGATTCAATCATTATACTATCACACATTGATAATAAACCATTAATATATATGTATATAAGCTTAAGGAAATTTCAAATAATAGTACACACTAATATAATCATATAGTTTCACGTATAGACAAAGCATTGGATTCAAACAATTTAAAGTTTTCAAATACGTTAAAAATGTTCTGCACTGTCAGTAAGATTCACATATCTCGTGGAATTCATCTAAGATTCAAAATCATTTTATGAAAATACAAATATATCAATTTAAACAACAATTGGAATAAACATATGCTTCTTGACCCTTCTATAGTCGCACGATTCATCCACCGATAAACCTCACAGTTACACCACTTTCCTCGGGTTGACCCACTCTTGTATCGGCCGTTCACACCCTTCACGGATCAACTACATGTACAGTCAGTAATACGTATACACGTATAGACAGCATACAGCACTCTTGTATTAGCTACGTTTACAGTTTTGGCTTCACCACATGTACAGATATGCGTACATAATGTTACACGCACAGGGGTATTCACTTGACCGAGCGGTGTCAAACCCTGGCGCGAGTCACGCTGGAAGTCATATGTCTTCCCCAAATTTCCAAAGACTTCCATACAACTTGAGTTGTAAAATGGAAAGAGAGACGTGTCTGCTATATTTAATAACTTTTGCTCTAATCAATTGGCGACCCAGATGAGACAACTTGCCCAAAAGTCCATTAACTGCACCTTTGCATGGTTTTTCTTCATTATCATCCGATTTCCGTACCAATAGCTTGTCATGCCGTAGAAATTACACTAGTATTCCCTTAACTGGGAATTATTTAACTGCGCGACCCTAGGCCAGTCAATCCTCATAATTTCCGCCGTATCACGCTTATATACATACGCCCATTTTCCACTATGGACACATAAACGGTACCTACCAAGTTCCAACTTATTGATTCCATTCTATAATTTACTGATTTCCAACCATAAATACTGTCTTTTCAAACACAATACTTTTATACACAGCTGAATTTCAATATGGACTATGTTACACAGGGACAGTCATTCGGTTTGTACCTAAATTCACTTCTAACGATCCCAGCATGGTTCAAATTCACTAACACTCGGCTCTGTGACGTTTGCTCCTACTAATTGGCCAACTATTTCGGGCTAGTAATATTTCCATGGCACCTAAGACTAAACACTCACACAAATAAATCTAAGAATTGCTTAAAAACAGGATGCTGTCAAATACACATACTCCAAATTTATTGCAATTCATAAAGACATCTAGATAGATCGTTACATCACCTCGTAACCACGTAACGTCGTAACCACATCGTAACCTTGTAATCTTGTAACTTTGTAATCTTGTAATCTTGTAACCTTATAAGCTACGATATAACCAAACTGGTAATAATAATGATTTCTGGAAAATACTAATACATTAAACTCTATTTTAAAAAATAACCTTGAAATTTACAATTCACAACGTTTCAAATATGCGTTGTAATAAATGAATCATTAAACGATATTGCAATACAAACTCAATTAACTTCACATATCAAATGAAATGCACTCACCCCAATGGGTTTGAGAAATACCACGTGAAAATACGTGCTCTTCTCACTAGATCCAATTGATCACTGCCTTGATTATACCTTAATCTTGCTTAATTCAAAGGACAGTGAGTAATATTCACGGTAAAATACCCGTGCATATCGTGATAATGATGTTTGCAGCCGCAAGTAGTTTACGGCGGCGCGAGACATGTTTGTTTCGTCGCTCGTCTGAAAAATCCCTGTTAATCCCAGACAGCGCCGCACGCACGCACAACATAAATAATAAAATATTCTCAGGCAAAACAAGTTTTTTTCTTTCTAATTCTGTGACACCTTTCATAAAATCCCCTATCCACAAAACCTATCATAAAATACACCTACCCCTAAAACCTATCATGAAATACCCAGTTAAGTTACTTAAAATATCAATAGAAAAGACAAATCCACTTGCAGACATGTTGTTGAAGAAATCAGCCTCACGAAATTGGAAATGAATAAATGTGAACAAATCCGTCTAATTTTCTCTGGTGTGGAGAGACAAATACATAATTTTGTAAACAACTGAATTTACAGTACAATGTTAAGATCTCACAGACGGCATAAAAAAATCTACAACGTTTACATACAAAAATGATTGGAGCTTTAGGGTTAGGGTTAGGGTTTTAACGCAGCTAGTTCTGTCAAATATAGTAAATACCCGCTTTTTATTCATCAATTGAAATGGCAATACAAACTCATATCACATGTACGTTTAAAACGCTAGACTGTCTTGGTTTTCTTTTTAAATATTGTCAAAACATTACTGTGTTACAGCTCGTAAACTGATTATTCTGTTTTTGTTTTAGTGCCATAATAAATTAAGCATCGAGATCAAAGTCGCGATTATTTATTTTGTCACATTGTTTATAACTAAATCTTTTTATTCTTACTATATCCTCGCCAACACCAGTAGTTTTATCATTATTTTCTGCAATGATAACCTTGCTATAAACAGACCATGATGTCACTGCGCCCATCTGCAGCCATTTGCTTTGGGACACAACATCAAGCCAATAGAATGACCAGTGTGTCCACTGTTCTATTCATTCCCATATGTCCACCATGTACAAGAAAATTAGGTGTATCCGTTAGAAGGTTTTTTTGAACAGTGGTTGGTGTATACGTACTTGTATATGTGAATTTGTCTGCATGGAATATTATTCTGCTATATAGTAAATTAAATAATTGACACAGTAGATCAAATGATATCAATTTATTTAGGGCCCTTTCTCTCTTCTGTTTGTTTCTCCTTTGGTTCATATTTGCGAGTTGTCGATGAGACATTTTGTGTGCACATTGTGCTACATTTTCACTTAGAGCTTTTACAAGACTATTTTACGGAACTGTACACTAAAATATCAAACAGATTTAAAAATGAACTATTGCTATCTACCACGCTACATTCCGTGTTTCATGTCAAGCATCCACTTGAGTGTAGTATGGTCTACATAAGCTGTACACTTCAAAGAACGCTCATTAAGGTGGAGCTTTCGGATTACGTCAACTAATGCTATACATTATGTTACGATTATATGGTCTACATCTAAATACTATTTTTTATTTGAAAAAAAAACAACAAACATGTTCTGCAAACATAAAAAATAAAACTAATTCCTTGAATACAAGGTGAAAATTAAACAAAGTTGTTACAGTGTTGTGAATTAACGCCCACATAATTCTAAAAGTTCCGTTGCAAGTCCTAAAGTATAGAATTTCTAAAGAATGTAAGAGGTGTTCCGAATGAATTCCAAAATTTGAAACTGTTGGTAAGATAGAAGCCTTGAATATGCTGATGATTGAACATTCTATCTATGTCATAATGATAAAGTCAAATAGGTCATTAGGTTAATTCTAAACATACTTCCTATATCACAGTGATAAAATCAAAAAGGTCATTAGGTTAATTCACAATAATAACAAAACAGGGATTTTATTGTAAATGTCAATTTGCACTTTGCAATTCCAATCAATAATTGAAATAAATAAATCCTCTCAAATAATAATTGAACACAACTAAATGACCGATGTGATATTACTATAGGAAAAATAATTATGTTTATCACTACTTTCATACAAAAAACTAGGACATACTAGTAGAACCAAGATGAGTGACATCTTTCATCAACTTCATCAACAAGTTAACTTCTAGACACTACCAAGATCAAAAGGTCAGGTAAACATGTTTACTCATATTCTCTCACAATCATGAACCTACGTAATATTGTTTAAAAAATAACTCTTAGACTCTTAAAGTATGGATATAATTTAGAAATGCAATATAGTTAAAGATAACAATGTCTTCCCTGTCATAACGTAATTGTATGCAATTATTGTTACAGATCTCCATTAGTAAGACATGGTTTCGTTTCTACGTCATCTTGTTCATGGTAAAACTCCACCCAAAAGTGAAGAAACTTGAACCCGTGAAAGGCAGGTCTATCTTGGATATTCTTTTTAAGGTTTCTGTTTTAATAAAAGTTTACTAACAGAGTCCATACAAATTCTACATTGTTCCTGGTTATTTCTTATAGAGGCATAGCGACAACATAATACGTCTTTATGAACTTTCTATAACATATGTTACGTGCTTAGGCTCGAATAAACAGTAACATAGAAAGAGTGAAAATAACAAGCTTAAACAATTTATTCAGATAGAAAAATAAACTTAAGGTTTTAATAATCAATTCCAAAATTAATCCAAAATAATTCAAAATATTATCCGCTAGAGAAATTGCAAAAGTCCTGCTAATAAAAATGTCCAAATAATTCTAAGTTCGAATTCCAGCGAAATATGCAATATGGAAGATGATGTCTCTTGATGAAGTCAGTTCTTGTTAATGAAATTCTATGAGCACATATTCTTTTCCAGATAACTAACAAAATAATTCCTCTTGATCCAAACGAACTGACACAATTTCCAGTACACGGTAATTAAAAATAATTCAAAAAGACACAACTTAATACTCTAAAAGCCCAAGTTCGTTCCCAAAGCATGGTTTTTATCTCTGTTTTTTTACGTAAACAAAGGGTCACGTGATCTTCTAGAACTATCAGAACAAATCTATGTTCAAAGAATCACGTACACTTCCTATGACCCAACTAAAATAGAAAGATGTTTATACAAAAGCTCCATTTTGTCCTTTGAACCAAACAATCATTTTAAAAGCTTGTTTATAACTCTGAAGCCAGGTCTGAAATGAGGTCAACACCTGGTGTTTATTCTGTAAAGTAAAGGTCACCCCATCCCACCCCTTCAATGAACGAATCTTAAAACTTAAAATGTCAAATTTAAATTTAGCAAACAAACAAAAATAAAAATAAATATAAATCACTTATATCAAATATACGTAACACATCCAGTGCGTGCAAAACTTGCCTTTAAATCCCTAAAACTAATTTTTGTCGGATAAATCTTTACTGCGTTCACCTTGCTCTGGATCGGATTCGATAAAACTAGCACTAACAGCATGCCCTACGCGTAATGTTATCTCCACTTATTTGGCTTCATAGTCCTCTTTATCGTTCGTGAACTTTCACATCGCTCTTATCAGTGTTGTGTTAGTTATGCGTTCCCTTTTCTTATTGTTATTTTATTATTTTGTGTGCTTTTTAAACGCTGCTGTTTCCCTTATTCATTATTTAAGTGTGATTTCGTGAATTGTCTAAAAGCATTTCAAACATATTGTTGTAAACTTTGTTTATATCTCTTAATGTCAAACATTCTTTCTAAATATGGCATAGTGATTTCCCATTATCTTTTATTAACTGATGTACCTTAATGGATCTTTTATTAATATTGCAAAAAAATAAGTTTATATTTATGATCCATTATTTTTATAGAAAAATATGTTTTGCAGTAGTATACATGAAGTATTATGTTTTTGTTTCTGATTCATTTCCTCGTGATCTGTGATTTGTTTCATTTCCTTTGCTTCGATTATATTATGGTCGTTCTAGATTGTGTAGTTGGTTTCGTTTCAGTATTAACCTTTTAGAGATGTTTCTTTGTTTCTCTGTTCAATATTTTATTATCATTTTCCTTCTTTTCTCTTATCCTTCCCTCCACTGATAATTGGTTCTCCCTTCCTCTTTGAATTTGGACTTTATTCGTCACTTTTGTAACATGTCCTTTTTCCGTATGTACCTATTCTAAATCAAGGTTTTTTTCTTCATTTCCTGCAATCTCTACTTTTTCCTTTGTAGTTTTATGCCTTCTTGTATGTATGTATGTATGTATGTATGTATGTATGTATGTATGTATGTATGTATGTATGTATGTATGTATGCATGCATGCATCCATGCATGCAAGCATGGATGTATGTACGGAATCATCCAGCTCCCTGCCGTTTGCTATGAATACATTGTACTGATCCTTAGTCCTGCTTCTCAGTTCAACTGTCAAGCCTACTTTACTTCTAAAACCATATTTCATATAATATATTCTAATCTACCTTAAAACAAGTAAAGTATATGATAACGGCATTGGTTTTATCCACTTGACACACGAATGGAACAGAGGAATGCCGATTATTGGGGGCATCCATTTAGTACGTACGAAAAAATCTGGCAAAGCTTGACCCCTTCCCCTGTGTACATGAATACTTTTAAACACCCCACCTGAGTACATAAGCTTGACTCCCCTTTTCCCCCGCATTATATTGAACGATATTTTTTAATTCACGCAGAAACGATCAATGATTAATAATATTAATGTGTTTAAAGAAAAAGATAGTCCACCGACGTTGAATTTCCGGCTGCATCAAATAAATAAGATGCGGAACTTTGAAAACTTTGTCTAGTGTCCGCTAAAATTCAAAGGAATATCGTCAACAGGTTACGTATTATAGGTTTGTTTGCTTGTTTGAGGCAGCTGTTAGTACCAGTTTTGTAAGTCTTTGGTAAGATTCCGTTGGGATCGAACCCACGACCTCCCGCTCCCGCAACGGACGCTCTAACCACTAGGCCACCGGAGCAGTTTAACCGGTTATGTATTATAGGAATATCGTCAACAGGTTGCGTATTAAAGGCATATCTTCAACAGGTTATGTATTATAGGAATATCCTCAACAGGTTTCGTTTATTTGTTTGATTAGGATTTTTGACGTAGGTTTAATAATTTTTCAGTCAAAATTTTTTTCGCAACGATGTCTGCAGTGAGGCAGTTTATAGTTATGTCTAGCACTGAGGCATCATGCCGCAGACATGTAGCATGATGTCCCGCCAAGTCACATTATCCTGACATCAGGCCGACCATACCTAACACTAACCTACTAATGCTGAGCGCCAAGCGAGGCAGCTGTTTGCACCATTTTTGTAAGTCTTTGATATGACTCGGCCGGGGATCGAACCCACGACTTCCCGCTTCCGCTGCGGACGATCTAACCACTAGACCACCAGATCGGATTAACAGTTTACGTCGTATATGAATATCGTCAAAAGATTACGTATTATATGAATATCACCAACAGGTTATATTTTATAGGAATATTGTCAACATGTTACGTATGATAACAATATCGTCAACTGGTTACGTAATATAGGAACATCGTCATAAGGTTATGTATTATAGGAATTTCGTCAACAGGTTACGTATTATAAGAATATCGTCAAAAGGTTACATAATATAGGAATATCGTCAAAAGGTTACGTATTATAGGAATATCGTCCACAGGTTACGTAGTATAGGATTATCAACAGGTTAAGTATTATAGGAATATCGTCGAAAGGTTACGTATTATAGGAATATCGTAAGCAGGTTAAGTATTATAGGAATATCGTCAACAGGTAAGGTACGATAGATAAATAGTCTAAAGGCCTAATGTCAGGCTGAAGCAGAGCAGTATTAGCTGCATTCTGCTGGACCGCCGTTTCAATGTGCACAGTATCGCTGACGTCATCATCCAGCTTTTCATTGTTCTCACTGTCAGTATTCTGATTAGTGTGAATGTGCAGGTGTCCTTTTATACATGACCACAACGAGGGATGCACGCCGCACACGGAACGTGTGCTTGATAATTTCAGGTTGTGGAAGTGACGAACAGTACATATCAAATGACGCGTTAAAAGAATCGTTTGACGATCTGAAAGCTATTCTCTGAGCAAGTGAACTGTAGTACAAATGCGTCAGATTCTCTACCAATTCGGGATCAGGAATGTTAAGACCAGCTGCAGAATGTGTCAGTACGACAGCAGTCCGGGCAGGAAACGTTCAGGAAAGTAAGTTTTTCGTGATTTACGCCGTGGGCGACAGCGGCTGAAACCCTCACACGTAATGATCTGCAGAAAATATTAACACTACTTGACGTGACATGTGACATATCTGATGTTTCGTTCAATGGGTGATTCACACTCTGTTGGGTCAATTTATTCTGCATGGAAAACATGCTTATCTAATACGATTGTGGACCATACCTCTTCCAGTGTTTTCCTGATTTCTCAAATTTGTGTTTTTCCAACTCCGCGTCGATTGTTTTTCTTGATGCATTGAGATGTGATCCGTAATGATCATGAGTGAGCACTAGTTCCGTTAACTCTCAACTCATTGGAGTTATCCGGCGCGCAGCTCTTTTGTAGGCTGAACAATGTGGTGCGTGAGTGCTTGTCAAGTGCACATCATTTTCGCAAGTCAACACAACTTGCGGATGCACCCTGTAGAGATTTAGCAAATCTTTGATTCACATCGGGCCAACCAACACTCGCCACGACCACTAATGCTTTCACACGGCCATTAGCTGTGCACATCACTGGCTGGAAACTTGGAATTGAGAGCAGACGTTCCATATCATGACCGTGCGTAGAAGCTGTACTGCTCCCATGTTCCCGTGAGCGCATTGCAATATACATATGACTGGAGTATGTTACACCGTCGACTAAATTTCCTAGAGTCACGACACAGGCAGCAAAGACGCACTGTATACTCGATATAAATATGTATAGGCACCTGTTTCATCGCTTCCGGAATTCCCAAGTGGCACTTTAGCCTTGACGTCTTGGCTGAGGAGAATGCACACGTTTATTCTAAACACAGAACATATTTCATAGACATAGATGCAAACGGAAATACTCCGTCTTTGTGACGGATGTGTGCGGTATTGTCAGCTCTTGACAGTTTCACAAGTCCGTTCTTTATGTGACATTTGCCATCTAATGATCTGTATCGTCTTGAAAGAAGCTGTAGATATGTCGCCAAGTTTGAAAGATGATAGTCTTGTTTCGATAAAGTTTATCTGTAGGTCATCTAGTGTATTACACGATCACAATCGACGTGTTATCAATAATTGCTACGAGAAGATCTGGATTGACGTATGTGATAGCCATTCTATTACCTCTATCACTTGTAAACGTTCGTAGCTATTGGCCCAGATTCGGATGTTCGTCTGCTCTATATTCAAGAGTTAGTTTGTGTTCGTGACGGTGCTTACTCTGCCTTGTGACCTCCAGGAGCGCTCTTCAATTTCAGTGTCGTTTGCTTCAGACTCGAGATGCTATTCACTTGAATTCAATACTTCGAAGTAAATAAATTCCACCCCAACCGGACACAACATATAATAAATACAATATAAAAATGTTAGATCTTAAAGCACGACTACAATATCATCACAGTTACAACATCATATTGTTATCTACTTGATCTCAAATCACGATTAGCATTTTCTAAAAAACACTATTGCCTAATGGAAAATAGCCTTATAGAATGATCATTATTATTACACAACAAACAAAAATGTTAGTCATTATTAGAAACCTAATGCTAAATTTCAAATAGAACATGGACTATGTCAAATACAGTAAGGGAATCGCAAAATCAAGACACACACTCAAATAAACGTATTTTCCTCTTCTATTAATAATCATCCTAATACTAAGTCATTACACAGAAAATATTTCAGCGATGTATTAGTTGTTAACAGAATAACAGTGAATTCATATCAAGAAGAATTAAACTCAATTTTTGGACAAGATCAAGTTAAACATACAATGATTACAACAGCATGTAATGAAATAAAGAATATAAAAGATTCTAACATTGTATTAAATTAACATAACATGGAGAAAGCTTGGGATTAACTATTGAGTTTTGGAATGACTTCTATTAGCTAATGGTTTTATAATGAAATTTAATTTACTAATTAATTATGTTATCACTTGCGATTTACGATTTGATTTTGCAATGATTTCTAATCAACCAGTAGATTGTAAAATAGCTGGGATTTTCCAATGGAATGTCTCAGGTTGTGTAATGATAGGGAGTAACTAGTTAAGTCTGGAATGTAGGTGATTAACTATTGGAATTTGTAATGACCTACAATTAACTAATTGATTGTGTAATGACTTTGACTAAGGATTAAGAATTTGAATTTGTAATGACATGCGATTGACTACTATATAATATAGGACACTGACATCCAATTTTGAATTTTTGATATATAACTAAGATAAACATCTTTATCAGGTTCAATACACCGAAATTACTAAATATTGGAATGAGAAACATAGTTTGCCTTTCCTTTCACACTTCTGCAAACACATATTATATGTTACCGGAATGTGTAGAGCCGTGTGTGTGTGTGTTTGTGTGTGTGTGTGCCTTTGATAAATTTTGCTTCATACCTTTGTGTTTTAGTTGTAGAAGATGTTGATAATGTTTTTAAACTGCTATCAGTGACACAAGATAAACGGCTGGGATTTCCGGATTCACAAAAGAACACATTTGACGACGATATGAATACAATGTTTAATAATGAATGACTTGAATGAGGAATTAATTATGAATACGTGTGTGTAAATTAAATCCAAACATTGGATTAATTAACATAAGAACGCATAAACTTAATAATGAAAATTACAAACAAATTACTCAACAAAATACAAAGACAAGGGGTGAATGATTCACAGTGAGCAGATAATGGAAGGAAGGATATAGTTTACTCAGCTAGCAAACAATATAGAAATGTATTCATGTACTAAAATGAATTAGCTCACAGTGAAATTATGCAAACGAAAAAGGACAGATATACAACTTATCTTTACAGTCTCTAAAGGTACAATGGGTTTTACGAACCCCAAAATTAGCCCACTGCTACAAGATTATATGTAAGGAGATACACTCCGTTATCAGCACACGTTGTGGCCGGTGTTACGAAACACCCAAATCCACCCAAATCCACCCAAATCCACTCAAATTCACTAAAATCCACACTCGAATCCACAACCAAACGTTACGGCAGCTCCACGTCTGCAATAGTTCATCTTCACAGCCGCTACGGATAATTCCTGCGGCTGGCTTTACAGAATGCACAACCTTCACCTCGATCACTCTGATAACTTAGAACGCTCGGGTCCCTCTAGCCACTTTGGACACTCCAGACAGCTCTACACATTCCGGTCACACCGGAATCTAGATTCTGGAGAAAATCGGAGATTATCGAAGAACACCGGACACTCTAAACTCTAAACCCTCCAGACGCTGGACAGCTTTACACAGTTCTACACAACACCGCTCTACAAAGGCTTACACCACTCTACATAGCTCTACACAGCTATACACAGCTCATACAGCTAAAGATGTGCAAGTCCTTATAGTGGACCGCTGACTGACAAGGGGCCGTTCATAAATAACGTCACGCACCTACGGGGGGGGGGGGAAGGGGGGGCACACATTTGTGACAATGTGTGACGAGATGGAAGGGGTGTTGAAGACATGTGACGTCACATCAAAATGCGTAACTTTAATAAACGTTCAACTTAATATTTTGATTGCTTACAATTTATTTAATGACGTTTTAAGTAGCTTCACGCATGTGGGGCATGAGCTTAAATTAAAATGGAATCGTCTTCGGAATATCAACACCCCTAAAAGCCCCAATAATAGCTTTGTCCAAACAGCAATTTTCCGTTTCCAGTCTGCTGGTGTCAACAAAGCAAGCTTGAAATGATCTTTTTCTCCAAACTTTTTAAATTTTAAACATTTTTGTGCTATAAAATTAAATTTAAAAATTTTGATAGAAAAGTAAATAATTTATAGGTTTGATAGAAAAATAATATTTTTATAAAGGTTGATATTTTTAAGATTTCAATTATAAAACATCTTACATTTAAGAAATGTAATAATTAAAGTTTATTTATATAAAGTTTATTTTACAAGAGAATAAATTAATGTTTATATGGCACCAATAATAATCTCAATTTTTTTTGGGGGGTGGGGGTGGTTAGGAATTAACCGCCACGAAAGATAAAATGAAAATGTTCTAGTGTCTTTTTGAGGCGTATGTGCTGGCATATCAAGAGCAGAACGACTTGCCAAGGAGAAGTGGTTCAAAACTGAAATGGAATATATACAAAAATCATGCAGATTTGCAAGTTAAATTTGATCACTGGTTGCAAGAATTAAAAACAATTCCCGCCACAAAAAAAGGATCACTTCTGCCGTTTTGGGCTAAGCAAGCATCATATTCCGATAAAAAAAAAGACTCCAAAAAAGTGCCTGTGGCAAACCGTGAGAATTCTGTGATCTACTACAAAGTTTCAAAGTATTTTGTTTAAGTTATAATTACTTTATTTGATAATTATTGCAGAATTTGAATACAATATTCTGAAAATCTGCAGTTTTAGCTAGACGATGAATATTTCGCAAGACATTTATGCCTATTTCAGCTTTCCAGGTCCTCCTTTTTAATACATGTTTTCTCCTACAATATCAGAGTGCAGCGTCACACAAAATTCATACTACAATGAAGTGATTTGAAACATGTTAATTTTCAAATAGGAAACACGGTTTTTTCGGGTAAAGGGGGAGAGCAGAGCTTTGTGACGTCATATTTTAGGGGGTCTAACTTTTTGTGATGACGTGTGACGAGGGGGAGGGAGGGGGGTTAAAATCGGCCAAAATCGTGTGACGTCATTTATGGATGGTCCCCAAGCCAATCCGTAATGTAACGAGCTTTACATACGGTGAAATATTTATACTGTTCCTATCGAAAGCACTTTGCACGTGCGGCATAGGATGGACTGAATTCACTATTTTGAAATACGATACAATATACATTAATCACCTGCAGGTAACGTTGTACGCCAATAACGAAACTCAAGTATATGCATTTAATAAATGAAAGGGTTTATACAGTTCCGTGACAATCAGCATGACAAATCTATTCGATATTTGCTGAAAGTAGTAATCAACGATGACGGCAAAAGTCCACATAGTTGAGATCAGTTTTTTTTTCAAAACATGTTCAGGAATTTTCGTTATCTTCTATTGAAATAGCCAATGGTGATATTTTGATTTTCTGTCGACCTCATAAGCGAGAAACATTTCTCCAAGCTGCTTAACTCTGGAAAATCGTCAGAATATATATTCATAAATTCATGTCTTATTTCAGCAACAATAATAAATCAAAATGGTTATCAAATAAATAAATCTAACTCGGTTATTAAACAATGAGTTTTCACTTTCATGTATTTACTGATCTACATTTTTGTTTCATGTAAGACACGGGAAATTTATTTCATCCGACCAGGAAGAAAACAACTGAACACAAATGAGTATATTTCAAATTAGTTTCTGCAAATAAGTGATGTACTGCTTTCCGGAAATTGAAATCGATAATAACATATCCTGATATCGTGGGTATTTAATAAATGAATGGGATATTTTCCTCCAAAATCTGACATATTTCAAGTGGACGCAATCAACAATGATATCATGTTTTGCTAATGCCAATTCATATTTTTTTACAACCAAATTAATTACATGAAAGCCGTCAATTCATACATGTTTCACAGCTCAGGCAACAATGAAGGTCAAGAATGCTGATGTTTTATCAAAGTCGTCATCGTTTACATCCATATGGCAGTAATCGTCACACAAGGTATGTTGAGTAGAAAACACTTGCAACAGTCACGCAGAGTAAGTAACACGTACTTGAAACGGTCACTCAAAGTAACTAACACGTACTAGAAACATTCACTAAGAGTAACAAGTACTTGCAACACTCACTCTGTTTAAGAAACACTTACTTGCAACATTCACTGATTAGCGATCTTCAGATTGTTGACTTTGTCACATTCTAAGGAGTCAAGTGATGTTATTTTAATGCAGAATTTACTGTATTAAGTTAGTAGTGATGTTAGATTGATTTTAGTTAATTTTTGATTGTTTTAAGCCAATGGTTTTATTCAGACTATTTCCGTAATACTTACATTATCTCGTGCGTTCGTCGCATGTTTTCTTCCGTGAATCAGTCAATAAGATTTGATAAAAGCGACCTATTTAAACCTATATCAGAGTTTTAGTTTGGCTTTCTATTAAGTTTGTATTTGAACCCATCGGAATTAAACTTTGTTGTAGGTAGACATCAAAACCATCCAAATAAGGCCTTTACCTGACATTTGATTGTCTGGACTTGGTGTCACCAATGGACTGTATATACGTACTATTATTAGTATAACTACCTCCTTCGTAGATGGGTATTAGCAACGTTCATATCGGTTGTTTTCACAGACGTCACGATTAAGTACGCAAATACCCACAATTCAACGCACGCGCACCTTCTCCCACCATTTTGAGTCGCTAACAAACCGTTGTCAACATTAGTCATCATGTATATTCAAGAATAATAATCTGATTCAACTATCAATAAGGATATTTACTTCTTCGACACAATACATAGGTTATACTTGAAATTATGTGCACTACAGCACAAAAATAAAAATAAAGCTGGAAGTTCTCTTGCTTATATCGAAAGACAATAGTAAAGTAGAACCGTAATCGTGTATATTATTGATATCTAAGAAATGTACTTTTTGTTGTTGTTTACAAACAGACAATATTGACGTTTTTAAAAAGTCATTCGTATCATATCCCTAAGTTTGTCATCTTGAAAGAGTATTTCCAGATCATGATTTTCTGGATACAATATCAGTCACGAATTAAAATTTCATAGCATGTATTTTATGCTAGAACTTTTATGTACAAATATTTTTCGCGACAACATGTGTTTGTGCCATAGAATATTTGAGAAACCATTTTAATTAGTATATTCAAATATTGTATTTGTGGAGGGGATGGTGGACGAATACTAGATGAAAGCGATAACCGGTCAAAGAAGTTTCATCTTTATTGTATTCAAACGAAACACGTGTCTGACGGAACATGACGTTTCGAATGTCAAAACAATGTTTTCCTGATATGCTTTTAGAAATATGAAATTGTATATAAACAATTGGCTTTTAAACTTTAACGATAATCAAATGCTTGATTTAAGGCCGTGAAAATCGAAAATCATTACATGTTTCTACTTGGTTGCATATCCATTTGTTTATGCGTTTGTTTATTGATCGATCTATTTGTTTAGGAAAGAATAACAAATATGGTTGAAATATAAATATTTTACTTGAAGAAAAC
Source organism: Unio delphinus (assembly GCA_029339505.1). Classification (NCBI taxonomy): domain Eukaryota; kingdom Metazoa; phylum Mollusca; class Bivalvia; order Unionida; family Unionidae; genus Unio; species Unio delphinus. Next base: position 1,704,791 of record JAQISU010000171.1, read on the forward strand.
ACTTAAAAAGAGTCACGCGATTCGATCTCGCGAGGCTGAAATGCACTACAGGATGTGATGTATTTTTATATTCTTACTCACAAAATGAAACGTGCCTGTTATGTGGGATAGGGACTCAAAATGGCGGATATGGAAGTACACACATTTTGTGACGTCACGTGAAAACAACGGATACGTATAAATGGAATTCTCTCTCAATATTGGTAGAACGCATGACGACAGTGCATATTTTGTCTTTAAATTAACGAAATAGTAAATATATCTAATAATCAAATTGCGAAGGTTCATTGGCAAAACATGTGTAAAATAGCATTAACCTTTAAATTTTCTGCTGGATATCAAGCCATATTAGTTTATCTAATTATATTTTCATTTTCGGCTTCTATTTTCGTTGCGCCATATAAGAATCTTATCTCCTAATTGGAAAACGTCAACAGAGGCAGTAAAGATGGCGTCCTTCGAATCGTATATTTTGATGATTAGAAACGCACATAACATACTATTTTACATTTTACATCATTTCAATGCCGTTTTCATTTTATTCGCTATATAATATTTTCAGAAGAATACGAATGCTGTTCTCGCGCTGTTATTAAAAATGAATAATGTATCGTAGAATAACCGAATATTGTATAGCTAACCTTGTTTTGAAAATTAGTTTCCGTGGATAACAAACGGTTGATGTAAATATTCCAATATCTGTGCACTTGTAAAGGCCTGGTACAATTATTCTATCCCGAACGTCCTGAAAAATATCAATCTGCTTTTCGTTTTACTTTAACAATATTTTAATTTGCTCTGCAAGATATAGGATCAATTCGTTGCCTAAATGTGTGAAAATTATATAAATCAATCTGGCTTACACCATTCATTTACTTCTTTGAGTCCGTTTTTGGTTGCACACATTACTACAAACTTGGCGGTGAATTGGAAAGCTAGGGTTATCCATCTCGTCCTATTAATGGCCTCCCTAGTTTCAAGTCAATTTTATTGGTATTTCTACAAACATATTTATTTTCAATTCCATGAAAGACTCCCAAATTAGATTAACAGAAAAACACAATCCTTGCCAAACAGCTAAATGCCCATTTACTTTTAATAATTCCACGTGAAAGTTGACATATTGACATGAAATGAATACGACGCCTATAAAATCAAATAGCTATTGTTTACTGGCAAGAGTATGTGACACTTATATTTATCACGCTGTGCTTTGCGTATTTGCAAACTCTTCCGTGTGCTGTCTTGATAGCATGTCAAATAATATAAGAATACCAATATATTTTGTTTTCACAATTCAAGGAATATTTTGTTTACGGAATAAATATGGCCTAGCTTAAAGGCAGCAGCACAGAGGCGGAACAGAAAAATGACGGCCAAATATGGGTGAAAAGTACGCAAAAAATCAAAATATCCCAACTTCCATATTATTGACTAATCGTTGTAAGAAAAACTTGTTTTTTTCCCCGTTGTGCAATTTCCTGGCTTCGTTGTTGTTTTCTCATGAATAAGACAAATGTTGATATTAAAAGTAATTTTTTAAAATATAAAAATCAATATCTTTATTGTGGCGAATGAAAGTACCTAAAATGCAAAGGTCTATGCGACCATGTTGAGCTACCCCCCCCCCCCTTGCATTACTTCTTTAATACTTTAATATCAATTTGGCTTTAATACCTTAATGTCATGTTTGTTTAAATGCTCTAATAACAATTTAGATTTAATATTTTAATTGCATGTTTTTGTCTTCTATTCATAAGAGTAATATAATGTTTGGGGTAGGTGTACTACAGTGGCAGTATACCAAATTCTACTGCAAGAAAGGAGGTTAGCGAACTTAGGTTTGGAAATAGGAGTAATTTACTAAGTTTATAAAGGTGTAAAGTGTTCTGGGTTGAGCTAGTGTGCTAATAATGATCATGTGATAAATTGTGTCCAAAAAGAAATACAAGCCATTTTCTGTTTGTAAATCCAGGATATACCGAAGTGGTTATCATTGCGAGTTCTCCATTTTCCTAAGAACATTCCATTTTATTTCATTAAGGTCGAAAATGACCTCATAAAAATTTCGAAATACATTCTTTTTTTGGGGGGGGGTGGGGGGGGTGGGGTGGGCACCAGACAGATGCCCCTCCCGTATTTGAAAAAAAAACTAGAAAAAGTGTCTTTATATGCGAGTGTATTTCCCCTGATGTGTTGTTGGATGTGTTTTTTAGAATGTTTTCTTTACTTTTAAACCTAACCTTAATTTTCCCCATCGGGATTATATATAAATAGGAGTTATTTGGTCCCTAGTGTTTTTTTATGAGACGGTTTCCTCAAGATGTTTTTTTTAAAAATACTATCTTGGGTTTCCTTTTTCTTTTTTTCCATGACTTGTATATTTCCTTATTTATTCATCAGGTCTACTTTGGTCGAGTCGGGATCGGTACATTTTTTTTATTTTATTTGTACTTCACCTGTCTCGATCATTCTTTCGCCCTCTTTTAATTTTTTTATATAATATTTATTCCATGCTCGAAAATTTGTTATTTATACTCCCTCTAAACGGGCTTTCTGTGTAGTTCATGTGAAGCTCTACAGAGTAAACCTATTTATCTTATTTAGGTCACAAGTGACTTTAATATGGTAGCATGCTTTATGGATGCCATGTTTTCTTGACTTAATTGCTATCTATCTAATGCGTGAGATGTGTTGTGTATATTTCCGGTGAGTGAGATTATTTCCTAGCTCTTTCACGGGACTGCCCACTTCGCGTGGCGCCATTTGATTTAGCCCCGTGTTCTCCTTACTAGTACTTCACCTCCTGAGGTTCCTGTATCCCCAAATCCCTCCTTATTCCCCTATTTTTTTACTTGTCCGCATGCTATCATATTCCTGACTAAAAAATTTATTTCATATAGTTCAGATTTGGTAAATTTCCCATCTAGATATAGTAGTTGTTTATCGTTATATGGTTGCTTTTTCTTAATTTGTGTGATTATGTCTTCTCTTTCTTGTTTATTTATTCTACATTGAGTTATAGTATCTTTCTTTGAAAAAGAATAGTTTCTACACAGTGGACATTTAGGCGACACTACGATCATATGCCTTCTCACTGCGTTTTCTCCTGTCAACCACGCATCATGCATGTATTTGAACAGGATACTTTTCATTTTTAATGACCCTGATCTGACCCAGTTTCCCCAGGCTCTATCCCAGTTAATATTTATGTTTTTTTGTTCTATTTTATTTTTCTCCTTATTAATCGTATGTGAAGTTAACCATTTGTATGTAGATTTTGTGTCAATTTCCCATAGATCCTTAGCATCCCTTTATTTATATAGCAATTCCTTTATTGATCTTAATTTTCTTCGCACCTCTAACAGTTTTATGAGTTTGTTATTTCTATATATGTCATTTCTCTGCTTCATGGAGAAACCAAAATAATAAATATACAGCCCTTGCCAAGCTATTTTAGGCTCTGCTTTAATTTCTTTAAATCTATTGAGAATGTTGGTGCTTTTAATTAGGGCCGGATTGGGAATGCCTAGGCCTCCCCTTTTTCCTTCCCTATATAGAGTTTCTTTGTTTATGTAGTGCATTTTAAATCCCCATAAGTATTTAATAATTTCGTTATCTTTGTTTTTTAGTGTTGCATTTTTTATATCTAGTGATTTTAATTTATAGTTTAGGTGCACATACATATCATTTTTTGTAACCTGTGCCCGTTCCAATAGGCATATTGGCGTAAGCGCACAGATTTGTATGTGTTTTATGATATTCTCTATGATTTCTTTGAGGTTTTGTTTTTCCTTATTTTTCCCAAAATTTACACCTAACGTTTTTACTTGGTCTTTAATTAAATGAAGAGGTAGCCCATATTGCTTGCCTCTCCAGTTTTCTATTAGAAGTAATTCTGTTTTGTCGGTGTTTATTTTCGATCCCGACACTTTCCAAATTTATCCGAATTCCTTTATTAGTTCATTATAGGAATTTATTTCTTGTGTAAAGTTAGTACAATCATCCGCATGTTGCATCATTTTCACTTCTTTGTTAATGTTTGGAATTTTAATCCCTATGATCCCATGGTTTTTATTAACTTTAATGCTTAGTATTTCTATTGCTATTACGTATAATAACATAGATAGTGGGCATCCTTGCCTCACCGATCTTTTTATATCAAATTTATCCGTTCTGGCCCCGTTTACCTGTACACATGAGTTAATATCCTTGTACAGGATTTTGGTCCAATTCTGGAAATATATTCCAAAGCCAAATTTTTCTAGTGTCTATAGATAATTTTGTTCAAGTATATCAAAGTCTTTTTCCTGGTCTATTAGTACCATAGTACTTGTATTCCCAGTAATATTTATATATTCTATTATGATTCTAATGTTTAGTATGTTGTTTTGTGTATCCCTCCATTTCGGGAGATCTGGAGAGAGAGAGAGAGAGAGAGAGAGAGAGAGAGAGAGAGAGAGATGGATCTTTGTGCGTGCGTGCGTGTGTCATAGCTGATCGATCACAACCTTATGTGTATCTAAGTGAATGGACAACTTCTAATTCATATTAGAATATAGATTCGTAAACGTGTAATACACGAATAACAAATACAGTTGTGTCACTCAGTGTATTCCTATGAGATGAGTACAAATAATATATCTTGGTGTGCCTAAAAAAATCAAGTTTCTTTGTTAGAAACAAAGACGACATATGCAATTGTTTCAAATAAGTCACGAAAATATATATTTGTTTTCTGATCCAAGATCAGTAAACGCAAGTCAGTCACAGGTCCTACAGAGCCCTCTTCTTTCCTGGAACTGTTCGTCCTTGTATTATCACATTAGCGGCAAAGGCACCAGCAAGCTGACGGTTTCCATAGAAACAAACGATACTACGACAGCAACCAAATTCAGTACAATACAATCAGGTATTATGACAATTCTTTGGAGTCAGGAGGGAAAAACTTTACAGACTCAATAGTCTGCTAGCGTCCTTCTCGTGGGGACGACAAAAAGACAAAATGGAGCGATCGCTGTCGATGACATTTAACTTTCCAAGTGTTGTTGCAAAGGTTAGCTTAATTGTGCTAATAGCGTTCCATTTCATTGATTCAGTCATTGATTTATTCTGAAATTATTTAATAAATTTAAAATTGTAATTATCCAACAATCACCTGCAAGGTAAATCGAAATTACTATTCGTGTCATTCAAATATATCAGGTAGTATTTACATATGCATGTACCATATATCATTCGAAAAGTTTGAAATAATTCATCTGTATTCTCTAGACGATTCATTATTTCCACTATGACAGAGGCATGGGTCGCAATAACGCGTGCAACTCACTGCAATAGGCAGCAATTAATCGTGTTCTTAAGGAGTGGCTAGTGTTAATGTCGCTGTCGAAGAAACGGTGAATAACTTAGATAAGAATGTCAAATCCATGCAAACAAAACCGTTGAAACAGAACAAATCTATGTCTTGGAGACTGTATCACTCCAGCTGTTTATTATTTGTTTATATAACAAGCAAAATATACAAATTATATTGTTTACCGAAACCCGTAAAAAGTGCTGTTACAAAACTAAGTGAACAGACACACGTGCAATTAAAACGTCAGACACTTTCTTAATTAAGCTTACTTTGAGATATAACCATAACAATTACATTTGGTATGTTTTCAGCTTTGCATAACTGATTACGTATATTAACAAATACCTGTAACATCATGACATCAGGTGGGAAAAGATCCAACAAAAGGATGTGACAAGTGTTTATGAATGTGATGATTATTTAGAATGCAAATCAATTGAATTTAAATATTTGACACTATATATATCGTCGGCATCCGTCCGTCCTCGAGAGACGATGGTGTAGCTTCCGATTCGGGTGTCCTATCTGCACCTTCGCGAGTGGCTGAAGAGTCCGACCCTTGAGTGAGAGTCTCTGTTGCACTTGCTGCAGGTGTATGCTGATGCTTGCTGAGGATGTTTTTGGTTCGCCTTCCTCCTGGCTCTCTTTGCAGCGAGGTTTGTGTTTCTCATCTCCTCAGCTTTCTGAGTGCCCTGTCTGACAGCAAGACGCCACGCGGAGCGGTCGTCAGCACAGTTTGCAAAAAAACAAACTAGCCCTTATAGTGGCCATACAAAGACAACTGGCCAGCATAGAGTGAACGTACAAACCAAAAAACTACAGCGCAGAGTGGCCTTACAAAGAAAACAACTGGCCCACAGAGTGGCCATACAAGCAAGAGAACTGGCCCGCAGAGTGGCCTTACAATCAATACTGGTAGAGATAACAAAACTTTATAAAATCTGATACCGCTTCTACCCCCTCCTCCCATTGACAAATGAAACAACATATCCCTTATATATTTCTCTTTGGATGTAACTGTACATATTTAAACAGTAGCATTATTGTCACCTAAATTATAGATGGTTAAACTGCCATTATCGTAAGGCAAGGTAAGCAGTGGGTCTCGGTATATTTTTCTTTCATAAAACTCGACCTATCATTTCTAGATTTATTTGTTTATTATCTGAATATTTTGCATTTTCCGTTGTCCATTTTTTTTTTTACTGAATCCATCATTTCCTATTTTCTGCTTGTTTTCATGATCTTGAATTGCATAGATAGACTTGATGAATTTCAACAATGAGATAAGATATATGGTTTGACAAAGGTGCTAGCGTTGTATTTGAGGCAATGAGATAAGATATATGGTTTGACAAAGGTGCTAGCGTTGTATTTGAGACAATCACAGGAAATGGTAATAGCGGTGATATAGCGATAGATACAAATTCACTGACAATTGGATATTACAACGGTAACACAATCTCGCGCTCCGAACCAAACACCACCCTCCTCACCCCCACCCCCATATATGTAAACATATATATATATATATATATATATATATATATATATATATATATATATATATATATGTGTGTGTGTGTGTGTGTGTGTGTGTGTGTGTGTGTGTGTTTCTTAGATCCGATTTAGAAGCAAACATTTTCTTGAGAGTATTTCATTATGTACTTTCAGAAATCCCTACTCATTCTGTTCGCATGAATTATGCAAAATGGCATTTTCTTATTATTTTCTCTTTTCTTTGTCATGTAGGAAAAGAACAATACAATCATATGCCTATTACAACAAAGAGTAAACAATAGACTAATGTGTATTTAATATACCGACGAATTTAAACAATGCTCTTCTCCCATTAGTATTGCATGGTGTGACTCTTTAATGCTAAATTAATTCAGTCTGTCTCTTTTACTACATACTATTTTAATCTCACATTGCTGATATGGCATTCGATACATACCCTTTAGTCTCACATTGCTGATATGGCATTCGATACATACCCTTTAGTCTCACATTGCTGATATGGCATACGATGCATACCCTTTAGTCTCACATTGCTGATATGACATTCGATACATACCATTTAGTCTCACATTGCTGATATGGCATTCGATACATACCCTTTAGTCTCACATTGCTGATATGACATTCGATACATACCCTTTAGTCTCACATTGCTGATATGGCATTCGATACATACCCTTTAGTCTCACATTGCTGACAATGCATTCGATACGTACCCTTTTAATCTCACATTGCTGATATGTCATTCGATACGTATGTTCACTCTGTGATTCCGTATCTCATACTTATATTTTTCGTTTCGCACACCTAGCCTGGAACTACTTTTACAACTTATATATTAAACGATAATGCACTAATAACTTTTTTAGCTCTAACTTTTAAGTTATTAAAAACTCAACACATATGTATCAGTCTAATACATGCCGTCATATTGGATGAAATCGCCGTTTACGCTGCGGGGGGTCATTGGGGAGTACTGTTAACAGCTACGAGGAGTTCATTTGTTTTATCTTCGGGGAATCTACTGCCTAGAAATTAGAGTTCAGGGTGACAGCAGCAATATCTTCGATATAATGTTTTGCGACGAGTTCTATGAAGTGTTGGATGGACGAAGTCACACCAACACGAGATAAAGTTTGCAGAGGATTGACAATTTATACAACTATATTTTGACGATCACACAATATTACAAATCGTTATCTGTGTATTACAAATGCATATTCATTCTAAGTTCTAAGAATTATTCCAAGATTATTTAAAAGCTCAGTGTCAGAGGGTCTAAATTAAAACTTGAAACACGTTCACAGAATACACATTAAATTACTATGATCTTAAACAATAGTTGGTTCGCTTTCATAACTAAATCAGATGGCATGTGTTTAATATGGTAATGAAAGCGACGGATAAACATGTTATTAACATGTTAATACAGGTAACTAGATAAAGAAATTAGTTTGACGTGTCCAAATAAAACCACAGTTTACTAAATAAATTAGTCAACAGTTACTAGAACAATAAATTAAACTAACAAGTCAGAAATTCGACTGGACCTCCTAGTACTTGCTCTTCTCACTTCTGTCGTAAAATGGCATCTGTCGTATTGCATCGCCTACTCTTTATGTTTTATGTCGTAAAATGGCATTAATTAGCAATGGCTAGACAGGACCATAATTGTAATAATTTAATTAGTAATTTTAGTTAAGGTATTGAAAGGTGCCAAGTGTTGTTTTATATGAATTGTAAATATGAATGTATTAAACGAACTCTTTATAAATAACCACGTGTAAGTCTCTTGAGAATTACATTCAAACATTTGCTAGAGATAGGCTAAACGTTTGGTTACCTGCAAGTTTGAATGTTTGAAAAACAAGAAAATTACAGTAAAGCCCCTTAAAAAAGTTCGATTTATTTCAGATGCAGACGATAAAACATAAGCTACAATTTTAGCAGTTTTTAAAAATTGGTTGAAAAATTGGGCTTGTATCGTGTGATATGCTTTTCAGAAACATCACATTACATTTTCACAAACAAGTTAGACTCAGACTTAGATTCATTATATAGAATCAAAATCAATAGCAAGAACACGTGTAGAAAGATTCGAAAATATTATTTACGCAGTGCTGGCTTTCGTTGTTTGACAATATTTGCATGCATCGTAAATAGTATCATTGTGACGTAATGGAAAATATTTACCAGTACAATATATTCGGTTAGATTATAAACGTATAAAAAATAATTTATCCTTTGTTATATATCAACTCTGGATTATTGTCATAATTTATAGTCAATTATAGATAACCGTTAAGACACCCATTGCATTGTAGATCGCTGACATATGAGAGAAACAAAAATTGTGATGACACTTATCAGTTTGATTAATAAGGGCATTTATTAATATAATATTGTAGAAATGGGGCACTTTAAATTTAATATATCAAAATTTGCCTTCCACATAAAGCAACCATTACCCTTTTGTTGTGATCATAAATATAAACTCATGCAAATAAACACACGAAAGCATTTATTAATGTACCTTGATGTATGTCATTCCTCTACTTGGTTGAAACTAGGTACAAGGGCCACATCAACCACAATGGATTTGAAGGAGTCCACTTTCAGCGTTGGTTGGGAAGATACATATGCAAGCACGACCAGGCCCGCTCAAAGCAATGTTACAGAGGCCAGCACGAATGGCTTCGGACGTCAAATAACGACAAAAGAACACATTCCTAAAGTCAGAGGTGAAGAGAAATTTACATATATTGGGCACGTTAGTAATTAAATAATCAAAGAACACTGCAGTATCAACAGTAACGTGCATACATTGACACGTGCTATGTCAATATCAAATACATTCTTTTTTTTCTCTCTCTCTCTCTCTGCTACCCTGGATAATTTTTTTATGATTTATATCATCCCAATAATTAAGTTATATGAATCATTGTTAGAATGCAAATTTAGAATAAATTTTAAGCACCATATTTTGTGTCATGTGTACGAAAAAGGGGTACCTATAAGTAAGAACTGATACCATAGAATAAAGGTAAGCAATGAGTCTTGGTATATTCTTGTTTCATAAAAAGTGACCTATCTTTTCTAGATTGATATGTTTATTATCTGAATTTTTTGCATTTTCCCATGTCCATTTTTAATGAATCCAACATTTCTCATTTTCTGCTTGTTTTCATGATCATGAATTGCATAGACAGACTTTATGAATTTGAAAAATGCGAGAAATGGTTTGACAAAGATGCTAGCGTTGTATTTGAGACAGTCGGAGGAAATGGTGATCGCGGTGATATACTATTAGATAATATTTCACTAACAATTTTATATTGCAACTGTCACACAATGTATGTGTGTGTGTTTCTTAGATCAGATTTCAAAACAAATATTTCCTTGAGAGTATTTCATTATTATGTACTTTGGGAAATCCCTACTCATTCTGTACTCATGAATTATGCCAAATGGCATTTTATGCTTATTATTATTTCCCTTTTCCTTGTTATGTAGAAAAAGGACAATACAACCAAATACCTACTATAACAAAGAATATAAAACATAGACTACTGTGTACACAATATACCAACAGATTGAAACTATACCCTTCAACCATTTTTATTGCATGGTATGACTGTTGAATGCTACACTTATTCAGTCTGTCTCATTTACTACATACTATTTTAATATCACATTGCTGACATGGCATTCGATACATGCCATTTAAATCTCACATTGGTTATATAGAATTAGATGCATTTCTTTTTAATCTCATATTGTTGATATAGCATTAAATATATACCTTTTAATCTCAATTTGCTCATAAGGCATTCGATAGATAACCTTTTGATCTCACATTGCTGATATGGCATTTGATACATACCATTTTAATCTCCCATTGCTGATATGGCATTCGACACAAGCCCTTTTGATCTCACATTGCTGATATGGCATTCGATACATACCTTTTTGATCTCACATTGCTGTTATGGCATTCGATACATATGTTCACTCTGTAATTCCGTATCTCATACTTATATTTTTCGTTTCGCACACCTAGTCTGGAACTACTTTTTCAACTTATTTATTAAACTATAATGAACCTTATTTTGCTCTAACCTTTAAGGTATTAAAAACTCAACACATATTTGTAAGTCTAATACATGCCGTCATATTTGGTGAAATCGCAATTTAACCTACGGAGGGGGGGGTCATTGGGGAGTACTGTTAACAGCTGCTACGAGAAGTTCGTGCTTTTGATCTTCGGGGAATCTACTGCCTAAAAATTGGAGTTCATCTGTGTATTACAAATGCATGTTCCTCCTAGCTCTGTCAATGTAATACACATTTTTTTCTATAATGGCATCATGTAGAGATTTAGAAATATATATTTAAAGGCAATATTTTAATTCATTCTAAGAATTATTCAAAGATTATTTAAAAATTCAGAGTTAGAGGGTCTCAGTTAAAACTAGAATCATGTTCACAGAATGCACATTAAATTACTATGATTTAAACAATATTTGGTTCGCTTTCATTAATAAATCAGATGGCATGTGTTTAATATAGTAAAGAAAATAACCGATAAACATATTATTAACATGTTAATACAGGTAACTAGATAAGGAAATTAGTTTGACGTGTCCAAATAAAATCTCAATTTAATAAATATATTAGTTATAGTTACTAGAACAATAATTTAAACTAACAAGTCAGAAATTCGACTGGACCTGCTAGTACTTACTCTTCTCTCTTCTGTCGTAAAATGGCATCTCTTTATAAATTCCACTTGATAATCTGTTGAGAAATACATTCAAACATTAGCTATTGATAGGATAAACCTTTGGTTACCTGCAAGTTTGAACGTTTGACAAACAAGAAAATTTCAGTAAAGCCCCTTAAAAGTGTTCGATCTATTTCAGATGGATACTATAAAACATAAGCTAAAATTTTAGTAGCATTTACAAATTCGTTGAAGAAAATGGCTTGTATCGTGTGCTATGATATTTAGAAACATCACATTAGATTTTCACAAACAAGTGAGACTCAGACTTAGATTCATTCTATAGAATAATAATCAATAGCAAGAACAAGTATAGAAAGATTCGAAAATATTATTTACGCAGTGCTGGCTTTCGTTGTTCGACGTTATTTGCATATTTCGTAACTAGTATCAGTGTGACGTAATGGAAATTGTTTACCACTACAATATCTTCTGTTCGATGAAACACGTATAGAAAACAATTTATCCTTTATATATTAACTCTGGTTTATTGCCATAACTTATAGTTAATTATACATAACCGTTAAGACACCCATTGCACGGTAGATCGCTGACATGTTGACCAGATTTCGTTTTCGTTACAGAAAGAAAACTTGTGATGACACTTATCAGTTTAATTAATAATGCGTTTATTAATATAATATTGTATAAACGGGGCACTTTAAATTTAATATATCAAAATTTGCCTTCCACATAAAGCAACCATTACCTTTTTGTTGAGAAGTGCCATAGTTCCCTAAAAAAACCCAATGGTGAAGCTGAGATTGTAAGTATTGAATCCGATTGTGGTTGTTGAAGTTGCCGTTGTTGTTCTTCGGTATAGTTATTGGTGTAAAGAATGTATTGTTGGTAGGATTGCTGACATGTTGTTTACGTTTGTCTCGCAGAATGTTTCTTTTAGGTCCGCGTGTTCATATTTATAGGTACCCCTAGGTACAAGAAAATTGTTTTTCTTCAATGATTTACATCATTCCAATATTTAAATGATCTGAATCATTATTAGAACACAAATTATGAATAAATTTTAAGCACCATATTTGGTGTCATGTGCGCGAGAAGGGGTACCTATAAATATGAACAATTACCATATCCGTACCACAGAGTCAATGCCTTAAATTATGAAATGGTCTTGTGTGATGCAACTATTACATTATCAATACAGAGTATCGTACTATATAGTAACATGACAGTATTTATACATAGTATTATGCTAAACGGTAGCGTAATACTGTTCATACATGATATTTTACCTTACAGTGACATGACATTACGTTAAGGGTGTATGGGATGTCCTGGGAGGGGGTAACATCTCTGGATGGCAAAGTAGTCGTACTCCTTCGGGATTAGCCCGCCCACCTTTACACCACACTTGGCACTCAGCTCTCACCTGTGGCTCCAAGAAGCCGTAGAATGAGCACGCTGAAGGTAGTAGACGGGTCTTCAACCCTCGGTTAGTTAGGATTTTTCTACCTAGCATGTGCAGACTGTATACGGCAGTCTTGGTGGAGGAACCAACAGCTGGTCATCGGTAAGAAGGCGATTTTCAGCAAAGCGCCATGGATCTCTGAGAGCACGACGAGACACGTCCTGGTCATTCATTGCACTCAACTCTGTCTCGGGCCGTCTCGACCATGTCGTGCTGCTGTACCAAGATGGTCTTGGGCAAAATAGAGAGGTGAACGAACTGCGCAACTCTTCCTCACTTTAAACAAAGTCACTACTCAAGTCATTCTTGACATACACCCATATCATTTCATCACCCACTAAACCTGTGAAGACAGGCAAGTGACGAAGTGGCAGTTGTGGGTACACTGGCAGCCGTAGCCGCATAAATTCACACATGCGGCTCAGCGCACTAGAGTAGTTCATCACTAACATGGATCAGCAGCGGAGATCCGCGGCCTGAGCGACTGAGCAGACCTCTTCAGAAGAAATGTACAGCTCACTCTATGGCACAATGAAGGGTATAAAAAGGTGCACTAAACATTGCCAGCTCCATACGTCCCTTGCCAACATACCGCGGTTGGTGGAGACGCCGATTAAGCAGTCAAAATAAAAAAAGACAAGAAAATGAGGATTATTCCGCTCACATTTGGCGCAAGGAAAATGCGCACGTTACTGGACAGAGACGATGTGGAGAGACCCCAGACTAGAACCGCCCTTATAGGAAAGAAATGCGCCAGATACAACGTGGACATTGCTGACTTGAGCGAGACCAGGCTTTCAGGAGAAGGCGAACTCTGTGAAAGGGGCTCCGGAACACTTTGTATTGGAGCGGACGAGGCATTGAATAGCGCGGTAAAGCTGATGTCAGCTTTGCAGTGAAGACATCATTGATTGTCAAACTTCCTCGACCTCCCACGGGAGTAAACGACAGACTCATGACCACGAAACTCCCAAAAGTGTATGGAAGAAAGCACCTTACAATCATCAGTTGCTATGCTCCAACCATGACCAACCCAGATGAAGCGATGGTCACGTTCTATAAATATCTTCACTCTATCATTAAGGACGTTCCAATAGCAAAAAGCTCGTCATTCTTGGCGATTTCGATACAAGAGTAGGCTGTGATCACATTGCCTGAGATGGGCTAGGAAAACACGGAGTGGGTCACTGTAACATCAATGGTCTCATTTTTCTCCAGACAGGCGCATAGCATGAGCTGCTAATCACCAATACAGTCTTCCACCTCCGTACCTGTAACCGGACGTCATGAATGCACCCACGCTCTAAGCACTGACACGTCATCGACTACGTCATTGTAAGGAAGAAGGACATACAGGATGTGCGCGTGACCATGTTATTGTGCGGCGCCGAGGGATGAACAGACAATCGCATCATCGTCACCAGGCTCAAAATCCGCATTCATCCCAAAAGACACGGACAGGGAAAGAAAGCTCATAAACGACTAAACACCATCAAGCTGAAATGCACCAGTACCAAACAGTATTTTGTGGCTGCCCTGGAAGAACGTCTGAAATCTACGCCCCTCGACAATCAGAATGCGTAGACCGACTGGGCGGCATTCAGAGAGTTGCTCTACAGCACAGCATCGGAAATCCTAGGACCATCAACCGGAAAGCATTAAGACTGGTTTGATGATAACTGCAACGAGATCAAGCTAAACCTACCTAAACAACCCCAAGTCCACCTATAGGAAACATGCGAACATATATATGCAGCACTATACAGCAGAAGCTCTGCTAGATGCGAGACACATGGCTGAGCAACAAAGATTATAAGATCCAGTGATACACAGACCAGCATGATAGGAAGAACTTACACAATGCCCTGAAAGAAGTATATGGACCTACATCCTCTGACTGCGTCTTGAATCACCATTCATCCATCAATGATGAAGCCAGATGTCGTGTCCCGAAATTACCCATCAACGAAGCACTGGATCACTCTTCAACCTTGCTGCAGACACAGAAAGCGATAATTCTACTCTCCAGTGGTAAAGTACCTGTTTCAGACTCCATGGATACTGAAGTCTACAACGAAGGGGGCACAGCCCTGATTGAAATGCTCCACCAATTATTTCTACCGATGTGGCAGCAAGAAACACTCCCCCAGGAATGCAAAGATGCTTACATAATCCACCTGTATAAGCGCAAATGGAACCACCGGGCTTGCGAAATTCGCCGGCTTATATCGTAGCTCTCAATTCTATTAAAGATACTCGCCAGAATCCTACTGAACCGCCTCACTACACACATTGACCAGGGACTTCTGTCAGAAAGTTTGTATGGATTCCGAAAACAACGTCGGACCATCGGTTAGGCAGCTACAAGAGAAATGTCATGAGCAAAACACCGACCTTATTTCATCTACGTCGACCTGACAAAGGCTTTTCATCTCTCAGCAGAGAAGGCTTCTGGAAGATAATGGTCATGTAAGGATTATAAGATAATATATACCCATGGTGCAGCATTTCCACGATGGAATGCAGGCACGAGACCAGGACAATGGAGAAACATCTGTGCCATTATAGGTAACCAATGGCGTCAAGCAGGGCTGTGTTCTGTCACCAACACTGTTCAGTCTATTGTTCTCTGGGGTGCAGACTAATGCTTTCAGAGAAGGATAGTCTGGCGTCCTCATCATGTACCGTACAGATGCAAAACTATTCAATCCCAGAATGCTTCAAGCAATAACCAAGGTCATGACAGACATCATCAGGATTTTATAGTTGCTGGTGACTGCGACCTCAATGCTGGCTCAGAAGCCGGCCTGCACAACAGCGTTGACAAGTTCTCCAAGTCCCGCAACAAGCTTTGGTTTCACCATCAGTACCAAGAAGACTGAAGTCATGCATCAGCCGGCCATCGGAAAGCTTTATGTTGAGCCTAACATCACCGACAATGTCCAAACACTCAAAGTAGTGAACAGCTTCACATCCCTTGGCAGTACACTGCCACAGAGTGTAACTATTGACGAAGAGGTGAATCTTCACATTGCCAGAACAACCCAACCTTCGGCAGAATGTATGCCAAGATCTGGAATAGAACAAGCATCAGCATCTAGACCAAGCTAAAGGTCTACAGGGCAGGTGTGCTCTCCGAGCATGCGAAACGTGGAAGCTGAACCACTTTCACACGACAAGTCTCACTCTTCATGGATTCTTGAGACTGGAAATAAATCTGCTTTGGTGGCCTTGTTAACTGTGTTATAGTTAGTACATATACAAAAATTGTCACCTGATTTCGCCACAAGAAAACTCGGTGAACCTTTATTTGTTTGAAATCATTGTCCAGCATATACCGAGTTTCTTTTTTTCATACATTATTATGAGATAATTCATTCGTTTATAAGCTGTCATTTTACTCGTGTAGGCCCTGCAATTTGAACATAATTGTACATTGGATTAGTTAATAACTGACGTTATTAATATCTCTTTCTCATCAGGGAAATTCCCATTATTTTTCAAAACTACCATCGTAAAGCCGCTGATGATGAAACCAATACTTGACCATAACGATTTTAAAGAAAATACCATACCTCCCAGTTTCTAATCTCCCATCGATATAAAAAAGATCTTGGAAAAAGTTGTTCTAACCCAACTTGTATTTCATTTGACTTCAAACAGTCTTTTTAGCAACAAACAGTCTGCATATCGCCCTTGCCACAGTACTGAAACTACTCTTATGAAAGTATTTAATGACATTCTCTCTGCTTTGGATAGTGGAAAGAGTACAGTCCCAACACTCCTTGATTTGTCTGCAGCACTTGGCACACTAGACCATGATATATTAATTTACCGTCTCCAGCATGTATTTGGCATTCACAATACAGCCTTACACTAAGTTACAGTGGCTCAAGTCCTACTTAGTCAACATGACACAAATTGTATCTGCAAATGGAATACATTCCAGCACAGTTGGTCTATGCTGTGGTGTTCAACAGCGGTATGTTCTTAAACCTGTTCGCTTCATTCTGTACACGCAGCCGTTCTCAAGTGTCATAGATTATCACCCAGTGTCTCATCAATTGTACGCTGATGACACCCAAATATACAAGTCTAGCCACCCAACTGAAGTTGATGCTTCCAACCATAGAATAGAGAGGTGTATTTCGGATGTGAAATCATGGATGACATGTAACAAGCTGCAGATGAATGATGATAAAACTAAGGCTATTCTGATCACAAGACAAATACTTTCTCATTCACATCCTTGACCTCAGACAATAAATATCAGCAATACGAACATTAAATTCTCACAGTCAGTGTAAATCCTAGGTGTTATTCTAGACAGTACTCTCGCATTGCACCAACATGTCATGAAAATATACAAGGCTGCATATCTTGAACTGAGACGCATCAGTTCCATTTGCAAATATTGTTCAGTTGATGCCACTAAAACACTTGTGTGTTCATTAGTAATTTCAAGGCGGGATTATTGTAACTCAATTCAATCTGGTTCGTCACAATATCTACTCCAGAAACTTCCAAAAGTTCAAAATACAGCTCTTCGGATTATTTTTAGAGTACCTCGATTAGAGCACACCTCACCCCTGCTCTGTACCCTACACTGGCTATCCATTCGATACAGAATCAAACACAAAATTTGTTCTCTGTGCAATGTTTCAATGACAGATTCCAGTTGCGACTGCAGGAACAAACTTAAAGACCTAATAATGTTTTGTATCTGATATGTTTTTAGAATGTTTTTCTGTTTTCCAATTTCATGGTTTTTGTTATTTGTTTATCTGTAGTGTAGTCATTTCGTTATAGATGTTGTAAAGCGCTTAAAGCTTCTAAAGATTAGGCGCTATACAAAGTCCTCATTTATTTTAGTATTATTATTATTATTATTATTATTATTATTATTATTATTAAGATTATTATCATTATTATTATTATTGTTATTATTTGTCCGTGTTTGATCATCTAGAAAGA
The DNA here is from genome assembly GCA_029339505.1 of Unio delphinus. NCBI lineage: Eukaryota > Metazoa > Mollusca > Bivalvia > Unionida > Unionidae > Unio > Unio delphinus. The sequence continues at coordinate 1,722,854 of JAQISU010000171.1, forward strand.
AGTATTCATAGACACATATCAGCTCTTTCAATTTATTCTTTTTTCTCTGATAGTAGATATGGAATGTGCTGATCAAGATTTTGTGATTCTTAAGATAGGTTAAACCAAAGTCGCTTGCTACGCTACGATCTTAAACTAGGTAGCAGAGAAAAGCGAGATTTGTTTGACAAATTCCACAAATAATTTATTTCCACAAAATACAAGGTGACAATATAAAATGGACTTACAGTGTTATGAATTGAATCCCATTTTTTTCAAGGTTATCACAAGTCAAAAGCATAAGATGTTCCGAATAAAATCCAGTTGTGCTAAGAATGAATTATAATCTTGTAATTGTGTCACCATCTACAAACAAGTTATCGTAAAAACCTCTTTGTTTTATGCTAACTAATGATTCTAACTATATATTGTATTACATCAAGCGAATATTTTAAATAAGGCATTTTCTACTTAGTATGAAGTACTCAAAATCTTAAAATCTTAAAATCCGTGCATGAAACAAACAATGTCAAATCTAAAGGTTGACAATTTATTGAGCTGTATCACTTTGACTATCCATCTTCATAGCATGACACAATTAGAATTGTAATGATTCTTTCAATAAGTGTATAACTGTAAATACAATTATATCATAGCATGGCACAATTAGAATTTGACTGATGAAGTGTATAACTGTAAATAAAATTCTATCAAACTTTCTAATGTTTATTTGCAGTGTGCATAATAATTGGGTCGCTAGCCGGAACCATGACCTTAGTAGCTGTGGTCCTATTTGCCGCAGTCTGCATATATAGGTAATGATATGATATATATATATATATATATATATATATATATATATATATATATATATATATATATATATATATATATATATATATATATATATCCTAACCCAATACATAATGAATCAATCAATTTCCCACAGTTAATGAAGTTAATCTCATTACACGTGATAATGTAACTGGTATTCAGTATTACATTCAATGCAATACAATACTAACGTGTTAAAGTTGCAGATTTAAAACACTGTTTTCAAAATAATGTTATACTTCAAACAATTCGACACGGGTTATGTCGGCAATGAATGAGATTCATAAACGCACATGATATAAGAGTATAAACTGCACAAGTGATTTAAAGTTGTATGGTCAACGATAAAATGATACACTAGATAACAAGCTAGCTGATGCTTCTATGACAAGATAATCTGTCGTTAAAATGTAACTTTATTTCTGGCTTTAATCATTTTTATGCTATGAAAATAAGTTGAAACATATGTATAATTTAAAAAATCATGGGCAACATCAAGTAGAGTTTATAAAAAAAAAAGTAGGTTCGCGATGAAATAATGTTTTTGTAGCATATCCTTTAATTGGTTTAAAAGTGTTATTCATACACATTTGCAATCAAACAAGAAAATTATTACGTCATATTCGTACACATTTGCAATCATACAAGTAAGAAAATGATGACATCATATTCGTACACATTTGCAATCAAACAAGGAAGAAAATGATGACATCATATTCGTACACATTTACAGTCAAACAAGTCAGAAGATGATGACATCATATTCGTACACATTTACAGTCAAACAAGTCAGAAAATTATGACGTCATATTTTTAATTGCATTATTGTATCCATTTGAAAAGAAGACACAATCGAATTATTTGCTTTCAAACATTTCTAACTCATTCTCTAAATTTTCATACGCAATTTGTAAGGAATATCATACAATATGCTACAAAATGATACGAAACATCCACGAAAACTGGTGTTTAATGGTGGTTTTCCTGTGCAATGTTGTATTTGTCTTCCCAACTTATGGACATAGGTGGAACACTTATTAATTTCTCTAGAAAAATGAAATTGACACTGATATTGTCTTCATTTTCTACAACAATCCATCTTAAAGTCTTCAATATGGTTGCTCTCAATACGATAGTAATAATATTTTAATAAAAACTCGTAATATGTAGTGTGCTTATATATATATATATATATATATATATATATATATATATATATATATATATATATATATATATATATATATATATATATATATATATATATATCTATATATATCATTCAGGACAAAGCGTTGCTCGAAGCAAAGAAGGAATACCGGAAACGCCAATCTTCAGCTTCCATCATACGAGACTTCGCAACACGGAATAAATATTGGGGACTACTTACACGTAGTTTATAGTCCCAGTCAGAGCATTACAGAAAGCCATAGTATTCCTTTTGCACATAACATAACAAGCGCTAATGATAATGAATATGATTACGTTTCCTAGGCAACGAATACTCGTCCTTTTTGTAAACGAAGTACAAGTTCCCGAATCTTTGACAGCGACGCTGTTTTGTGCTACAGACTAATACACTATGACGAGAATAAACATCGTTCTTACAGTACATATGATCCGAATAAGCATCATTCATGTAGTATTATAATCTGAATAAGCATCATTTATGGAGTATTATAATCTGAATAAGCATCATTTATGTAGTATTATAATCTGAATAAGCATCATTTATGGAGTATTATAATCTAAATAAGCATCATTCATGTAGTATTATAATCTGAATAAGCATCATTTATGGAGTATTATAATCTGAATAAGCATTATTTATGGAGTATTATAATCTGAATAAGCATCATTTATGGAGTATTATAATCTGAATAAGCATCATTTATGGAGTATTATAATCTGAATAAGCATCATTTATGGAGTATTATAATCTAAATAAGCATCATTTATGGAGTATTATAATCTGAATAAGCATTATTTATGGAGTATTATAATCTGAATAAGCATCATTTATGTAGTATTATAATCTGAATAAGCATTATTTATGGAGTATTATAATCTGAATAAGCATCATTTATGGAGTATTATAATCTGAATAAGCATCATTTATGGAGTATTATAATCTGAATAAGCATCATTTATGGAGTATTATAATCTGAATAAGCATCATTCATGTAGTATTATAATCTGAAAAAGCATCATTTATGGAGTATTATAATCTGAATAAGCATCATTTATGGAGTATTATAATCTGAATAAGCATCATTTATACAGTATTATAATCTGAATAAGCATCATTTATGTAGTATTATAATCTGAATAAGCATCATTTATGGAGTATTATAATCTGAATAAGCATTATTTATGGAGTATTATAATCTGAATAAGCATCATTTATGGAGTATTATAATCTGAATAAGCATCATTTATGGAGTATTATAATCTGAATAAGCATCATTTATGGAGTATTATAATCTGAATAAGCATCATTTATAGAGTATTATAATCTGAATAAGCATCATTTATGGAGTATTATAATCTGAATAAGCATCATTTATGGAGTATTATAATCTGAATAAGCATCATTTTTGGAGTATTATAATCTAAATAAGCATCATTTATGGAGTATTATAATCTGAATAAGCATCATTTAATGGCAGCGTGCCATTAAAACAGAAATATGAAAAAATCTAATACATACATAATACTTCTTCAATCTTAGTTTTAATAGCGACCAGATAAAACTTAACAGGAGTATGCACATGTATCCATATCCCTGTTAATAATCCGAGTCGACTCATCTATCGCTACCAGAATACATATGCTCTTGATGAATTAAAATACAAGCATGATAAAATAACGTAAACATATAATACATTATTGCACGTGTTTTATAAAACCGAATATTAGTTAAAAACAGAGTTGATTTCAAAATATACAACTCACCCAACTCTTTGGCTCGAACTACATGAAATGGAAATCCCGCCCTGACAGCTAAATACATTTAGAGGTTCTCTCTAGTATCTGTCTCAGTCAATATTTCTACATTATATATATATATATATTGTCTTTCGCATTGATATGTAACACGCACGTGCAGCGCAAGCAGTGAAGGCGTCACGCGATATAAAGTAATAAAATATTTATAAAAATATTATGGCGCGCGAAACACGACACCTTAATAATGATAGAACGTATGGTGGTCTAAACGGGCCATACCAGGTATTTCATAACATAGAATAATCATCGTTTATGTAGTATTTATGATGAGAATGAACATCGTTAATACAGTAGATATGATCTAAATAAGCATCGGTTTGTAGTATTTATGATGCGATAAACATCGTTTATGTAGTAGTTATGATGGGGATAAACATCATTTATGTCGTATTTGTGATGAGAATATACATCGTTTATGTAGTATTTATAATGACAATATGCATCGTTTATGTAGTATTTATGATATGACTAAACATCTTTTATATATTACATATGATCTGATTTGGCATTGTGTATATAGTACTTACGATGGGTATAAATACCGTTAATATTGTACCTATGTTGAGAGGATAAGAATGAAACATCGTTTATATCGAATAAAGGATCAGGATAAACGTTTATATAGTAGATACTGTTCATACATTTTGATAAAAGATGAGAAGAACAGATTTCATACAACGATTCAATCCAGCTCTGACACATACTATGGGAGTAAGACCACTAATTATTGTACAGTTAGAGGGCAAGTTTACTTGTCGGGCAACAAACAATAGAAACATTATCAGATGCACCCGGTCAATTAAATGTTTCAAAACGTTTAATGAATGTGCCATAGATGACAGCAAAATATTTAATTTCATTTTAAAATTCCGTATTTAATTCCCACTGACAATATAGAATATCGACTCGTAGTATATGTGTATGATATTAGGTGCAGACTGCCGAGTCACCTGTTTAGCAGGACGAATCGAAATAAGATGCTTTGAAACACCTGTTTACCTACACTGAAAGCATCTTCGCTTACTCTGATGAAGTGAAACATTTATGGTATGTATGCCAATCTAATAGCGAAATGTTTTAAATTCACATAAAGGTTAATTTCTATGGGATATAAATTAGTGGTATGAATGCCAGTCTAATGACGACATTGTTTTAATTTATATTAAGGTTAATTTCTATGGGAAATGAAATAGTGGTACGTATGCCAATGAACGACTACTTCTATTCGGCAGGCTCAACAAACTGAACATCATGAACACCTGGTTCGAACATAAGCCTTCGAGGAAATGGACTTGGACATCACCCGGTGATCGAAAGCGGCAGATGATCGACTATTTCATGATTGACCGAAGATGGAGGAGCTGCATCAACAACGCACGCAGTTACCCAAGTGCAATAGTGCCAAACGTGATGAATGATCACAATCTTGTGATGGCAAACTTCAGAATAAGATTGAATGTTCAAAAAAGGGCACATGCGAAGAAGGTGGACATTGAAAGGCTGCGTATTCCTGAACTCAAAGGACGATATGAGATAGTTATCAAGAATCGCTTTGAAGCACTCGGCAACATGATCGAAAAGAAAAGCCTGGATGAAGCACTCGAAATTGTTAACCATACGATAAAGGAGGCAGCTGAAGTAGAGATTGGTTTCAAGAGGTACAAGAATGACCCATGGATCAGTGAAGAGATACTCAACCTGGCTAACGAACGACGGACAATAAAAGCGAAGATAAATAAGAATCAGAGAAATCCGAAAGTTAAAGATTGGAAACGTCAATACACACAGCTGAAGAATGTCATAAACAATAAGGTTGAGGAATGCCGTGAAGAATGGTTTAACAAACAGTGCCGTGAAACGGAAGAAGCAAACCGCAAGAATGGCATGCGATCTCTCTTTCAAAAGGTCAAAATGCTCAAGAAAGGTGTGAAACTGAAGGATAGGCGTGGAAACATTACAGACAAGGATGGTAACCTACTCGCCAAAGATTCAGACATTCTCCAAAGATGGCACGAGTAGGGTAAGAGCCTCTACAACGCAAAGATAGAAACAGACGAGAGCGTACTCGAACAACTTTCGCCAAACTGCAAGAGAGATGACCTTGAACTGAATCTCCGTGAAAGTGAAGTGAGGAAGGCTATTGCAAGCGTCAAGCCGCGTAAAGCTCCTGGAATTGATGGCATCGAAGGAGAACTGATAAAGGGAGGTGGACAAACGGTAATACGAATTATGCACAAGATCTGCAACAAGATTTGGGATGCTGGAGAATTCCTAACACTTTGGACGAAGTCTATTGTGGTCACCATCGCGAAGAAAGGGGACACTACCAAATGTGAGAATTACCGAACGATTAGCCTCATTTGCCACGCAAGTAAGATCATATTGGAAATAATCAGGAGCCGAATGAAGAATACAATTGAAACACAAATGTCGGAACAGCAAGCCGTTCGCAGACCAGGAAGAGGCACAATTGAACACATTTTCTCACTGCGATTGATAGCAGAGAAGTAACTCGCGTTGCAGGACAAGGAATTGTACTTGATTTTCATAGACTTCAAGAAAGCCTTTGATCGTGTATGGCACTAAGGCTTGTGGAGGGTACTACACCATTATGGCATACATACAAAGCTGATCAATCTCATTGAAAATTTGTACAAGAGAACGCAAAGCGCTATCAGAATTGGAAACTATGTGACGGAATGGTTTCGGCAATTGATTGGAGAGCGACAGGGCTGCATTTCATCTCCAGATCTATTTAACATCTCCCTGGAAAATATTATGAGAGAGACACTCGATGGCCTAGAAGACGATGGGACACGCATAAGTGGCAGAACAATTAACAACCTACGTTTTGCCGACGACATTGGTCTTCTGGCCGAACTGCTCGGACAAGCTCAACTCCTTCTGGACAAAGTCGATGAGATCAGCGCAAGCTATTGACAAGAAATTAGTGAGACCAAGACAGAATGGATGCTAATGAGTACCAAAGACACGGGAATAGTAAAAAGGGGAATTGAGAAGGGACTATTGCTTAGAGGAAAGAAACTACAGCATGTGGACAGTTTTAAATACCTTGGGACTACCTTGACTGAAGATTGCAGAAGCGCAAAGAACAACGAAATACGTACAGCCACAGCCTTGAAAGTGATGAGCGAGTTGGACAACATCTGGAAAAACAAGCATTTCAAGAGTGAGACGAAAATGAGGCTGTTCCGAGCTCTTATAGTCCCAGTTGCCCTGTACGAGTGCGAAGCTTGGACACTAAGAAGCGCTGAGGAGAGAAAACTACTTGTGTTCGAGATGACGGCGGTTAGAAAGATTCTAGGAGTTCACATTATGGACAGGATGAGACATCAGAAAGGCTCTTAATTAGACAGAGACAATCATGCAAAAAGTGCACGAGAGACAACACCAATGGCTAGGACACGTGATAAGGATGGATAAGAACAGGATAGCAAATATTGTACTGCACGGTAGAGTAGAAGGAACGGCGAAAGTAGAGCGTCCGAGAACGACATGGATGAAATCTGCACTGGCTAGATACGACGTGGGGAAGCGTGTTATAATGAGGACTGCACAGGAGAGAGAAGAATGGCGTTTGTTGTCAACACATGCAAGAGCCCACGTCGATGATGTGCAATAGAAATTGTGCAGAGATATGGCGGAGAAGAAGAAGAAGAAGAAGAAGAAGAAGAAGAAGAAGAAGAAGAAGAAGAAGAAGAAAATGCCAATTTCATGACGAAATGTTTTAAATTTATATTAAGGTTAATTTCTACGGGAAATGAATTAGTGGTCGGAGCGGTATACACATGGCATCACTGCACTATATTATTAACAGTCCTAATAATTAAAGGTGACATCAGGTGAATAACACATCACCTGGCAATGCCCTCAAGTGAATGGTACGTGTTGTATCTGTATCTGTACAGCTACCACTACATTGTATTTACCCACTATTTGTTGTCAATGAAGACCTTCTGTTACAATACTTATCATCCGATCTATTGTGGCATAATGGATCCAGAGGACTACCATAAACAAATTTATGGTGTGGAACTTGGTCGTTTATAGAAATGTTGTAAAACCAAAATTTTATTGCTAAAAGTACAACTACAGTGTAATCGAACTGATGTGGGCTGATACTTGATTATTATACATTTCTGTCATCAGTATAGGAGGGAAATGATATCTGTCTTTTATAAAGTAAATGAAAAGACATAATTCCTCATATAAATATATTGGGTGCAAATAAGGATTCTGTGGAAGGAAATTACAAAACCAACGAAAGTATAATACATTTTACTGAATCTTTTAGAGTCATGCCGATAGTAGGCTTTACAGACTTATGCCTGTCGAAAACCAACATCACACAATTTTTTCTGCTGTAAATCAGCATCACTCACTTTTGACTACCGTAAATCAGCATCACACACTTTAGACTGCCTTAAATCCGCATCAAACACTTTTTTCTGCCGTAAATTCGCATCACACACTTTTGCCTGCCGTAAATCAGCATCACACACTTTTGGCTGCCGTAAATCAGCATCACACACTTTTGGCTGCAAAGAACCAATGTCATCTCAAGAAAATTTAATACTGAAGAAATTCACTCACCAAAATATACATTTATTTAACTCATTTGAAAAAAGTATATTATTTTATAACAATTAACTCACCAAGTAGCCTATTATCTTGAAAATGTGCATATTTGGTGAATTTTTAAATAATTTGTCAGCGATTTCTCTTTGTCTACCCTTTTTAAATCTGAATTTTAATTGCGGATATTGTTTCAGAAACTTAGACTACGGTGTTAATGAAAACAGTATAAAAGAAACAATGGAGATAAATTAGATTTTGCCAGTTATAGGCTTATTAACCTGCTAAGTTGTCTTCGTAAGGTCTATACTGCTCTTCTAAAAAATATAATTTTATTTTTCCTACAATAAATCAATTTACTATCTGACTTTAGATTTTTAATTTTGAAACTGAATCTCTGGTTTACTTTTGGTGATGATAAAGATTAGATATAAACATATATGTAAGAGACAAATAAATCATTAATATTATATTATATTATATTGTATTGTATTGTATTGTATTATATTATATTATATTATATTATATTATATTATATTATATTATATTATATTATATTATATTATATTATATTATATTATATTATATTATATTATATTATATTATATTATATTATATTATATTATATTATATTATATTATATTATATTATATTATATTATATATTATCATATCATATCATATTATATTATATTATATTATATTATATTATATTATATTATATTATATTATATTATGTTATATTATATTATATTATATTATATTATATTATATTATATTATATTATATTATATTATATTATATTATATTATATTATATTATATTATATTACTTTTCAACTTGATTTCAATGTCTTCTTTTGCAAGTTTAGAGAACAAATGTTTTTTTTTACTAGGAAACACATTTAACACATTTATATGTTTATTTCGCTACTCTTTGTTTTATTGAGATATATTTAACTTGTTCTTACATAACCTGTGAAGAAGGTAATAGAGGAGAAGAAGGCCTGAAGTTCAGAACCTTTGTAATTTATATATTACCAATTAAATATTTTTCAGTGTATAGGATTAACTAACGTATTGTGTACTGACTTTTTTATCTAAAGGAATGTGTAATCGCTCGGATTCACTAAAGAACTATTTAGTGACTATTATTTGCTAATGAATTATTTAATGACTATTATTGGCTATTGAATGTTAACGACTATTATTGGCTAATAGATTAGTTAATGACTATTATTGGCTAATAGATTAGTTAATGACTATTATTGGCTAATAGATTAGTTAATGACTATTATTGCTAATATATTAGTTAATGACTATTATTGGCTAATGGATTGGTTAATGACTATTATTGGCTAATTTATTAGTTAATGACTATTATTGGCTAATAGATTAGTTAATGACTATTATTGGCTAATAGATTAGTTAATGACTATTATTGGCTAATAGATTAGTTAATGACTATTATTGGCTAATGGATTGGTTAATGACTATTATTGGCTAATAGATTAGTTAATGACTATTATTGGCTAATGGAGTGGTTAATGACTATTATTGGCTAATGGATTGGTTAATGACTATTATTGGCTAATGGATTGGTTAATGACTATTATTGGCTAATGGATTGGTTAATGACTATTATTGGCTAATGGATTGGTTAATGACTATTATTGGCTACTGGATTGATTAATACTATTGTAGGCTAATGGATTGAATAAGGACTAATATTAACTAACGGATTGGTTAATGACTATTATTGGCTAATAGATTGGTTAATGACTATTACTGGCTAATGTATTGTTTAATTACTATTATTGGCTACTGGATTAGTTAATGACTATTTTTTGCTAATGGATTTTTTAAGGAATATTTTAGGCTACAGGGGTGGTTAATTACTATTATTGGCTAATGGATTGATTAATGACTATTATTGGCTAACGGATTGGTTAGTGAGTATTATTGGCTAATAGATTGGTTAATGACTATAATTGGCTAATGGATTGGTAAATGACTCCGAGCAACTTTCAGGTTTAGTAATGACTGGCGACTAGCTTATGGATTGTATAGTGACTGCGTTTTACTAGTAAATAATTGATTGACGTGGGATTAACTATTATATTTTGTAATGACTTGGTGTTTGTAATTGATTGTGCAATGACGGGGATTAACAATTGCATTTTGCAATGCGTTGCGATGAGGTCATTGGTTGTGCAAAAGCTTACGATTAAAAATATAATTGTAACGTGATTGGGATTAACTAATTGATTATTCAATGTCTAGGATGGATGTTAGAAAGATTGAAGAGCACCATACTTTATGAAATTGAATGACAAATTTTGTTCCGTAGAATAAAATGTCGAAATGGAAGAACTTACGGTATTGCAAATTAAATCCCAAAACGAGTCCTAATAATTTAAAGTCCTGAACAAAATTCAGTGGAAGTCCCAAATAAATCCAAATATGAATGCGATGATGGTCCTGATATAGGTCGTAGAGTGTAGTCTTTTGTAGAAGCACAGTAATATAATTCCAGGACTTCATTTACTTAACAATTGCAGTGAATGTCTTTGTCTAAAAATATTATCAGAGCACGTTTGTATCTCTAGAAACACTTCACTTTAATTCAATTCTTCGAAGTAAATAAATTCCACCCCAACCGGACACAACATATAATAAATACAATATAAAAATAGTAGATCTTAAAGCACGGTTACAATATCGTCTCAGTTATCTACTTGATCTCAGATCACGACTAGCATTTTCTTTAAAACACTACTACCTAATGGAAAATAGGCTTCTAGAATGATAATTATGTTTACACAACAAACAAAAGGTTAGTTATTATTAGAAACCTAATGCTAAATTTCAAATAGAACATGGGCTATGTCAAATACAGTAAGGGAATCGCAAAACCAAGACAAACTCAAATAAATGTATTTTCTTCATCTATTATTAATCATCCTAATAATAAGCCATTACACAGACAATATTTCAGCGATGTATTAGTTGTTAACAAAATAAACCTTAATTCATATCAAGTAGAATTGAACTCAATTTTTGGACAAGGTCAAGTTCAACATACAATGTTACATTATAACAGCATGTAACGAAATAAAGAATATGAAAGATTCTAACATTGTATTAAATGCACATAACATAGAGAAGGCATGGGATTAACTATTGAGTTTTGGAATGACTTCTATTAACTAATGAAATTTAATTTACTAATTAATTATGTTATGACTTGTGATTTACGATTTTATTTTGCAATGATTTCATCAAGTAGATTGTAAAAAAGCTGGGATTTTTCCAATGGAATGTCTCAGGTTGTGTAATGATAGAGAGTAACTAGTTTAGTCTGGAATGTATGTGATTAATTATTGGAATTTGTAATGACCTGCAATTAACTAATTGATTGTGTAATGACGTTGACTATGGAATAAGAATTTGAATTTGTAATGACATGCGATTGACTACTATATAGTATCTACTATATAATATCTACTATATAATATCTACTATATAATATCTACTATATAGTATCTACTATATAATGTCTACTATATAATATCTACTATATAATATCTACTATATAATGTCTACTATATAATATCTACTATATTATATCTACTATATAATGTCTACTATACAGTATCTACTATATAATATCTACTATATAATATCTACTATTTAATATCTACTATATAATATCTACTATATAATATCTACTATATAATGTCTACTATATAATATCTACTATATAATGTCTACTATATAGTATCTACTATATAATATCTACTATATAGTATCAACTATATAATGTCTACTATATAATGTCTACTATATAGTATCTACTATATAATATCTACTATATAATGTCTACTATATAATGTATACTATATAGTATCTACTATATAATGTCTACTATATAATATCTACTATATAGTATCTACTATATAATGTCTACTATATAATATCTACTATATAATATCTATATAATGTCTACTATATAATGTCTACTATATAATATCTACTATATAATGTCTACTATATAGTATCTACTATATAATGTCTACTATATAATGTCTACTATATAATGTCTACTATATAATATCTACTATATAGTATCTACTATATAATGTCTACTATATAATGTCTACTATATAATGTCTACTATATAATATCTACTATATAATGTCTACTATATAATGTCTACTATATAATATCTACTATATAATATCTACTATATAATATCTATTATATAATATCTACTATATAATGTCTACTATATATTTCTACTATATAATGTCTACTATATAATGTCTACTATATAGTATCTACTATATAATATCTACTATATAGTATCTACTATATAATGTCTACTATATAATGTCTACTATATAATGTCTACTATATAGTATCTACTATATAATATCAACTATATAGTATCTACTATATAATGTCTACTATATAGTATCTACTATATAATATCTACTATATAATATCAACTATATAGTATCTACTATATAATGTCTACTATATAATGTCTACTATATAATATCTACTATATAATATCAACTATATAGTATCTACTATATAATGTCTACTATATAGTATCTACTATATAATATCTACTATATAGTATCTACTATATAATGTCTACTATATAATATCTACTATATAGTATCTACTATATAATGTCTACTATATAATATCTACTATATAATGTCTACTATATAATGTCTACTATATAGTATCTACTATATAATATCTACTATATAATATATACTATATAGTATCTACTATATAGTATCTACTATATAGTATCTACTATATAGTATCTACTATATAATATCTACTATATAGTATCTACTATATAGTATCTACTATATAATATCTACTATATAGTATCTACTATATAATATCTACTATATAATGTCTACTATATAATGTCTACTATATAGTATCTACTATATAATGTCTACTATATAATGTCTACTATATAATGTCAACTATATAATATCTACTATATAATATCTACTATATAGTATCTACTATATAATATCTACTATATAATATCTACTATATAGTATCTACTATATAATGTCTACTATATAATGTCTACTATATAATGTCAACTATATAATATCTACTATATAATATCTACTATATAGTATCTACTATATAGTATCTACTATATAATGTCTACTATATAATGTCTACTATATAATATCTACTATATAATATCTACTATATAATGTCTACTATATAGTATCTACTATATAATGTCTACTATATAGTATCTACTATATAATGTCTACTATATAGTATCTACTATATAGTATCTACTATATAGTATCTACTATATAATGTCTGCTATATAGTATCTACTATATAATGTCTACTATATAATGTCTACTATATAGTATCTACTATATAATGTCTACTATATAATATCTACTATATAATGTCTACTATATAATGTCTACTATATAATATCTACTATATAATGTCTACTATATAATGTTTACTATATAATATCTACTATATAATGTCTACTATATAATATCTACTATATAATGTCTACTATATAATGTCTACTATATAGTATCTACTATATAATGTCTACTATATAATGTCTACTATATAGTATCTACTATATAATGTCTACCATATAATGTCTACTATATAGTATCTACTATATAGTATCTACTATATAATGTCTACTATATAGTATCTACTATATAATGTCTACTATATAATGTCTACTATATAATATCTACTATATAATGTGTACTATATAATGTCTAATATAAAATATCTACTAAATAATATAGGACACTGATATCAAATTTTGAATTTTTGATATATAACTAAGATAAACATCATTATAACGTTCAATACACCGAAATTACTTAATATTGGAATGAGAAACATAGTTTGCCTTTCCTTTCACACTTCTGCAAACACACACACACACACACACACACACACACACATACACACATACATACACACATACACATACATACATACATACATACATACATACATACATACATACATACATACATACATACATACATACATACATACATACATGCTGATGCTGTCTTTAAACTGCTATCAATGAAACAAGATAACCGGTTGGGATTTCCGGATTCACAAAAGAACACATTTGACAATGACATGAATACAATGTTTAAATATGAATGATTTCAATGAGGAATTAACTATGAAAACCTGTGTGTAAATTAAATCCAAACATTGGATTAATTAACATAAGAACGCATAAACTTAATAATGAAAAATACAAAGAAATTACTCTACAAAGACAAAGACAAGGGGTGAATGATTCACAGTGAGCAGATAATGGAAGGAAGGATATAGTTTACTCAGCTAGCAAACAATATAGAAATGTATTCATGTACTAAAATGAATTAGTTCACAGTGAAATTATGCAAACGAGAAAGGACAGATATACAACTTATCTTTACAGTCTCTAAAGGTACAATGGGTTTTACAAACCCCACAATTAGCACACTGTTACAAGATTATATGTAAGGAGATACACCCCGTTATCAGCACACGTTGTGGCAGCTCCACGGCTTCAACAGTTCATCTTCACAGCCGCTTCGGATAATTCCTGCGGCTGGCTTTACAGCTTGCACCACCTTCACCTCGATCACTCCGAGAACTTGGAACGCTCGGGTCCCTCTAGCCACTTTGGACACTCCAGACAGCTCTAAAAATTCCGGTCACACCGGAATCTAGATTT
This sequence comes from Unio delphinus, assembly GCA_029339505.1. Classification (NCBI taxonomy): domain Eukaryota; kingdom Metazoa; phylum Mollusca; class Bivalvia; order Unionida; family Unionidae; genus Unio; species Unio delphinus. Next base: position 1,738,051 of record JAQISU010000171.1, read on the forward strand.
TGGAGAAAACCGGAGAACATCGAAGAACACCGGACACTCTATACTCTAAACACTCCAGACGTGGGACAGCTTTACACAGCTCTACACAACACAGCTCTACAAGGGCTTACACCACTCTACATAGCTCTACACAGCTATACACAGCTCCTACAGCTGAAGATGTGCAAGTCCTTGTAGTAGACAGCTAAATGACAAGGGTCCGTTCATAAATAATGTCACGCACCTACCGGGGGGAGGGTGGGAGGGGGTCACACATTTGTGACGATGAGTGACGAGGGGGAAGGGGGCTGTTTAAGAAATGTGACGCCACATCAAAATGCGTAACTTTAATAAAAGTTCCTCTTAATAATTTGATTGCTTACAATTTAGTTAATGACGTTTTGAGTAGCTACACGCTTGTGGGGCATGAGCTTAAATTAAAATGGAATCGTCTTCGGAATACCAACTCCCCTAAAAGCCCCAATAGTAGTTTTGTCCAAATAGCATTTTTCCGTTTCCAGTCCGCTGGTGTCAACAAAGCAAGCTTGAAATGATCTTTTTCTTGCCAAACTTTTAAAATTTTAAACTTTTTTGTGCTATAAAATTAAATGTAAAAGTTTTGATAGAAAAGTAAATAATTTATAGGTTTGATAGAAAAATAATATTTTCATAAAGGTTGATATTTTTCCGATTGCTATTATAAAAGATCTTACATTTAAGAAATGTAATAATTAAAGTTTATATATATATATATAAAGTTTATTTTACAAACAGAATGAATTAAAGTTTAAATTACACCAATAATAATCTCAATTTTGGGGGGTTAGGAATTAACCGCTACGAAGGATAAAAGTTAAATGTTCTAGTGTCTTTTTGAGGCGTATGTGCTGGCATATCATGCAAAGAGCAGAAAGATTTGCCAAGGAGATGTGTTTCAAAAGTGAAATGGAATATATAAAAAGCATGCAGATTTGCAAGTTAAAGATGATCACTGGTTGCAAGAATTAAAAACAATTGCCGCCACGAAAAAAGGATCACTTCTGCCGTTTTGGGCAAAGCAAGCCGACACAACAAAAATAAAAACTCCAAAAAAGTGCTTGTGGCAAACCCCGAGAATTCTGTGATCTACTACAAAGTTTCAAAGTATTTTGTTTTAGTTATAATTACTTTATTTGATAATTATTGGAAAATTTGAATACAATATTCTGAAAATCTGCAGTTTTAGCTAGACGAGGAATATTTTCAAAAAACATTTACGCCAATTTCAGCTTTCCAGGGCCACATTTTTAATACATGTTTTCTCCTACAATATCAGAGTGCAGCGCCACACAAAATACATACTCCAATGGAGTAATTTGAAACATGTTAATTTTCAAATAGGAAATACGGCTTTTTCGGGGGAAGGTGGGAGCAGGGCTTTGTGACGTCATATTTGAGGGGGTCTGACTTTTTGTGACGACGTATGATGACGGGGAGGGAGGGGGTCAAAATCCATCAAAATCGAGTAACGTCATTTATGGATGGTCCCCATGCCAATCCGTAATGTAACGAGCTTTACATACGGTGAAATATTTATACTGTTCCCATCGAGAGCACTTTGCACGTGCGGCATAGGATGGACTGAATTCACTATTTTGAAATACGATACAATATGCATTAATCACCTGCAGGTATCGTTGTACGCCAAAAACGAAACTCGAGTACGTGTATTTAATAAATGAAAGGGTTTATACAGTTCTGTGACAATCAGCATGACAAATCCATTCGGTATTTGATGAAACTCTTAATCAACGATGACGGCGAGAGTCCACATAGTTGAGATCAGTATTTTCAAAACAGGTTCAGAAATTTTTGTTATCTTCTAATGAAATATCCAATAGTAATATTTTGATTTTCTGTGGACCTCATCAGCGAGAAACATTTCTCCAAGTTATTAAATACTTTCAGCTGCTTAACTCTGGAAAATCGTCAGAATATATATTCATAAATTCATGTCTTATTTCAGCAACAATAATAAATCAAATTGGTTATTAAATAAATAAATCTAACTCTATTATTTAACAATGGGGTTTCACATTCATGTATTTACTGATCTACATTTTTGTTTCATGTAAGACACGGGAAATTTATTTCATCCGACCAGGAATAAAACAACTGAACACAAATGAGTATATTTGAAATCATTCTCTACAGATAAGTGATGTACTGCTTTCCGGAAATGGAAATAGATAATAACATATCCTGACATTGTGGGTATTTAATAAATGAATGGGTTGTTTTCCTAGAAAATCTGACATATTTCAAGTGGACGCAATCAACAATGATATCATGTTTTGTTAATGCCAATTGCTTATAACAAAATAAGGGATTGATTACATGAAAGCCGTCAATTCATACTTGTGTCCCAGCTCAAGCAACAATGAAGGTCAAGAATGCTGATGTTTTATCAAAGTTATCCATATGGGAGTAATCGTCACACAAGGTATGTTGAGTAGGAAACACTTGCAACAGTCACGCAGAGTAAGTAACACATGATTGGAACGGTCACTCAAAGTAACTAACAAGTACTAGAAACAGTCACGCAGAGTAAGTAACACGTGCTTGAAACGGTCACTCAAAGTAACTGACAAGTACTAGAAACAGTCACTAAGAGTATCAAGTACTAGCAACACTCACTCTGTTTAAGAAACACTTACTTGCAACATTCACTGATTAGCGATCTTCAGATTGTTGACTTTGTCACATTTTAAGGAGTCAAGTGATGTTATTTTAATGCAGATTTTACTGTGTTAAGTTAGTAGCGATGTTAGATTGATTTTAGTTAATTTTTGATTGTTTTAAGCCAGTAGTTTTATTCAGACTATTTCCGTAATACTTACATTATATCGTGCGTTCGTCGCGTGTTTTCTTCCGTGAATCAGTCAATAAGATCGATGTCATAGGTTTGATAAAAGCGACATTTTTAAACCTCTATCAGAGTTTTAGTTTGGCTTTCTATTAGGTCTGTACTTGAACACATCGGAATTAAACTTTTTTGTACGTATACATCAAAACCATCCGAAAAAGGCCTTTACCTGACATTTGGTTGGCTGAACTTGGTGTCACCAATGGACTGTATATACGTCCTATTATTAGTATAACTACCTCCTTCGTAGATGGGGTATTAGCAATGTTCATATGGGTTGTTTTCACAGACGTCACGATTAAGTACGCAAATACCCACAATTCAACGCGCGCACCTTCTGCCACCATTTTAAGTCTCTAACAAACCGTTGGCAACATTAGTCATCATGTATATTCAAGAATAATAATCTGATTTAACTATCGATAAGGATATTTACTTCTTCGACACAATACAATAGATTATACTTGAAATTATGTGCACTATAGCACAAAAATAAAAATAAAGCTGGAAGTTCCCTTGCTTATATCGAAAGACAGAATAGTAAAGTAGAACCGTAATCGTGTATATTATTGATATCTAAGAAATGCACTTTTTGTTGTTGTTTAAAAATAGACAATATTGACGTTTTTAAAAAGTCATTCGTATCATATCCCTAAGCTTGTCATCTTGAAAGAGTATTTCCAGATCATGATTTTCTGGATACAATATCAGTCACGAATTAAAATTTCATAGCATGTATTTTATGCTAGAACTTTTATGTACAAATATTTTTCGCGCCAACATGTGTTTGTGCCATAGAATATTTGAGAAACCATTTTAATTAGTATATTCAAATATTGTATTTGTGGAGGGGATGTTGGATGTGGACGAATACTAGATGAAAGAGATAACCGATCAAAGAAGTTTCATCTTTATTGTATTCAAACGAACACGTGTCTGACGGAACATAACGTTGTTTCGAATGTCAAAACGATGTTTTCCTCATACGCTTTTAGAAATATGAAATTGAATATAAGCAATTGGCTTTTAAACTTTAACGATAATCAAATGCTTGATTTAAGCCCGTGAAAATCGAAAATCATTACATGTTTCTACTTGGTTGCATATCCATTTGTTTATGCGTTTATTTATTGATCGATCCATTTGTTTAGGAAAGAATAACAAATATGGTTGAAATATAAAATTTTATTTGAAGAAAACACGTAAAAAGTGTCACGCGATTCGATCTCGCGAGGTTGACATGCACAACAGAATGTGATGTATTTTTATATTCTTACTCACAAAATTAAACGTGCCTGTCATGTGGGATAGGGAATCAAAATGGCGGATATGTAAGTACACACGTTTTGTGACGTCACGTGAAAACAACGGATACGTATAAATGGAATTCTCTCTCAATATTGGTAGAACGCTTGACGACAGTGCATATTTTGTCTTTAAATTAACGAAATAGTAAATATATCTCATAACCAAATTGCGAAGGTTCATTGGCAAAACACGTGTAAAATAGCATTAACCTTTAAATTTTCTGCTGGATATCAAGCCATATTAGTTTATCTAATTATATTTTCATTTTCGGCTTCTTTTTTCGGTGCGCCATATAAGAATCTTATCTCCTAATTGGAAAACGTCAACAGATGCAGTAAAGATGGCGTCCTTCGAATCGTATATTTTGATGATTAGAAACGCACATAACATACTATTTTACATTTTACATCATTTCAATGCCGTTTTCATTTTATTCGCTATATAATATTTTCAGAAGAATACGAATGCTGTTCTTGCGCTGTTATTAAAAATCAATAATGCATCGTAGAATAACCAAATGTTGTATAGCTAACCTTGTTTTGAAAACTATTTTCGGTGGATAACGAACGGTTGATGTAAATATTCCAATATCTGTACACTTGTAAAGGCCTGGTACAATTATTCTATCCCGAATGTCCTGAAAAATATAAATCTGTTATTCGGTTTTACTTTAACAATATTTTAATTTGCTCTGCAAGATATAGGATCAATTCGTTGTCTGAATGTGTGAAAATTATATAAAACAATCTGGTTTACCCCATTCATTTACTTCTTTGAGTCCGTTTTTGGTTGCACACATTACTACAAACTTGGCGGTGAATTGGAAAGCTAGGGTTATCCATCTCGTCCAATTATTGGCCTCCCTAGTTTCAAGTCAATTTTACTGGTATTTCTACATATATATTTATTTTGAACTCCATGAAAGACTCCAGATTAGATTAACAGAAAAACACAATCCTTGCCGAACAGCTAAATGTACATTTGTTTTTCATAATTCCTCGTGAAAGTTGACATATTGACATGAGATGAATACGACGCATATAAAATCAAATTGCTATTGTTTACTGGCAAGAGTATGTGACACTTATATTTATCACGCTGTGCTTTGCGTATTTGCAAACTCTTCTGTGTGCTGTCTTGATAGCATGCCAAATAATATAAGAATACCAATATATTTTGTTTTCACAATTCAAGGAATATTTAGTTTACGGAATAAATATGACCTAGCTTAAAGGCAGCAGCACAGAGGCGGAACCAAAAATGACGGCCAAATATGGGTGAAAAGTACGCAAAAAATTAAAATATCCAAACTTCCATATTATTGACCAATCGTTGTAAGAAAAACTTTTTTTTCCCGTTGTGCAATTTCCTGGCTCCGTTGTTGTTTTCTCATGAATCAGACAAATGTTGATCTTAAAAGTATTTTTTTAAATATAAAAATCAGTATCTTTGTTGTGGCGAATAAAATTACCTAAAAAGCAAAGGTCTATGCGACCATGTTGATTTACCCCCACCCCCCCCCCCCTCAGCAATATTTCTTTAATACTTTAATATCAATTTAGCATTACTGCTTTAATCTCATATGTCTGTTGCAATGCTTTAATATCAATTTAGATTTAATATTTTAATATCATGTTGTTGTTTCTATTCATAAGAATAATATAATGTTTGGGGTAGGTGTACTACAGTGGCAGTATAACAAATTCTACTGCAAGAAAGGAGGTTAGCGAACTTAGGTTTGGAAATAGGGGTAATTTACTTAGTTTATAAAGGTGTAAAGTGTTTTGAAGGTGGGTTGAGCTAGTGTGCTAATAATGCTCATGCGATAAATTGTGTCCAAAAAGAAATACAAACCATTTTCTGTTTGTAAATCCAGGATATACCGAAGTGGTTATCATTGCGAGTTATCCATTTTCCTAACAACATTCCATTTGATTTAATTAAGGTCGAAAATGACCTCATAAAAATTTCAAAATACATTCTTTTTTGGGCGGGATGGAGGGCACCAGACAGATGCCCCTCCCCCTATTTGAAAAAACTAGAAAAGTGTGTTTATGTGTGAGTGTATTCCCCCTGATTTGTTGTTGGATGTGTTTTTTAGAAAGTTTTCTTTACTTTTAAACCTAACCTTAATTTTTTCCCCATTGGGATTATATATAGATAGTAGTTATTTGGTCCCTAGTGTTTTCTATGAGACGGTTTCCTCAAGGTGTTTTTTTTTAAATCCCATCTTGGGTTTCCTTTTTCTCTTTTTCCATAAATTAACCCTGGCTACGGGTTTCCAACATCCTGTGTATGCTATTTGTGATGTGCTATATGTATGTTGCTATATGTATACTTATATATACAATGTATTTGTTAGAATAGCCATTCTATATCATATTTCCCAGTTGTCTATTAGTTCATCGACCCAGAAAACCGGTCTTCACTTGTTCGGCTTTTTATAAAATACTTCCGTTTAAATAGTTTTATGCTGCTTTTGAATTTTGCACAATCATGGTGTATTCTATTTCAAATTTAACATGGGTTACACACCCATCCTTAATGTATTAAAGATTGTGTTTCCGTTCCATGACTTGTATATTTCCTTATTTATTCATCAGGTATACTTTGGTCGAGTCGGGATTGGTACATTTATTTTATTTTATTTGTACTTCACCCGTCTCGATCGTTCTTTCGTCCTCTTTTTATTTATTTATTTAATCCTTATTCCATGCTCGAAAAATTGTTATTTATACTCCCTGTAAACGGGCTTTCTGTATAATTCATGTGAAGCTCTACATAGTAAACCTATTTATCTTATATAGGTCACAAATGACTTTAATATGGTAGCATGCTTTATGGATGCCATGTTTTTTTTTACTTAATTGCTATCTATCTAATGCGTGAGCTGTGTTGTTGTGTATATTTCTTCTAGGTGAGTTTATTTCCCAGCTCTTTCACGGGACTGCCCACTTTGCGTGGCGTCATGTGATTTAGCCCCTTATTCTGCTTACTGGTACTTCTCCTGCTGAAGGTTCCTGTATCCCCAAATCCCTCCTTATTCCCCTATTTTTATTACTGGCCCGCATGCTATCATGTTCCTGACTAAAAAGTTTCTTATTTCATATAGTTCAGCTTTGGCAAATTTCCCATCTAGATATAGTAGTTGTTTATCGTTATATGGTTGCTTTTTCTTAATTTGTGTGATTATGTCTTCTCTTTCTTGTTTATTTACTCTACATTGAGTTATAGTATGTTTCTTTGAAAAAGAATAGTTTTTACACAGTGGATTTAGGCGACACTACGATCATATGCCTTCTCACTGCGATTTCTCCTGTCAACCACGCATCATGCATGTATTTGAACAGGATACTTTTCATTTTTAATGACCCTGATCTGACCCAGTTTCCCCAGGCTCTATCCCAGTTAATATTTATGTTTTTTTGTTCTATTTTATTTTTCTCCTTATTAATCGTATGTGAAGTTAACCATTTGTATGTAGATTTTGTGTCAATTTCCCATAGATCCTTAGCATCCCTTTATTTATATAGTAATTCCTTTATTGATCTTAATTTTCTTGGCACCTCTAACAGTTTTATGAGTTTGTTATTTCTATATATGTCATTTGTCTGCTTCATTGAGAAACCAAAATAATAAATATACAGCCCTTGCCAAGCTATTTTAGGCTCTGCTTTAATTTCTTTAAATCTATTGAGAATGTTGGTGCTTTTAATTAGGGTCGGATTGGGAAGGCCTAGGCCTCCTCTTTTTCCTTCCCTATATAGAGTTTCTTTGTTTATGTAGTGCATTTTAAATCCCCATAAGTATTTAATAATTTCGTTATCTATTTTTTTAGTGTTGCATGTTTTATGTCTAGCGATTCTAATTTATAGTTTAAGTGCACAAACAAATCATTTTTTGTAACCTGTGCCCGTTCTAATAGGCATATTGGCGTAAGCGCCCAGATTTCTATGTTTATTATGATATTCTCCCTGATTTCCTTGAGGTTTTGTTGTTCCTCATTTTTCCCAAAATTTACACCTAACGTTTTTACTTGGTCTTTAATTAAATGAAGAGGTAGCCCATGTCACTTGCCTCTCCAGTTTCCTATTAGAAGTATTTCTGTCTTGTCGGTGTTTATTTTCGATCCCGACACTTTCCCAAATCTTCCGAATTCCTTTAGTAGTTCGTTATAGGAAATTATATTGCTACGTGCTTAGGCTCGAATAAGCAGCAACACAGAAAGAGTGAAAAATAACAAGCTTGTATAACTTGAACAAAGAATTTATTAAGTACAATTATTTTCATAAAATAAATAAACTTACGGTTTTAGAGAATCAAATCCAACATTAATCCAATATAGAATTCAGAAAAATAATCCACTAATGGAATTGCAAGAGTCCTGATAAAGAAATGTTCTAAAAGTTCCAGGTTCGAATCTTGACGATGTAATCTAAAATGGCTGACGAGGTCACGTGATGCAGTTCTTATTTTATAATCATCCAAATGAAATTATGGACACGTCCTTTTTCAGATAAATGGAATAAATTCTCTTGCTCCAACAAATTGACACAATTCCCTGTACAAGGTAATTATAACTCAAACAGAAAACACAACTTAACATCATAAAAGCCCAACATCTACTGAACTGTTCTATCCCAAACAATAATTTATATAACTGTTTTTCTTAAGTAAACAAGTGATCGCGTGATTTTATGGAAGTTCATTGAAGGTCACAGAAAGAGGCTGCCTTCACTAAATCACGTACTCAAAGAAAGATCTAGATATTTCCTACCCCCAAGAACGAAAAATAAAAAGTTGTCCTTGAAATTAACCAATAGTTTTAGAAGTTTGTTTACAATGTCTAAAGCAGGATCAGGAATTAGGTCAACAAGCCAAGGTCAAAAAACTTGTTTACAGATAAAGTATGGTCATAGATTTTTTAGAATAATCTCCCAATTAATGCATTTTAAAACCCAAAATGACAAATTTGGATCTGACAATTAAAAATAAATAATTTAAAATCAAATAGACGTAACGATATCTTGTGTAAAGTTGGAACTTTAATCCCTATGATCCCATGGAATTTATTAATTTTAATGCTTAGTATTTCTATTGCTATTACGTATAATAACATAGATAGTGGGCATCCTTGCCTCACCGATCTTTTTATATCAAATTTATCTGCTCTGACCCCGTTTACCTGTACACATGAGTTAATATCCTTGTACAGGAATTTGGTCCAATTCTGGAAATATATTCCAAAGCCAAATTTTTCTAGTGTCTATAGATAGGTTTGTTCAATTCTATCAAAGGCTTTTTCTTGGTCTATTAGTACCATAGCACTAGTATTCCCAGTAATATTTATATATTCTATTATGGTTATAATGTTTAGTTTGTTGTTTTGTATATCCCTCCCTTTCGGGCCACTAGTTTGATTTATATTTATAATTTTTTTAAGACACTTTTCTACCCTTTCCGCTAGTATTTTACTTATAATTTTATAATCAATATTAAGGAGTGAGACCCACGAGAAGCTACTGGCAAGCTTTCTCACATTCCCACATTGGCCGAATCTGAGAGTCGAACCTAAGCAAACAGAGATGAGATGGAAGTGATCCGCGGTACATAAGGGTACTTATTATAACGGAGCCACGGAATTTATGTTATGAACTGGACCAGAGGCATATCGAAATAGATTTATGAATATTGCTATGTGCTATATACATATTGTTACAAGCACAGGGGTATTCACTTGACCGAGCGGTGTCAAAACCCTGGCGCGAGTCACGCTGGAAGTCATATGTTTTCCCCAAATTTCCAAAGACTTCCATACAACTTGAGTTGTAAAATGGAAAGAAAGACGTGTCTGCTATAATTAATAATCTTTGCTCTAATCAATTGGCAACCCAGAGGAGACAACTTGCCCAAGAGTCCATTAACCGCACCTTAGCATGGTTTTTCTTCATTATCATCCTATTTCCGTACCGCAAGCCCGTCATGCCATAGAAATTCCACTAGTATTCCCTTACTAACTGGGAAATATTTAACTGCGCGACCCTAGGCCAGTCAATCCACAGAATTTCCGGCGTATCACGCTCATATACATACGCCCATTTTCCACTATGGACACATAAACGGTACTTACCAAGTTCCAACCTATTGTTTCCATTCTATAATTTATTGATTTCCAACCATACATACTGCCTTTTCAATCACAATACTTTTATACACCGCTGAATTTCAATATGGACTATGTTACAAAAAGGGACAGTCATTCGGCTTGAACCCAAATTCACTACTAACGACCCCAGCATGGTTCAAATTCATTCACACTCGGCTCTGTGACGTTTGCTCCTACTAACTGGCTAACTATTTCAGGCTAGTAATGTTTCCATGGCACCGAAGACCAAATACTCGCACAAATTAAAAACGGGATGCTGTCAAATACACATACTCCAAATTTATTACAATATTTTCACATATGTCGATTATGCGGCTTCTTGTAAACCAGATTTCTACCTTTGCAACATCTAACGTTACGTAATTCATGGTGTGCGAAAGCATCTCTATAAAGCTTCCAGTGTCTTATGAGTTTGTTTTATTCCTTCTCAAGGATTGGACAAGTTACTTACCTTTAGCTTTCCATTCACCGATCCTTACAAGGGTTGAGTAACGCACATGCCATGAAATCAAAGGACCATAACTCTAAAACATATCTTTCTGTGAAATTGCAAGAAGACAACTTTTGTACTGAACAAATAACTTAAATATAGATGAGTAATCAACAATGCATTAAAAGATAAATTCTCATCTGATTCTTTTTTAGATGTTCAGTCGACTACGCACCGGAACGTAGATTCTCAGTGACAGGCTATTGGAATTTTTTTAATCACCAACTCTACTCAGACTAAACGTCTAAAAATAAAGTATTAATTAATTTAATTAATCTAGCGATATGTGCAATATGCTATTTACAGGTAAAACTTTTATGTTAGATCAAACGAGCAATCAATCAACGTTATCGTTTCAAATGTAAACACTTGCTATAAAGTGTTAAAATTTCAAAGTTTCGAAACCAGTATGTGATCTTCAAGGAACATTTCAACACTAGATACAGAATATATATTATTTGTTTAAATTAATTTAATATCTTGTATGCCTTTAACATTGACAGAAGACCCACAGTCAGCGTTATTTGTCAACTGTAGTTATAGGAACGGTATGTGTGACTGGGAATCTATTTCCGCTGGCTGGAAGATTGGACAAGGATCGTCAACAACCAGCGGCACCGGATCGGCTCATGACCATGCCTTAGGAAACGGTTGGAACGATAATCTGCTAAATTGTTGAAAATATGATTATCAGAAGCCAATGATTACGCTAGATTTTTTTAATCAAACATATTGTCAGATTTCATTGTCCTGTAAATTCGGGCTCATCATCACCATTTTGACTTTTATTATTATTATTATTATTATTAGTAGTAGTAGTAGTAGTAGTAGTAGTAGTAGTAGTAGTAGAAGTAGTAGAATATTAGTAGTAGAAGATTGTTTGTAATTTTAAAAGCAGATGGAGTGGATAGTATTATTAATACTCTGGAATGCCTGTCTTGAACACAGATCTCAGTGCAAATGACCTGAATACTCCAATGCAGAAGGATATATATATATATATATATATATATATATATATATATATATATATATATATATATATATATATATAAAATCAACAGCACCAACACGTAGAATGTGTGACCGCTTTCGCTTTATTGCTTCATCAGACTGTATTCAAACTGAATTCAACATTGCTTACATCATTAAATATAAACAACATGACATAAACGAGATGACATCATAGCTCATATTTTTAACCTAATTATCTCACTCTTTTATATGTGATATATGTCTGTATGTATGCATAGATAGATAGATAGATAGATAGATAGATAGATAGATAGATAGATAGATAGATAGATAGATAGTTGTGCGTGCGTGTGTCATAGCTGATATATCACAACCTTATGTGTATCTGAGTGAATGGACAATTTCTAATTCATTTTCGAATATAAATTCTTACACGTGTAATAATGGAATAAAAGTACACTGGCTTAACTCAGTGTATTGCTATGAGATGAGTACAAATAACATATCTTTGCATGCCTAAATAAGTCATGTTTCTCTATTTGAAACAAAGACGACATATGCAATTGTTTCAAATAAGTCACGAAAATATATATTTTTTTTTTCTAGCGAGTAGAATATACACATATCTAGACCCAAAATCAGTAAACACGAGTCAGTCACATGTCCTACGGAGCCCTCTTATTCCCTGGAGCTGTTTGTCCTTGTGGAATCACATTTGCGGCAAAGGCACCGGCAAGCTGACGGTTTCCATAGAAAAAAAGGAGACCACAACAGCAACCAAATTCAGGACAACACAATCAGGCAACAGGACAATTCTTAGGAGTCATGAGGGAAAGTTGGACGATAAATGGGATAGCGTTGAAATAACAATACAGACTCAAGAGGCTTTCAGGGTACTTCTCGTGGGGACGAGAAAAAGACAAAATGGAGCGATCGCGGTCGATGACAATCAACTTTCCAAGTGTTGTTGCAAAGGTTAGCTTAATTGTTGCATTTCATTGATTAAATTATTAATTTATTTTTATATTATTTAATAAATTAAAAAATATAATTGTCCAACAATCACCCGTATAAAGTGCAGTTACAAAACAAAGTGAACAAACACACATGCTATTAAAACGTCAGACACATTTGTAATCAAGCTTATTTCGAGATCTAGCCAGAACAATTACATATGGAATATGTTTTAAGCTTTCCATGACTGGTTTCGTACATAAACAAATGCCTATACCCTCATGACATCAGGTGGGGGCATGTTAAAAAAAGGATGTGACAAGTGTTTTATGAATGTGATTATTATTTTGAATGCAAAAAAAAAATTACATTTGAATATTTGACATCCTAGTTAAATATGTAAATTATCATAAACGTCATATGATATATATATATATATATATATATATATATATATATATATATATATATATATATATATATATATATATATATATATATATATATATATATATATATATATATATTCTGACCTTTTTCCAGATAACTGTGCATTTGGGTTCTGCAATTGGCTCCAAATGACATCTGTTGGTTTTCGTTGGATTGACACATTTGGAGTTTCATTGTCCGGGACAACCGGCAAGCAGAGTAGTCCTACAAACAAGACAACTGGCCAGCAGAGTGGCCGTAAAAAGAGGAAAACTTCACCGCAGAGAGGCAGTACGAACAAGACAAAAGACACTCAGAGTGGCCATACAAAAAAGACAACTGGTCCGCAGAGTGGCTGTACAAATAAGACAACTGAACCGCCGAGTGGCCGTACAAACAAGACAACTGACCCGCCGAGAGGCCTTACAAACAAGACAACTGAACCGCCGACTGGCCGTACAAACAAGACAACTTATCCACCGAGTGGCCGTACAAACAAGACAACTGACCCGCCGAGAGGCCTTACAAACAAGACAACTAAACCGCCGAGTGGCCGTACAAACAAGACAACAGACCCGCCGAGTGGCCGTACAAACAAGACAACTGACCGGCCGAAAGGCCTTACAAACAAGACAATTGACCGGCCGAGTGGCCGTACAAGGACGATAACTGGCCAACAGAATGGCCGTACAAACAAGACAACTGACCCGCAGAGTGGCAGAACAAACAAGACAAGTGACCCGCCGAGTGGCCGAACAAACAAGACGACTAACACGCCGAGTGGCCCTACAAACAAGACTGGTAGATATAACTAAACTTTATAAAATCCCTATTCATTCTGTCTGCATGAATTATGCAAAATGGCATTTTCTTATTATTTTCCCTTTTCTTTGTCCTTTAGGAAATGACAATACAATCAAATACCTGTTACATGAAAGAATATAAAAAATAGACTACTGTGTACAAAATATACCGACAGATTAAAACTATACGCTTCAGCCATTGTTATTGCATGGTATGACTACATAATCCTAAAGTAGTCTAGTCTCTTTTACTACATATCTTTTTAATCTCACATTGGTGATACGGCATACGATACATACCATTTTAATCTCACATTGCTGATACGGCATACGATACATACCCTTTTAATCTCACATTGCTTATATGGCATTCGATACGTATGTTCAGTATGTTCGCCCCTGCTCTGTCATTGTAAGACATATTTTTGATCTATAATAGCATCGTTGAGGAGATTAAGAAATATATATTTAAAGGCAATATTTTAATTCATTCTAATAATTATTTCAAGATTATTTAAAAATTCAGGGTCAGAGGGTCTCAATTAAAACTTAAAACACGTTCACAGAATACACATTAAATTGCTATGATTTTAAACAATATTTGGTTCGCTTTCATAAATAAATCAGATGGCAAGCCTTGAATATAGTAATGAAAACAACTGATAAACATGTTATTAACATGTTAATATAGGTAACTAGATAAAGAAATTAGTTCGACGTGTCCAAATTAAACATCAGTTTACTAACGGAATTAGCCACAATTACTAGAACAATAAATGAAACAAAACAAGTCAGAAACTCAGCTGTACTTGCTAGTACTTGCTCTTTTCTCTTCTGCCGTAAAATGACATATGTCGTAAAGCATCGACTACACTTTATCAGTTTGTTTTAAGGTTAACTGACCCTTCGGTTAGCTTTAATGATCGCATTAATTAGCAATAACTAGACACGACCAAAATTGTAACAAATTAATTAGGAATTTTAGTTAAGGTATTGAAAGGAGCCAAATGTTGTTTTATATTCATTGTAAATATGAATGGGTTAAACGAACTCTATAAATTCCACGTGATATTCTCTTGAGAATTACATTGAAACATTTGCTAGGGATCGGCTAAACGTTTGGTTATTCGGAAGTTTTAATGTTTGAAAAACAAGAAAATTGCAATAAAGCCCCTTAAAAGAATTCATTCTGTCTCATGGCATGACAATACAGCATAAACTAAAATTTTAGTAGTAATTAAAAATTGGCTGAAAAATTTGGCTTGTATCGTGTGCTATGCTCTGTACAAACATCACATTAAATTTTCCAAGATGAAGTGCGACTCAAATTTAGATTCATTCTTTAGAAGAAAACTCAATAATAAGAACAAGTCCAGAGAGATTCATAAATAGTATTAGAGTAGTTCAACTAGTTTTCGTTGTGTGACGTTATTTTCATGCTCCGTAAATACTATTAGAGAAGTTCAACTGGTTTTCGTTGTGTGACGTTATTTTCATGCTCTGTAAATACTATTAGAGTAGTTCAACTGGTTTTCGTTGTGTGACGTTATTTTCATGCTCCGTAAATACTATTAGAGTAGTTCAACTGGATTTCGTTGTGACTTTTTTTCATGCTCCGTAAATACTATTAGAGAAGTTCAACTGGTTTTCGTTGTGTGACGTTATTTTCATGCTCCGTAAATACTATTAGAGTAGTTCAACTGGTTTTCGTTGTGTGACGTTATTTTCATGCTCCGTAAATACTATTAGATAAGTTCAACTGGTTTTCGTTGTGTGACGTTATTTTCATGCTCCGTAAATACTATTAGAGAAGTTCAACTAGTTTTCGTTGTGTGACGTTATTTTCATGCTCCGTAAATACTGTTAGAGTAGTTCAACTGGTTTTCGTTGTGTGACGTTTTTTTCATGCTCCGTAAATACTATTAGAGTAGTTCAACTGGTTTTCGTTGTGTGACGTTATTTTCATGCTCCGTAAATACTATTAGAGTAGTTCAACTGGTTTTTGTTGTGTGACTTTTTTTCATGCTCCGTAAATACTGGTTGAGTAGTTCAATTGGTTTTCGTTGTGTGACGTTATTTTCATGCTCCGTAAATACTATTAGAGCAGTTCAACTGGTTTTCGTTGTGTGACGTTATTTTTATGCTCCGTAAATACTATTAGAGAAGTTCAACTGGTTTTCGTTGTGTGACATTATTTACATGCTCCGTAAATAATATTAGAGTAGTTCAACTGGTTTTCGTTGTGTGACGTAATTTTCTTGCTCCGTAAATACTGTTAGAGTAGTTCAACTGGTTTTCGTTGTGTGACGTTATTTACATGCTCCGTAAATACTATTAGAGTAGTTCAACTGGTTTTCGTTGTGTGACGTTATTTTCATGCTCCGTAAGTACTATTAGAGAAGTTCAACTGGTTTTCGTTGTGTGACGTTATTTACATGCTCCGTAAATACTATTAGAGTAGTTCAACTGGTTTTCGTTGTGTGACGTTATTTTCATGCTCCGTAAATACTGTTAGAGTAGTTCAACTAGTTTTCGTTTTGTGACGTTAGTTTCATGCTCCGTAAATACTATTAGAGTAGTTCAATTGGTTTTCGTTATGTGACGTTATTTTCATGCTCCGTAAATACTATTAGAGAAGTTCAACTGGTTTTCGTTGTGTGACGTTATTTTCATGCTCCGTAACTTTATCAGTGTGATGCACTATACTTTTTCATTAAGATTAAGAACATACAAAAATAACGTATCCTGTTTTATATTTGATATCTGATTTATAGCCGTAATGTCTAGTCAATTTTATATATGTGTTAAGACATCCATTACATAGCACAGCGCTGACGTGTTGACTTGACTCCGTTTTCGTTAGAGAAAAATAAATTGGGATGACACTTATCAGTTTGATTAACAAAGGCAGCTATTAGTGTAATTTTGTAGAAATGGGGCGCCTAAAATAAATATATACTTTTTTGCTACTCCATGAAAAGCAGCCACTACTCTTTTGTTATGATCATAAATATAAACTCATGCATATAAGCACAAGAAAGCGATTAAAATTGTACCTTGATTGATGTCTTTCCTTTACTTGGTTGAAACTAGGTAAAAGGACCACATCAACTACAGGGGATTTGAAGGAGTCCACTTTCAGCGTTGGTTGGGAAGATGCATATACAAAAACGACCAAGCCTGCTCAAATAACGACACAAGGACACATTCCTGAAGCCACAGGTAACGAGAAAGTTACATATATTGGGTACGTTCGTAATTAAATAATCAAAGAACACTGCAGCATCAACAATAACGTACATTCTCTGAAAAGTGCTATGTCAATATCAAATACTTTGCATTTTTTAATATTTAAAAGTTTATTGGACTGGGGGTATATTCTTCTTAATGCTAATCAACTTTGTTCTTTCTCTCTATCATTGCTACCTGAATGAAAATTTCGGTTAAAGAAATTCTTTTTTATGATTTACATCTTCCCAAATTTTAAATGATATTAATCATTTTGAGTATGCAAAATTAGAATACATTTGAAGCACCTTTAGCATTGTGGATCGAAATGTGAGGGATGTTTGGCCTCTAAACCATGTCTAGACAATGGACAAGAAAGAGTGCATTGCCCTGTTTGTCAGCGTACATTTGTCAGTCCTACCTGTTACCAACAACATTTGAAGATACAAGGTTCACAGCAGAAAAGTACTTGACAACTCCTGAGATTGTGCACTACTTGTGGACAAGGCATACGTACTAATTGTGCCAAGTTTCACGTTTGTCGAGGTAAGAAACGATGTCACATTTGTCACCAAATTGTGGATCTGGAACACGAATGCTTCATTCAAAAATACCAGCCCCAACAAGATGACCAGAAGAAAGGGAATTTTATCTTTTCTTTATTTCGAATGCATGCAAGACACCGGTATTCACATTCCTAATTTCTGCGTGACTCACCGAGTGTGCGAGAAGTGCATTCAAGAAGCTGTCTTTAATCATTGCCCTCACTGTAGCAAGATTCCTGGAGGACGTGAAAAAATATTCGAGGGTCAAACACCTTGGTCGATTTTGCGCAATGGATCTTAAATCCCATCGACGAGACGTGGAGTCAAGAAGACATCGAACGTTATGGAGATTGTCATCGCCATGCACGGTAATGGTTCACAATTTCTCGGGATACGATGGGCAATTTCTGCTCAGATACTATACGGAACAAAGTACCGAACGTCCTAAAGTGACTTCGAACGGAGCCAAAATCATTTACATGCAAATAGGACAAGTGCAGTTTAAAGATTCGATGAGTTACTTGGCCATGCCTTTGAGTCGCATGCCTAAAACGTTTGGAATGCCAGAAATGGCCAAAGGTTATTTCCCGCACTTTTTCAATACAGAAGCCAATCAACGTGCCGTTCTACCCCATTTGCCTGAGGCTCACTATTACGTCCCCGACAACATGCGTACCGAACAACAAGAAGCTTCTTCGCTTGGTACCAGACTCACGCCTCGGACTCCTTCGACTTTCAGGAAGAAATGTTAAAGTATTGTCGAACTTACGTGAACATTTAACGACGTTGTTGTGGAAAATTTCGAGAATTCTTCATGGAACACGGAGGGATAGATCCTTTGAAAGAAGCTTGTACCATCTCCAAAGCGTGTTCCTTAGTGTGCCGCCATCGATTCATGCCCGAAAACACCCTGGCTGTCATAAACCCTCAAACGACGAACTTTGTCAAACGTCAATACTCGGTCAAAGCCCTACGCTGGCTACATTATTTGTGTGACAAGGAAAACAATGTATCAGACACGCCCGCAACGGAGAAGGCGAAAAGGCCATCGGAACGAATTCGATGGATGGATGAAACTTAGAAAATCCGCAGATCGTGTACGAGTTTAACGGATGCTTATTTCATGGATGTCCCATGAGTTACCCTGGACGTGACACCAAAAATCAGTTTCTACAACGGACCATGGAAGACTTGTATCAGACTACTTGTCAGCGGCGTTTGAAGTTAGCACAGCAAGGATACTTAGTGGTGGAAATGTGGGAACATGAGTACAATCACCGTTTGAAAACCGATCCCGAGTTTAAACGCACTGCGGAAAGTTACAAGCTGGTGGACCCAATAAACCCCCGGGCGGACGAGGAAAAGGAAGAAGAAATCAAATACTTGGACGTGTGTTCGCTGTATCCTTACGTGTGCAAATATTGTCACTTTCCCGTAGGGCATCCACAATTGATCACAGAGCACATTGACCTGGACCACATTCGACAGCACGAAGGATTGATCAAGTGCAAAGTCTTGCCTCCTATGGACTTGTACCATCCCGTTTTACCTCACCATTGCCAAGGGAAACTGATGTTTCCTTTGTGTCGAACTTGTGCCGAAACGTGCAACCAAGACCAACCTTATCAGCACACCCAGCAAGAACGCGCCTTGACAGGAACGTTGGTTAGCGTGGAATTGTTTAAAGCTCTGGACCTGGGACACCGACTGTTAGAAGTGCACGAAATTTACCACTTTCCCAAAACACAAAAATATCACAAGGGCGACTAGACACAGAAAGGTATTTTTGCAGATTACGTGGATGCCTTTTTGAAACTAAAACAAGAAGCTAGCGGCTGTCCTTCCTGGTGTCACACTCCCGAAGACCAAAAGAAATTTAAAGAAAAATATTGGGAGCAGGAAAGCATCACTTTAGACCACATCGAGAAAAACGAAGGAAGGCGATCGTTTGCCAAAGTGATATTAAATTGCTTGTGGGGTAAAATGGCACAACGACCGTCTTTACCCAAGACGGAGATATTTGTCCGAACCTTGCCGCAACTTCCAGATGATTCACGACAAAACCAAATACATTAAACACGTGGACGTGATTCGTGAGGACTTGATCTTAGTCAATTACGAAGAAGAAATTGACTTTGTAGAAGCCGACAAATTTGGAAATGTCATCATTGCGGCTTACGTGACAGCCCATGCTCGTTTAAAATTGTACGAAGTGTTAGAACTGTTAGGAGATCGCGTCCTGTATTTTGACACGGACAGTTGCATCCACATTAATCGCCTAGGTCAACGTCACCCTGACATCGAAGGAGACCGTTTAGGAGCCTGGACTTATGAACATCCTGACGAGAAGATTCTAAGGTTTGCATGTGGCGGTCCTAAAAATTACGGCTACGAATACCGAAACCGTCAAGGAGAAATGCACACCGAATGTAAAGTGAAAGGATTGACTCTCAATTATCGCACCAGTCGAGTGGTGAACATTGACGTGCGGCTTCCCAATCACTTCACTTTACCGTACGGTCACGTCGATGTTGGTCAGCATATTAAAAGGGACATCGTCTAAGACCGATCGATCATTGTGACTAACACTGCCAAGCGAGAAAGATGAAACATTTCACACACCAAGTATCGAGCGTAAGACAAGCAGATTTACGAATGAATGGGATACGTAATGGGAAACATCTACGCTGGGACACAAGCGATAGCTGACAAGATTTTAAACAATGTGTGTGACGGATATAGAAAACAACATGAACTTTCTCCTATTTGATTGTTTGTTACAAGTTTTGGTTTAGCTTTTTTCTTAAAAATGGATATTAATTGTTGTATGAAAAGTGTCATTCTTATATGAAATGCTTATGCGTTGTATGTAAAGTAGGGTCTTTTTTGAAGGCATAAACTTTAATTTTAAAAGTATTTTTTCTAGACCCAATTAATATATAACATGTGAATAGATTTGTTCCATGTCCAGATTTGAATGTTTTAAATGGATAGTGCTTAGACTAAAGTACAGGCCAGAGCCCATGTATATACTTGAATAAATGTTTCGAACCCATATCGTAGACTTTTATTATCTGTGGGTCTTTCTTTAGAACATCTCTGCCTTCTTTTCTGTATGTTTCAATGTGTATTTGTTTCTTTCTGTATATCTATCTTTGTCCCTATCAGCCCTTCGCCCTTCCACGTACATTTTACCCTATCAATAGTTTTGACCCTATAAACACAATACAGTCACCAATTTTCAATTTCCTTAGAACTCCAGGTAACATTCCCATGTTAAATTCACATTAACACTAATTTTGAAATACGCATTTTTAATGTTAAGATCCCAATGACACTAAAGTGTCCCAATCCTTATCCCTATGTTCAATTCCCCATTCGCTCCATGTTACATTTCCCCATGTTAAATTCCCCTTGTCGCTAGATGTTCCCAAGCGATCTTTGACTGGATTTCCATTGTCGCTAGAGTATCCCTATATACTACACTGCGTCGATTATACCTTAATCTTGCTTAATTCAAAGGACGGTGAGTAATATTCACGGTAAAATACCCGTGCATATCGTGATAATGATGTTTTCAGCCGCAAGTAGTTTACGGCGTCGCGAGACATGTTTGTTTCGTCGATCGTCTAAAGAAAAAAACATCTGTTAAATCCAGACAGCGCCTTAAGCAAACACAGTATAAATAATTAAATATTTCTCAGGCAAAACAAAAGTTGTTTTTTTTTCTTTCTTTCTCATTCTGTGACAACGGTAACTTGACACTATTTACACATGAAATGATATTATATCCTAACTTGTCATTATTTACACATGGAATGATATTATACAGTTAAAAAGCCACTATTTACACATGTTATGATGTTATAGAGTAACGTGCCACTATTTACACCTGCTATTATATTACACAGTTACTTGGCACTCTTTACACATGGTATGATGTTATACAGAACCTCGGCACTATTTACACATGGTATAATGTTAAACGGTAACTTGCCACTATTTAGACATGGAATGATATTATACGGTAACTTGGCACTGTTTACACATGGAAAGATATTATATCGTAACTTGGCACAATTTAAACATGGAATGATGTTATACAGTTACTTTGTACTATTTACACATGGAATGACATTATACAGTAACTTACCACCATTTACACATGGTATGCTAGTATACAGTAACCTGACACTATTTACACATGGTATGCTATACTGTAACGTCCCACTATTTACACATGATATGATGTTATACTGTAACATGGCACTATTTACGCATGGTATAATATTATACAGTAACGTGGCAATATTTACACATGGTATGATGTTATACAATAACTTGGCACTATTTGCACATAGTTTGATGTTATACAGTAACTTGGCACTATTTGCACATGGTATGCTATAATACAGTAACTTGGCACTATTTGCACATAGTTTGATGTTTTACAGTAACTTGGCACTATTTGCACATGGCATGATATTATGTCCGAACTAGGCACTATTTACACATGGTATTATATTATACACTAACTTGGTACTAATTACACATATCATGATATTATACAGTAACTTGGCACTATTTACACATGGAATGATATTATGCATTAACCTGCCACTATTTACACATGGTATGATCTTATACAGTAACGTGCCACTTTTTGCAATTGGTATCTTATTACACAGTAACTTGGCACGATTTGCACATAGTATGACGTTATACATTAACATGGCACAATCTTCACATGGCATGATATTACACAGTACCTTGGCAATATTTACACATGGCATGATATTACACGGTAACCTGGCACTATTTGCAAAAGCCATGATAATAAATAGAAACCTGGCAGTATTTGCACATGCTATAATGTTATACACTAACTCAATAACTAACCTTCACACATGGAATGATATTATACTTAAACGTGCAACTATTTACACATGGTATGATATTATTCAGTAACTTGGCACTATTTACACATCGCATGATATTATATCGTAACTTGGCCACTATTTAGACATGTTATGATATTAAACAGTAACTTGACACTATTTGCACATAGTATGATTTATACAGTAACTTGGCAATATTTACACATGGCATGAAATCATACAGTTACTTGGTACTATTTACACATGGTATGATATTATACCGTTACTTGGTACTATTTACACATGGTATGATATTATACCTTAACTTAGCACTATTTACACATGGTATAATGTTATACAGTAACTTGGCGCTCTTTACACATGGTACGATGTTATACTGTAGCGTGCAACTATTTACACATGGCATGATGCCATACCGTAATTTGGCACTATTTACACATGGAATGAAGTTATACAGTAACATGGCACTATTTACACATGGTATGATCTTATACAGAACTTAGGCACTATTTACAAACGGTATGATGTTACACATTAACATGGCACTATTTACAAATGGTATGATATTATACAGTAAATGGGCACTATTTACACATGGTATGATATTATACCGTAACTTGGCACTATTTGCAAATGGAAAGATATTATATCGTAACTTGGCACAGTTTAAACATGGTATGACATTATACCTTAACTTGCCACATTTTCCACATGGGATAATGGTGGTATTCAATAGAATAATATAGCAATACTGTAGGTCATATTGTCACGGAATGATGTAGTTTTTATTTAGAAAATACATGTACTCTGGTTTCGTTTATCGTGTACAACGATACCCGAGGGTGATTTATATATATATATGGGCAGTTATACTTCGGAATCGTGAGTACAATTCGCTCTATGCCGCACGTGCAGCGTGTTCTTGATACGGAGAACGAAAACTTATAAATGCTATAATATATGTGAAGGGTCTTTACATTACTAAGGGTTTTGTCAACAAGCGGCTGGTTTAAAGGACTGTTAGCTGTAGGGTTATTGATCTGAGGGAGGAAGTATTGGCACAACTTTAGCTGTATGGCTATTGTACGAGGGTGTTAAACGTCCGGGGTGTCCGGAGCTGTCAAACGTCGGGAGCTGTGATTAAATGCACTGGTGTGTCCAGAGCTGTTTAATGTGTCGGAGTGTCTAATGTCAAGGGTGACAAGGGTGACCCAGCTGTGAAGCTGTCTAAATGACCAGAGTGTCTGGAGGGTTTAAAGTTTCGTAGTATTCCGAGGGTCCGGAGCCTGTAGAAATTGTGAAGTTCTATTGTACCAGCTGTGGAGCTGTATACTAATAGTCGGTTATATCTATTTATTTGTAATTTGTTAGTCGTGGGCTAATATGGGTTTGCGGAACCAAATATATCTTTTGGGACTGGAAAGATAAGTTGTTATCTGCCCCTTTATTATTTTCAAATATAGTTTCGCTACTTGAGCGTATACATTTTTACTATATGAGTAATCCTGCATTGTTTACTACGTGAGTAAACTGTATTCATCTTTTTTGTATATTTTTTTCGCTGGGGTTTTGTATTAGTTTTCGTATCATTGTATCATTGTTTTGTATCATTGTTTTGTATCATTGTATCATTGTATCCAGTCACCAGGATAATGATAGAAACACCTTTTTGACAGGGACCGTGGAAGCTTTGTGCATAGCCAACCCGATATATGAACTTACTATTGGCAATGTACCGGGTTCGAGACTTCCAACCATAGAAGATTTCAGATTTCCTATCATCCAAGCTGTACAAACTAGAGCTCAAATCAAGGAGCAAAATAAACCTTTGCGTAAATTGAAAGTACTAGAAGCAATTACTATCTCCCGCGAAGAATTTCGAAATGAGCAAAAAACGTGACGAGTCTTTACGTGCAATTTCAGAGAAAACATTAACAGGTACCGTGAAAAAGTGCAAGAACGGGGGTTCCTCTAAATTCCTTACTCGAAAGGGTTTAATGTACAGGGAATATTCTACATCAGACAGGAAGTTCCTGCAACTAGTGGTTCCCCAGAATTTGAGGTCACATGTACTCAAGGTCGCGCACGAGTCGAGTATGGCGGGTCATTTAGGCGTAAAGAAAACAACGGATAGGGTATTAAGAGAATTTTATTGGCCTGGTGTCAACAGCGATGTAGCGCGGTTCTGTCTCTCGTGCGACATTTGCCAGAAGACTACCCCTAAAGGTAGGGTAACTAGAGTACCGTTGGGTCAGATGCCGTTGATAGATACTCCGTTCAAAAGAGTAGCCATCGACATTGTAGGACCAATATTTCCACATACAGATCGAAAAAACCGATACATTTTGACGCTGGTAGATTAAGCTACCAGATATCCCGAAGCCACAGCTCTGCCATCAATTGAAACCGAACGTGTAGCTGAAGCGCTTGTAGACATGTTCAGCAGGGTCGGAGTGCCCGAGGAAGTTCTTACAAATTGTGGAGTACAATTTACCTCAGATCTCATGGCAGAAATCAGTAGGTTGCTATCCCTTAAACAATTACGTACAACACCCTACCATCCTATGTGCAACGGGTTGGTCGAGAAATTCAACGGGACACTGAAGCAGATGTTGCGGAGGATGTGTGCGGAAAGACCGAAGGATTGGGATAGATATCTGAATGCCCTTCTGTTCGCATATCGTGAGGTTCCTCAGGAAAGCTTAGGTTTTTCCCCGTTTGAACTATTGTACGGTAGGACAGTCCGTGGTCCTATGCGTATACTTCGCGAACTGTGGTCGGACGAGGTCGTGTACGAAGAGGTTAAGACCACTTACCAATATGTGGTTGATTTGCGTGAAAGATTAGAAAGTACATGTCGGATGGCGCAAGAACTCGTGAAATCAAGTCGTAGATGCGCAAAATATTACAACCGAGGAACGCGGAGGAAAAAATTTGACGTAGGAAATCAAGTGCTGGTGCTTCTTCCAACGAATAACAACAAGCTGCTAGTTCAATGGAAGGGGCCATATGAAGTCAAACAGGTAAAGGGCGAAATGGATTATATCGTTGATGTAGAGGGAAAATCCAAAACGTTTCACGCCAATATGCTTAAACTCTACGTAGCGAGACCTGGACAAACAATTGATAAAGGGATCTTGAATGTAGTATGCGTAGCGGTGATAGAAGATGGGTTTAATGATGAAGGGGAATTAGTCTCCAGTAAAGGATTGCCATTTGAATACCCTATTGACGTAGGCAAAGAAAGTATTGACCAGATAAATATATGCCCTGATTTATCGGAAGGTCAGCGTACACAGATCATGGAGGTTTTTTCTACATACCCAGAGGTGTTTACGGACAGACCAGGCCGTACGAATCTAATTCGACATGAGATAAAATTGAATACATCTGATCCTATCAGGATTAAAGGATATAAGATACCCTTTAATGCACGAGAGACTATCAACGAAGAAGTGACAAAAATGTTAGATCAGGAAGTGATCGAACCGTCAGATTCCCCATACTCGTCCCCTGTGGTGTTAGTCAAAAAGAAAGATGGGACCAACCGGTTTTGCATCGATTTTCGACAATTAAACAAGATCACCGTATTTGACGCAGAACCAATGCCTGATATGGAAGATGTACTTTCGAAATTGGCAGGCCACAAATACATTTCCTAATTGGATTTAAGCAAAGGATATTCGCAGATACCAATCTCTGATAATGCCCGCAAATTAACGGCATTCACGACTCCAAAAGGACTTTTCCAATTTAAAGTCATGCCGTTTGGTTTAGTAAATGCCTGAGCGTCGTGCGTCTGTCTTATGCGTAAACTGTTAAACGGAATGGAAAGCGTCGACAGCTTTGCTGACGACATTTTTGTTTACACACATACATGGGATGAACATGTTAGGGTATTGCGGGATTTGGTCGTTAAACTTCACACTGCAAATCTTTCAGTTAGGCCTACTAAATGTAGTATAGGGTATTCAAGTCTAGAATGTTTGGGACATCTGGTAAGTGGACTAGGCCAGTTGCAACCTCAGCCAGATAAAATAGGAGCAATCAGGAATGCACCTAGACCAGAGACAAAACAACAAGTGAGATCATTGCTAGGTCTAGAGGGGTTTTATAGCAAATTCGTCCCCAACTTTTCAGCTATTGCAAGCCCGTTAATAGATTTGACTAAAAAGGGGGAACCGAATAAAGTTTCATGGGGTGCATGCCAGGAAAGAGCCTTTAACGCTTTAAAACATAAACTGGTGAGTGCACCAATTTTAAAGTTGCCAGACTTAGATAAACCTTTTGTACTGAGAACTGATGCGTCAGATACGGGTCTTGGGGATGTTTTGCTACAGGAGCAAGGGGGTGTGAAATTGCCCATTGCTTATGCAAGTAGGAAATTACTCCCTAGAGAAAAAAATTACTCCGTGATTGAAAAGGAGTGCTTAGGCTTAGTATGGGGAATAGGAAAATTCCACACGTACCTTTTTGGGAGGGAGTTTACTTCGCAAACGGACCATCAGCCACTCTTATATTTGAATAAAGCGAGGGCTGCCAACGCAAGATTGATGCGTTGGGCGTTATCTTTGCAGCCGTATTGTTTCCGAATCGAGGCGATTCGGGGCTCAGAAAATGTAGGGGCTGATTTTTTAAGTAGGATGTAGTAAGCAGATCATTTCGTTCAGCCTACAAATTTTGAAGGATTTTATAATGGTTCATTTCTCACATTCCGCGATTGTTCTAAAAGTGATACCACTTTTTTTTTAAGTGGGAGTTATTGTCACGGAATGATGTAGTTTTTATTTAGTAAATACATGTACTCTGGTTTCGTTTATCGTGTACAACGATACCCGAGGGTGATTTATGTATATATGGGCTGTTGTACTTCGGAATCGTGAGTACAATTCGCTCTATGCCGCACGTGCAGCGTGTTCTTGATACGGAGAACGAAAACCTATAAATGCTATAATATATGTGAAGGGTCTTTACATTACTAAGGGTTTTGTCAACAAGCGGCTGGTTTAAAGGACTGTTAGCTATTGGGCTATTGATCCGAGGGAGGGAGTATTGGCACAACTTTAGCTGTATGGCTATTGTACGAGGGTGTTAAACGTCCGGGGTGTCCGGAGCTGTCAAATGTCGGGAGCTGTGATTAAATGCACAGGTGTGTCCAGAGCTGTTTAATGTGCCGGAGTGTCTAATGTCAAGGGTGACAAGGGTGACCCAGCTGTGGAGCTGTCTAAATGACCAGAGTGTCTGGAGGGTTTAAAGTTTCGTAGTATTCCGAGGGTCCGGAGTCTGTAGAAATTGTGAAGTTCTATTGTACCAGCTGTGGAGCTGTATAATAATAGTCGGTTATATCTATTTATTTGTAATTTGTTAGTCGTGGGCTAATATGGGTTTGCGGAACCCAATATATCTTTTGGGACTGGAAAGATAAGTTGTCATCTGCCCCTTTATTATTTTCAAATATAGTTTCGCTACTTAAGCGTATACATTTTTACTATATGAGTAATCCTGCATTGTTTACTACGTGAGTAAACTGTATTCATCTTTTTTTGTATATTTTTTCGCTGGGGTTTTGTATTAGTTTTTGTATCATTGTATCATTGTTTTGTATCATTGTTTTGTATCATTGTATCATTGATTTGTAACATTGTATAATTTGTTAACATTTACGAGTCTGTGCGTAATTATGTATAATTAAATCCAATATTTGGATTACACTACGCACGCATTTCATTGTTTTGCTGATATATATATCGCCACAGTAAACCATAATTTTTATATCTGTATCGTCAAACCGTGTTCTGTTGTTAATCCGAAATAACCGTCCCGGTTATCTTGTTACAGTTACGTATTATTATTTACACACGGTATTTATACTACGCAGTATGGTTACAATATTCACACAATATTCTTCTATCAGTAGCACGACTATCAATATATACTCATGATATTATACTATAGAGTAAAATGACAATATTTACACACGGCGATATAAAATACTGACAAATGACAATATTTACACACGGCGATATAAAATACTGACAAATGACAATATTTACACACGGCGATATAAAATACTGACAAATGACAATATTTACACACGGCGATATAAAATACTGACAAATTACAATATTTACACACGGCGATATAAAATACTGACAAATGACAATATTTACACACGGCGATATAAAATACTGACAAATTACAATATTTACACACGGCGATATAAAATACTGACAAATGACAATTTTTATACACGGCGATATAAAATACTGTCAAATGACAATATTTACACACGGCGATATAACATACTGTCAAATGAGAATATTCACACACGGTTACATAAAATACTTTCAAATGACAATATTTACACATGGAAATATTCTATACACTAAATAAATGAGTCTGTTCTTCAATACCATGTGGGGCTAGGGTTGTAGAGAGTATGCTAATGGTAACATTATTCGAGAGAGAAGACAATTGTTTTACTATGGTCATATAATTCGAGAGAGGAGACAATTGTTTTACTATGGTAACATAATTCGAGAGAGGAGACAATTGTTTTACTATGGTAATATAATTCGAGAGAGGAGACAATTGTTTTACTATGGTAATATAATTAGAGAGAGAAGACAATTGTTTTACTATGGTAATGTAATTAGAGAGAGATGACAATTTACTATGGTAATATAATTCGAGAGAGGAGATAATTGTTTTACTATGGTAATATAATTAGAGAGAGAAGACAATTGTTTTACTATGGTAATGTAATTAGAGAGAGATGACAATTTACTATGGTAATATAATTAGAGAGAGGAGACAATTATTTTACTATGGTAATATAATTCGAGAGAGGAGACAATTGTTTTACTATGGTAATATAATTAGAGAGAGAAGACAATTGTTTTACTATGGTAATATAATTCGAGAGAGGAGACAATTGTTTTACTATGGCAATATAATTAGAGAGAGAAGACAATTGTTTTACTATGGTAATATAATTCGAGAGAGGAGACAATTGTTTTACTATGGTAATATAATTAGAGAGAGGAGACAATTATTTTACTATGGTAATATAATTCGAGAGAGGAGACAATTGTTTTACTATGGTAATATAATTAGAGAGAGATGACAATTGTTTTACTATGGTAATATAATTCGAAAGAGGAGACAATTGTTTTACTATGGTAATATAATTAGAGAGAGGAGACAATTATTTTACTTTGGTAATATAATTCGAGAGAGGAGACAATTGTTTTACTATGGTAATATAATTCGAGAGAGAAGACAATTGTTTTACTATGTTAATATAATTAGAGAGAGACGACAATTGTTTTACTATGGTAATATAATTCGAGAGAGGAGACAATTGTTTTACTATGGTAATATAATTAGAGAGAGGAGACAATTATTTTACTAAGGTAATATAATTCGAGAGAGGAGACAATTGTTTTACGATGGTAATATAATTCGAGAGAGAAGACAATTGTTTTACTATGGTAATATAATTAGAGAGAGATGACAATTGTTTTACTATGGTAATATAATTCGAGAGAGGAGACAATTGTTTTACTATGGTAATATAATTAGAGAGAGGAGACAATTATTTTACTATGGTTATATAATTCGAGAGAGGAGACAATTGTTTTAATATGGTAATATAATTAGAGAGAGGAGACAATTGTTTTACTATGGTAATATAATTAGAGAGAGGAGACAATTCTTTTACTATGGTAATATAATTCGAGAGAGGAGACAATTGTTTTACTATGGTAATATAATTCGAGAGAGGAGACAATTGTTTTACTATGGTAATATAATTCGAGAGAGGAGACAATTGTTTTACTATGGTAATATAATTAGAGAGAGGAGACAATTTTTTTACTATGGTAATATAATTCGAGAGAGGAGACAATTGTTTTACTATGGTAATATAATTCGATAGAGAAGACAATTGTTTTACTATGGTAATATAATTAGAGAGAGGAGACAATTGTTTTACTATGGTAATATAATTAGAGAGAGGAGACAATTGTTTTACTATGGTAATATAATTAGAGAGAAATGACAGTTGTTTTACTATGGTAATATAATTCGAGAGAGGAGACAATTGTTTTACTATGGTAATATAATTCGAGAGAGGAGACAATTGTTTTACTATGGTAATATAATTCGAGAGAGGAGACAATTGTTTTACTATGGTAATATAATTCGAGAGAGGAGACAATTGTTTTACTATGGTAATATAATTAGAGAGAGATGACAATTGTTTTACTATGGTAATATAATTCGAGAGAGGAGACAATTGTTTTACTATGGTAATATAATTAGAGAGAGGAGACAATTATTTTACTATGGTAATATAATTCGAGAGAGGAGACAATTGTTTTACTATGGTAATATAATTCGAGAGAGAAGACAATTGTTTTACTATGTTAATATAATTAGAGAGAGATGACAATTGTTTTACTATGGTAATATAATTCGAGAGAGGAGACAATTGTTTTACTATGGTAATATAATTCGAGAGAGGAGACAATTGTTTTACTATGGTAATATAATTCGAGAGAGAAGACAATTGTTTTACTATGTTAATATAATTAGAGAGAGATGACAATTGTTTTACTATGGTAATATAATTCGAGAGAGGAGACAATTGTTTTACTATGGTAATATAATTAGAGAGAGGAGACAATTATTTTACTAAGGTAATATAATTCGAGAGAGGAGACAATTGTTTTACGATGGTAATATAATTCGAGAGAGAAGACAATTGTTTTACTATGGTAATATAATTAGAGAGAGATGACAATTGTTTTACTATGGTAATATAATTCGAGAGAGGAGACAATTGTTTTACTATGGTAATATAATTAGAGAGAGGAGACAATTATTTTACTATGGTAATATAATTCAAGAGAGGAGACAATTGTTTTAATATGGTAATATAATTAGAGAGAGGAGACAATTGTTTTACTATGGTAATATAATTAGAGAGAGGAGACAATTCTTTTACTATGGTAATATAATTCGAGAGAGGAGACAATTGTTTTACTATGGTAATATAATTCGAGAGAGGAGACAATTGTTTTACTATGGTAATATAATTCGAGAGAGGAGACAATTGTTTTACTATGGTAATATAATTAGAGAGAGGAGACAATTATTTTACTATGGTAATATAATTCGAGAGAGGAGACAATTGTTTTACTATGGTAATATAATTCGATAGAGAAGACAATTGTTTTACTATGGTAATATAATTAGAGAGAGGAGACAATTGTTTTACTATGGTAATATAATTAGAGAGAAATGACAGTTGTTTTACTATGGTAATATAATTCGATAGAGGAGACAATTGTTTTACTATGGTAATATAATTAGAGAGAGGAGACAATTGTTTTACTATGGTAATATAATTCGAGAGAGGAGACAATTATTTTACTATGGTAATATAATTCGAGAGAGGAGACAATTGTTTTACTATGGTAATATAATTAGAGAGAGATGACAATTGTTTTACTATGGTAATATAATTCGAGAGAGGAAACAATTGTTTTACTATGGTAATATAATTAGAGAGAGGAGACAAGTATTTTACTATGGTAATATAATTCGAGAGAGGAGACAATTGTTTTACTATGGTAATATAATTCGAGAGAGAAGACAATTGTTTTACTATGTTAATATAATTAGAGAGAGATGACAATTGTTTTACTATGGTAATATAATTCGAGAGAGGAGACAATTGTTTTACTATGGCAATATAATTAGAGATAGGAGACAATTATTTTACTATGGTAATATAATTCGAGAGAGGAGACAATTGTTTTACTATGGTAATATAATTCGAGAGAGAAGACAATTGTTTAACTATGGTAATATAATTAGAGAGAGATGACAATTGTTTTACTATGGTAATATAATTCGAGAGAGGAGACAATTGTTTTACTATGGTAATATAATTAGAGAGAGGAGACAATTATTTTACTATGGTGATATAATTCGAGATAGGAGACAATTGTTTTAATATGGTAATATAATTAGAAAGAGGAGACAATTGTTTTACTATGGTAATATAATTCTAGAGAGGAGACAATTGTTTTACTATGGTAATATAATTCTAGAGAGGAGACAATTGTTTTACTATGGTAATATAATTCTAGAGAGGAGACAATTGTTTTACTATGATAATATAATTCGAGAGAGGAGACAATTGTTTTACTATGGTAACATAATTCGAGAGAGGAGACAATTGTTTTACTATGGTAATATAATTCGAGAGAGGAGACAATTGTTTTACTATGGTAATCTAATTAGAGAGAGGAGACAATTATTTTACTATGGTAATATAATTCGAGAGAGGAGACAATTGTTTTACTATGGTAATATAATTCGAGAGAGAGGACAATTGTTTTACTATGGTAATATAATTAGAGAGAGGAGACAATTGTTTTACTATGGTAATATAATTAGAGAGAGGAGACAATTGTTTTACTATGGTAATATAATTAGAGAGAGATGACAATTGTTTTACTATGGTAATATAATTCGAGAGAAGAGACATTTGTTTTACTATGGTAATATAATTCGAGAGAGGAGACTATTGTTTTACTATGGTAATATAATTCGAGAGAGAAGACAATTGTTTTACTATGGTAATATATTTAGAGAGAGGAGACAATTGTTTTACTATGGTAATATAATTCGAGAGAGGAGACAATTGTTTTACTATGGTAATATAATTCGAGAGAGAAGACAATTGTTTTACTATGGTAATATAATTAGAGAGAAGAGACAATTGTTTTACTATGGTAATATAATTAGAGAGAGGAAACAATTGTTTTACTATGGTAATATAATTCGAGAGAGGAGACAATTGTTTTACTATGGTAATATAATTCGAGAGAGGAGACAATTGTTTTACTATGGTAATATAATTCGAGAGAGGAGACAATTGTTTTACTATGGTAATATAATTCGAGAGAGGAGACAATTGTTTTACTATGGTAATATAATTCGAGAGAGGAGACAATTGTTTTACTATGGTAATATAATTCGAGAGAGGAGACAATTGTTTTACTATGTTTAGTAGTGATTTGATATTTACTTTGTACAACTACTTTTACATTCTACCATTCGTGATCAGTAAATAAGTGGGTGTTGACCCAAAAAATTCGTGTTGGATAGTAAATTGTGTTTATTCAATAGTTGACCACTAGGTGTTAGATGATATATGTAACATCACACTTAATGCTAGATACCCAAAAAGTAACACCACGTTACATTTGTGTTATGGGCCTTAGGTTTGCAATACCCTCCACAAATTAAAGCCTTAGTGTTAAGTTCACGTTACGGACGCTAGAGATCCACAACGTGAAACCTTTTCCCGTTTTGAACAATATGATTCCCCTTAGTCGCTATAGTACCATTCCCACGCTAAAATCCTGTTTTTGGTCATAGTGCAACTTTTAAAAAAAATTGTAGGTTCTTTTTTAAGATTCCGGTGCAAGCTATGGTGCCATTTGTATATATTGCTTTCTAATGTTAATTTCACATAAATTTCGCAACCGAATGCTGCCCACAGCCACCGTTGAAACTGACACCAAGATGAGAATATTCACACAGGGTAATATATTGTATTTTGCAGTTGGAGTAATAACAGTTGGAGCAGTTATATTTGTGGTACTCAGTTTGTTGGTTGGAGTTTGGATTTGCAGGTAACCATATAAATAGCTATCACCAAATCTCCACCGAAAATTGACTAGTCAAATATTCAACGTTTTACTCATCATTTTTTGTTATCTAAATTTCATAGATATAGGTTTTTTGCTATGTTCCACCAAATCATGCTATGTGTGTCAGATTGTAAAGATACATGTAACTTTGAGACGAAATGTGTGTCAGATTGTAAAGATACATGTAACTTTGAGACGAAATGTGTGTCAGATTGTAAAGATACATGTAACTTTGAGACGAAATGTGTGTCAGATTGTAATGATACATGTAACTTTGAGACGAAATGTGTGTCAGATTGTAAAGATACATGTAACTTTGAGACGAAATGTGTGTCAGATTGTAATGATACATGTAACTTTGAGACGAAATGTGTGTCAGATTGTAAAGATACATGTAACTTTGAGACGAAATGTGTGTCAGATTGTAATGATACATGTAACTTTGAGACGAAATGTGTGTCAGATTGTAAAGATACATGTAACTTTGAGACGAAATGTGTGTCAGATTGTAAAGATACATGTAACTTTGAGACGAAATGTGTGTCAGATTGTAATGATACATGTAACTTTGAGACGAAATGTCTCCGACGATTGCTTCGATTGTGTCTGAATAGATAGTTAAAAAGGAAATACTATGAAAGACTTGTGTGATGTTTATGTAATTAAAGATGTCTGGTTTCATAATTTTGTACATATGTAGCTATAAGTCTGTAAATATTGATAATTGTGTATAAATGGTATAAATTTATAATTTTGCAGATACATTTCTTCGTAACTTTTTAATGGTCTAATGCGAGGTAGTTTCAAACACAATGCTTACATTACACAAAGTGTCGAGCATTACAAGACATGTCGAGTCTGCTCATTTCAACACAATTAGTATTTTATAAATAGGTATACATTGTTATCAGGAGTGATTTTAATTGAAATTCAAAAAATGATTTTCAATAGGATTATTAGTATCTGAATAATTTAAAACCTCGCCACAGTCACGGGTCTTCAGTCCCAGCCACAATCACAGTTATCCATTCACATCCACAATCACAGCTCTCCAGTCCGATCCACAATCACAGCTCTAGTCTCTTCACAGCTATTCATTCACATCCGCAAAGTTCTACTCTCATCCAAAATCACAGTTCTTCAATCCCATCCACAATCACAGCTCTAGTCCCTTACACAATCACAGCTCTCCAGTCCGATCCACAAGCTATCCAGTTCCATCCACAATCACAACTCTTCAGTCCTATCCACAATTACAGGTATCCATTCACATCCACAATCACAGCTCTAGTCCCTTCCACAATCACAGCTCTCCAGTCCGATCCACAATCACAGCTCTCCAGTCCCATCCACAGTCACAGCTCTCCAGTCCCATCCACAGTCCCAGCTATCTAATCACAGCGCTCCAGTCACATCCACATTCACAGATATCCATTCACATCCACAATCACATATATGTAAAGATTCTAAAACATTTATTAATCGCAATTGTACACGAGATGCTCAGTTAGCATTCTGTAGAGGTTACGAGGAAATGGAAATAGAAGAGATAAACCCAATGAATTAAGAACACAATTGCTCAATGAGAGAAATATAAAAAAAACTCTTAATTTTTATTTTCGATACAGAACAACTGAAATATTTTAGTAAAAAATGTAATATACGTCATCTGACTTACTGATAAACACCTGCTTATTGAGAGGTAAGGTGTGTTACCATTTAATCATTTTAATTTAAGTGACTTTTTAATTCAGCTTTGTATTTGTTCTTCATCGCAAAATTTTTTTCTATTAAAATAAAAGCTATGTAATAAAAATTCCTCATATGGACAATGATTTGATATTATATTCATGGAACTCGTCAAATAAAGCACAGAATTTCCTATATGTTAATACACCTACGTTACTTGATATATGGTCATACACATTTAATGTAATTGCTAAATGGTCATACACATTTAATGTAATTGCTAAATGGTCATACACATGTAACATACTTGCTAATTGGTCTTACACATGTAACTTACTGGATTTTTGGTCATATACATGCAGCGGATTTAATATATGACCATCTTCATGTAGCTTATTTGATGCGTGGTCATACACATGTAACTTATTTGATACATGGTCATACACATGTAACTTATTTAATACATGGTCATACTCATGTAACTTATTTAATATATGACCATCTTCATGTAACTTATTTGATACATGGTCATACACATGTAGCTTATTTGATACATGGTCATACACATGTAGCTTATTCGATGCGTGGTCATACACATGTAACTTATTTGATGCATGGTCATACATATGTAACATATTTGATACTTGGTCATACACATGTAACTTATTTAATACATGGTCATACTCATGTAACTTATTTAATATATGACCATCTTCATGTAACTTATTTGATACATGGTCATACACATGTAGCTTATTTGATACATGTTCATACACATGTAGCTTATTCGATGCATGGTCATACACATGTAGCTTATTCGATGCATGGTCATACACATGTAGCTTATTCGATGCATGGTCATACACATGCAACTTATTCGATGCAAGGTCATATACATGTAGCTTATTTGATGCATGGTCATACACATGTAGCTTATTTGATGCATGCTCATACTCATGTAACTTGTATACACATGTAACTTTCTTGATAACTGGTCATATTCATGTAACTTATTTGGTACATGTCCAGACACTTGTAACTTATTGATACATGGTCATACTTATGTAACTTTTTGATGCATGTTCATACTCACGTAACGTATTTGATACATGTGTCATACACATGTAACTTATTTGATGCATGGTCATAACCATGTAACTTATTTGATACATGGTCATACACATGTAACTTATTTAATACATGGGTCATACACATGTAACTTATTTGATACATGGTCATACACATTTTCGTGGTGATGCAGTATACCTAGATATTAGATATACTGTCGGTCGGGAAACGAAGAAGGCGACTAATATGTCTGAAAGCAGCAGAGAGGGTGAATCCTACAACGTTTTCAGACAAAATTTTGATTGAATCATTAAAACGAGCCTTCCTACGATCTCATTTTAACCAAAAAAAATGTCTCAGGGGTAAACCCTTCAACGTTTTCAGACAAAAAATTGATTGAAATCTTAATGAGCTTTCCCTACGAAATCTCATTTTAACTAAAAAAATGAAAACGGAGATTTTTACGATTTTTTAATCAATTTTGGTCGCAACTTGTTGTCATCCACCCTCTCTGCTGCTTAGTGATTTCATCACTGGGTTAACAAAAAATAATAAATGATTTGATCAAGTCTTTAGGATGAAAATCATTTATGATTTTACAAACAGACTAATTGCTAACACCTCTTCTTGTAGATCAATTAGATTATTGGACTGATCTGTGAGTTTGAAATTAATTCTCGTTAACGAATTATTATGGCATCGCATGTAGACAGGATTAACCGGAGACTCAATTATTAAAAATCCTGGAGGAGCTGTTGGTGCAAACGAATAAAGAATATATCCTTGCTGAGCTTGATTTGATCGTTCGAGATTAATTTGATAGCTTCCTTCGATAACATCACATACTAAATTGAGCGCAATCACTGAGGATATATTCACGTTGAACGGAGCGATATGCCTGCCGCCACCGTCTGGGTCATTATTATGTTTGAGGATTTTTATTTCCTGTGATGTTGTTTTTTTCCATGCATCATGAATTATTTTAAAACCAACATCGATGGTGTCACTGAGAAGTTTTTTTAGTTCTGGTACGTTATATCCCGGTAGTTTGAATTTCAGAATTTCCTTCACGGAGATTTTATAGTCTGTTGCGAATTCTACTTTCGATAAGGGATTATCGTCATTTGTGAATTAAATATTTCCATATCGTCGATAATTTTATTGCATATTTCTACGACGCTGATAAATTCATCTCGGGTGAGAGAGCCGGATTTAAGAGATATTAACAACAGTGAAAAATCATTATTCATCGTTGTAAAATTTTCAATAATTTTGGGTTCGTTAACAAAACGATATTTCTCTACTATATCCCTAATTAGTTGATATTCGAAAAGAAAAAAATCTCTAGTGGATTGGTGATCTTTATAACACTTTATTGGATTATCCGGTTTTATCACGTCGGTGATATAATCAGTTTTTTGTGGTTCGGGTATATCAACGGTTTTACTCTGGGGTGGTAATTCAGGCCATCCTAGTACGGTTCTAATAGAACTTTGATAGATATCTACGACGTATCCTTCTGTGTTTATCTCAATTGCGGATGATAGTGTCGGCTCATGAACTGTTATAGCGATTTTTGACTCTACTCCAGTAATCGATTTTATTCTACGCGGTAATTCATTATTGATTTGTTCGATTTGGTATGACCCTGTTGGTATCGAAACGACGTTCCAGTCTGGGGTACCGTCGTCTTTATTCTTATTTGCAAACACTAGAGGATTAATGGGTTGTTGACCACCAAATGATTTTGATCTGATATTAGGCCAACTGTGATACATTCGTAGTTTTGCTAGCGCTATCTCCTTCACTGGGACCAGAGAGGGGAAATTCACACTGAATTCTGGATTCGTTGATGTTATTGATATCATGCTTGTTTGTACTGGGTTCGTGTTCTCCACTATTCGTTGAAGTAATTCCTGCTGTGTTGTCATTGTTATTATACTCATGATTTATTTCTAATTTTGGTATCGAGGAATCATAAATACTGACCATCACTGAGAACTCACAATCTGGTAATGTTGATATTATTGAGATCATTTTGTTTTTTGGGTTCGTGTTTTCTGATTCCATCGGTGTTGTCATTGTTATTATACTCATGTTGTCGCTCTAATTTCGATATCGCGGAATCAAAAATACTGACCATCGCTGAGAATTCACTATCTGATATAATTGTATTATCGAGTGACGACGATATCATCAATGATAATTGCGAGTATGCGGTTGATGCAATATGAAATTGAAGTAAGTAATTCTGCAGTTTACTCTGGCTGCATGATGATATCTTTTTTGCTATCCCGGTTGATATACCCCCGATTGTAGCCACCGCAGAAATGCAAATTGGAACTACGACCGGGGCAATCATTGTAACAGATGCTAGTATTATTCCGGCACCAGTGAGAACGCTTGACACCGAGTATATAATAACATCAATTGCGGTGATTCTTCGTCGGTATTTTTTTATTTTTATTTGATACTCCTCAGTGAGGGTTTTGAGTCTATTCTAAAATTCTCTGACCTGATCATAGCGACATTGAGTTGATGAAATCATTTTTATTTTAAAAACACTAGCGTTTTCAGTTGTGAAATCCGAACGATTTAGTTATTTACTTAAATCCGCTACGAATTCCACATACCATGATACCGGAGTTTTAGCCAAATGTTTATCAGTAGATGTTATCGTGAACTTTTCAGTTGTATCCTTGTCGATGATCGTTGAAATCGTATTGTTGACCCCGGATGAACTCGACGATGATATATTAAATTGAGTCGTTGTTACTAGTGTTAATCGATAAATACCCTTAACGGTTGCAGTGATATCTAATTTGTTGTTTGTAGGTGTCCACAAAAATGATCCGTGTTGGATTGTATATACTACGTTATTGGTTTTCTCATGAGGAATTTTTGTTTTTTCAATGATTGTTATCATCCTCGAAAAATCACCTTTGACGGCTTCGATGAAAGTTTTCGTCTCATCGATGGATTTTTTAATATCCGGGAGTTTTATTTCAATTTTATCTAACGGGGTTCCAATAAATTTATCAATGATATTTCTACGAAATGATATAAACTGTTTTCCGTTTTCTTCAATTCTAGATTCAAGTGTTGTTAGTACAACCAAAGAATTGTTTAACTCATCGTTGAGAGTTTTTAATCGATCTGTAATCGTCGAAACGAGTACACCCGGTTTTAGTTTACCCTGATCGGAAAATAACGCGATAGTATTTTCGATTGCGTGTTGTTGTTTAACTAAAATATCATCCAATGACACATCACTGGATTTCAATTTACCCTGTTTGTCTTGAAATACAACTATTTCATTAGGATCAACATTTGTTAAGTTCAACGTCTCAGCTATTTCATCTTTGATTAGTTTTTTTACATCCTTGACAGAATCAGGTGGTGCAGTGTCATCGGGTTTGGGTTTCAAAGATCTCCCCCAAATATCAATCATGTTATTGTAAAACTCTTTCTCTCTCTAAAATCGTTTTTGACGACTTCGTCGTTGCCAGCGATTACTAGTGTATTCATTAACGACAACATGTGGTGGTTTTCCGCTTGGGTTACTCAAGGAGTTAGAAATAGCGTCAAGGACTTTTAATACTTCGCTGCCGCATATTGGTGGGTCAATCATCGTTTGTGTTGGTAGCGTAGAATACCAAGTCTTCATTGGAAGGGTTTTTATATACCGCATAAACTCTTTTGGTGGGGCTAATCCATATGAATCAAAATAGACAATCCCACGTGGATCAATAGCGTATGCAACCCAGTGAGTTCCAGGTCCGGTGCTGTTATCTAAATTAATGATTCCGGTTTCAACGCTGTTTGGTTGATGTGGTAATTGATCTTTCATAAAGACACCTCTGAAGTTTTTAATCGCGAGTTTTTTAGCAGCATCCATTAAATCAATATTGGACATAGGAACCATAGGTTCCTGAATTAATAAATCGTTCCTGGTAGTCTTAGACCCTTTCCGCTGTACCACGAATACGGGGTTCCTGGTAGTCTTAGACCCTTTCCCTTTTTTTTATATCCTTTCCCAGTTGCCTTCCTTAGTGCCATTCCTGCTGCAGTACCAACGGCTCCTAACGCTGCCGCTTTAGCCACCGCTGGGGCTGCTGCTGCAATCAATGCTGGAATCGCAGCTAACAACGGAAATATACCGCCTGTTTTAATCATATTTTTGATAGCAGCCGCAGAGAGAGTAATCTGAACACCTTTTTTGGCTGCAAGTGCATCATTGAAATGTTTCACCTGACGAGTTGTCAGCGATAGTTTATTTGCACCACCAGTCATTTGGTTGGGTTTCAACGTGATTGTGGTTCCACATTTTTTAGCTGATTCCGATTGCAATTTTTTTAATTGACCGGGAGTTAACGCAACACTAATAACACTATATGACATGTTATACATAATAGATTGATTCTAATTCAATGAAAAATCGAGAAAATCAATCAAAGATTTTCCACTGGTGCATCTACCACTCTCATTCTTCCACCAACACCTTCGAGTAGCATTGATTTATCACTGAGAATGACAGCAACCGCTCTATAATTCGGGATAAGGATAGGAGGTACCCCACCAACTGGTGGACCAGTCGGACGGGTTACACGGGCTCTAAAGTGTATATCAACGACAGATTGTCTTGTTAAATCAAGATGTTCAAGTGAAAAGTAATAAATCGGATAGAGGCTTTTAAAATCCAATTGCGATATTTGCAAACCAGTATCCACATTTTGATCACGTGCCATAAATGACAACAGGTTATGATAGACACGTGCAATATGATTCTGACCGTAATCAAGTTGTATATCCTCTGATGGTTCCTGCTGTCCGTTTATTCTCAGCGAGACTTCATTAATACCTAACTGATCAAATATCATATGGCTTCGTTCTTGATTACCAACTCGCGCATTATTCTGTAACGCTACGAATATATGACGTGGAGCTGAAACACCTTGTTTTGATGCCAGGTGCCATGTGAATGTACCATCAACACTGTCTTGTTTAATATCCGTAGTCACTGATAACCAACTCAACAATGATTTTCCTCCTTGGTCCATAAATGATAGTAGTCGCTGTTCTTCTGTGATTGATGGAGTTAATACTGGCATCCACAATGATAGTTTTGTTAAAATGACTTTACCGGGAGCAACCCCAGCATTACGCCAGATTGCATCATCATCAGTACCCTTTCGTACAAGCGCTACTGTGTGTTTAGCTCCATAAATAACTTTTCGGACGTTTCTACAGAATCCAAATATATGATGCAGTGGAATCGCACATGAAAATCGTCGACGCTGCCCATGCAACGTTGCTACACGTGTTGCAAATCCTAAATTGAGATTACCATTAACGCCTCCGAGAATATCAAACGCAGCTCCGGGTCTAGTTCGACGTTCTGGATTAGCTGCTTCCTGTTGATCGGCTTCTGCATTATCTCTTGCTGTTAACACTTTAATGAATTGAAGGTGATCAGCGTTATCAGAGGTATCCTTTGCAAACATCATAGATGGACCCGCTGATCTTGTATAATCATCAGAATATCTCGCTAACCCTATGATTGTTGTGGCCACATCAACTTCACGGTCAATGGATTCAATTTCTTTTCCATCAATGAGATATCTAGCGCTTTCAAATAACGCCATTATGCCGTTATTAACAAAACCAACTCGGACATTTGCGTTATTGTCATATGGGGTATCAGCTGCAACATTTGTTACAAGTTCTCCTTCTACTTCAATAAATGCCTCACACGGTAGAAAATATTTACTGGTATCATGAACTTGAAGTTCAATTCGCGATCGGAGATCTGGTTGTACTGCGTGATAAGAATAAAATTGAAAATCGCGTACAGAATCATTCTTGCCAACTGGGGCATCCATATCAAGTGCTGGATCAGGTGACCTTTTGAACATTTTATTCTATTTATCAGAGTCTAAATCACGATTTTTCATTTCATCGTCGTGTTTTTTTAAAGCCACTTCCTGCTATCATGTTTGCTATCATGTTATTTTGGTCCCCTTGATTTATCAAGGGAGTCACCATCGACGCTAATTTTTCGTCTACTGCGTTATTTATAATTCTACTAACACTTGCAGGCATTTCCGCTGTAGACGGTAACGGTTTCTTTTTTCGTAAATCACTTCGTGATTTCACTAATGATGTTATTTTATTCTTCGCAGCTGAAAACGCTTTTCCCGCAAGATCTCCAACAGCACCAATACCCTTATCACGAATAACATCAATTGCTTTCATTCCTAGTTGTTTAGCCAACGGCATAAGTTTTGGAGCCATTCTCGCAAATAACCCTGCAATGGTATTGCCTAAACCATCTCCGTAGTATGCTCTATAAACCGGAAACCGTGAATTAACTACGTAGACGGGGGTTGGTTTATCATGATTGTAGTGTATGATCATTATTTGAAATCAGAAACAATTTTTCAATTGGAAACGCTAGCGTTTTTATTCAATCCCGGTGATTAATCACTGTGATAATCCTCCACTAACTCGCCAATGAAATCTCGATATGTGCTGATATCTATGATACCACCCTGAAATAATCGTCTACAGATATCAGCTGCTTCATTAATTATTTCCGGTGAGTTATTTCCAGCTCGGAAACCTCCTACAAGAACTTCTAATCGTGATATATCATTGATAACACTACCAGGACATGAAATCCTTGGATTCTCACTGGAATCTTGCAATCCGCTTCCGCTATAACCAGTTGCTTCATCCTGTTTTTCCATTTCTTCTAAATTGGCTTTTTGTAAATAATCAAGAATATCATCATCAGGTGGTAGTTGTTGTTTTTTAGGAGAGTAGAGTACTTTCTTTGCAGGTTGCTGTCGCCGCCTTTGCGGTTTTGTTGTTCATATTGTTTATACACTATATCCACCGCATTGATATATTCATTGTATGATGCACTATCGGTATCAATTTGACTTTTTTTAGTTTTGATTTTGTAGAATATATCAGCCCAATGAGTGAAATTCTTAACATATTTATGATGTTCTGGTTTCAACATTTTTTTTCTGTTTTCATAAGTCATAACAACAAGCGCAGGAATTTCTGGTGGATCAGTCTTATCAATTGCTGTTAACCCTTCCTCGTTAAATCTCACGCGTAAACCATCAACTGTTCTTTTTGATTCTATTTTTTGTACGGCCTGTTCTGTTTGTTCAGTTTTCGCTGCTATTTTTTCGAGTTCACCAATAACAGATTTTCCCGTCTCGGGAACATCTCCCAGTATAGCACGCTCTATCCCCTTCGTTGCTGTTGTTACTGGTTTAAACAATTCTTCAGATCCCGCAGCAAAATCAGTCTGAAGACTCTGTCGTTGTTGTAGTTTATTCCGTACAGAGTCACGAATTGGTACAAATCTCCTGATTGCATCCAGTCGTTCACGAGCCAATCGGGTTGTTAATGCTTCATTGACCATTATTTGAAATCAGAAACAATTTTTCAATTGCAAAACAATTTTTCAATCCCGACCTAACACCATCGGATGGTCATGGAAGTGTTATTTCATCCTATAACGGCTTCGTTCATCGATGGCGAAAGTATCATAATTGTATATAATATTATATAATACTGATACTTTCGCCATTCTATTTTTGATCAATCCGAACCAGCCATCAATTTTTTATTCACTGATTTCAACAGTTTTAATCAAAAAATGCTAAA
Organism: Unio delphinus; assembly: GCA_029339505.1. NCBI lineage: Eukaryota > Metazoa > Mollusca > Bivalvia > Unionida > Unionidae > Unio > Unio delphinus. The sequence continues at coordinate 1,782,906 of JAQISU010000171.1, forward strand.
AAAAAATTAAAATCTCTATAAGGGACGGTCACAATCAAATAATGATAAATGGTCAATCAAAATTGTTCATTTTCTTGAATTAACACCCGTAGGTTTCTAACTTTAGAATTAACCTCCTTTTTCAATTCGTATTCGTACCCCAATTCTTTTCGTATTCGTTCTACGATGGTATACAACGGAGCGAACACACTTACGTCACTGGAAAATGCGAGAGAGTCCCGAATAGAATTCTGAATTCTCTTGATGAGCGCATACTTCTTTGGTAGCATATATTTATTGTTGTTAACTCCGTATTCAATATCCTGAAAATCAGACATGATTTGATCAGGATTTAACCCATCTAATAGTTCAATATCCCAACTTTTCAATTTTGAAATCTCGGATATTATGCTATTCATGTTTTCAGAATTCATTATTCTATAATAATGATATATTTCTAAATGAAAAATATGACGCATTAGACATAACTAAATTGAATTTTTTGTCCCGTCTTTTTTTAAATAGCCGATCGACAAACCCCCTCTGCAACGAATCGTACTGAGGCTCTACAAATATTGAAATACTTGCCGGCTTCATATATTGATTTAAATATTTTTTCTTCGTTAGTTGTTGTATTCAAAGATTTTACTGGTCTCGCTTTTTTTGAGCAAATGCCAGTCTCTCCTCTTTTCAAATTCTCACTTTGTGTGATAGCTTGCAGATTTGATAAAGAATTGTTCCTTGGATTAGAATCCTTGTGATCGATAACAAAACCATTTTTGATCAATCCATTGAAACATTCAAATACGAAACGATGATTGTAATATTTCTTCTTTCCAACAGTAAAGAACAAATACCCCATACCATTATCCCACCCAACTGGGTTCTTCAGTCTACAGTGTCTTACAACACCATCACTGGATGCTTCATAATTTGTACTCACTGGGTGTGGTCTGAATTCCTGGTTCATTAGTATACTATACTATTTGTCTAATTCATTGACTGATCTATTGCAGTGATTCATTATACATAAACCTTTCATTTAGACACTTGTTTTTAGTATAGCATGAGGGAGTTCAAGAGATTGCCTTCGAAAAATGCTGATAAGGAGTTTAAGAGATTATTAAAAATCAATCCTAGATTTAATCTCGATAGACCCAAAAAACGTCCAAGAGACGGAAACATGAAAGAGTTTAAGAGATTATTAAAAATCAATCCTAGATTTAATCTCGATAGACCCAAAAAACGTCCAAGAGACGGAAACATGAAAGAGTTTAAGAGATTATTAAAAATTAGTCCTAGATTTAATATCGATAGACCCAAAAAACGTAATAAACGTCCAAGAGACGGAAACATGAAAGAGTTTAAGAGATTATTAAAAATTAGTCCTAGATTTAATCTCGATAAACCAAAAAAACGTAACAAAATCAATCCTAGATTTAATCTCGATAAACCCAAAAAACGTCCAATAGACGGAAACATGAAAGAGTTTAAGAGATTATTAAAAATCAATCCTAGATTTAATCTCGATAAACCAAATAAAACGTCCAAGAAATTACCCTGGAAGGATGCTCAATTCAATCTCGATATAGTTTCTAATACACCAAAGAATACAATTCTTGATAAAGCCATGATTAGTAAAATCAGAGACTGTTTTAATGAATTCAAGCGTGATGGAGCATCTTATTGTTGGTCAACATTTCGAATTGATGGTGTTGTTGATGCTACCATGAATGATGAAAAAGCAGCAGTGATAATTTCACGTGTTGGGGAAAAAAGACATTTTTTCCGAATCAAATTCATTATCGAAGTCGATGGCAAATGGATTATTAAGGATAAATTTGAACCAATCCTCAAGAATAAAAAAGCTGTCATTGTGAGTAGAGATTCCAAACCAGGGATTCTAACCGGCATTGACAAACCATACTACGAAAGATCTTATCCCGTAACAGCAATGGTTTATGGGATATATCCGTTAAATGATAAACCCGATATCGCAAAACTAGCTCCTATGAAATATTCGTCAGGGCTTAATTGTGTAGCAGAACGAATAATAGAACACTTCACAAATGCATCCCGAGGAAATAAACTAACTGATCTGCGACGTAGGAAAATAACCGAGTGGGAACTGACAGTGAAACAGCATGGTGCAAAGATTTCTGATATAGCTAAATTAGAAACATCATTACGATTCCCAATAACCGTTATGACGATAACCGGAGGTTTTATACGAACCGAAATATAACAAAAATGGAGCGCCAATACAGATTATTGATCATAACAAACACGCGTGGACACCTGCGGTAACAATATTTCCACGAGAACGAACCGTGAAATATATCCCTAAGGAGTTCGTCGGGGATGTTTTCTATGAAGAGAAATTATTCGATGCTATTCATGCGTTGTATAAGGATGATCCTGTGTCAGTGTGGTTACTTAGAAGTGATGAAGAATTCGATCAATTTGTAAAACCAAATGGTGAATTATATCGCATTGAAGAATTAGATAACAGAATGAGAAAAATCGCTAGTGATTTTTCACCAGAGAATTCCCATGAAAAACTACTCACGGATAGTTTTACTATTCCATCAGTGGTAGCTCACTTCGCAAGAGAAAAAAACTCATGGCGTCCAACACGAAATGATTTTCTCGAGGATGTTAAATTGAGTTGCGTCGAATTTGGTCATAGAGGACTGTGGAATACGAAATACTCACGTGATGGTATGATTTCAATTGATATATCCGCGTGTTATCCCGGAAGTTTTCTCGGGTATGGGGAATGCGCTGAGTACTTCAAACGATTTGGACACCCCACGCATGAAATGACTCGTGTTGCGATTAATGGACCACTGCCTGATTTTGATTTAACCGGATTCGCTCGTGTGATATCATTTGAATTAGCTACAGGGTTACATCCGTGTAGTTATGTTTGGCTCGGTAGACACCTATCTGAAAAACACTGGATGCCAATAGTGCTATTGAGATATATGATTGATTGTGGTATGCTAATATCGTTGATTGTTTCCGAGGCTATTATATGCTATCGAGCTCAGAAAGAAGTTTGGCTATTACAACCCGATCTAGATCGTATAATCAGCGAACTACGAAAACAGTTTCCAGATTTCAGTGAAGAAGAAATCATAAATAGGTCTAAGAAGTTATTTGAAATTAAAAAAGAACAAGCAAAAGATCTCGGAAGAAGAATAATCGGTAAATTTACCAAGGGTGGACGATACGACAACGCAAAATACTCTTCGCGGTTGATCATAGATGTCGCTGAATACGATTTTATTGTAACGGATTTAATGAAACAGGGAAAACTTGTATCCCGTAAGGATGCTTTTCTATCCAATGGTGAGAAATTAGGTACGGTTGTTACCTACTGTGATGGATATAATTCCCAGTACACACATTTGAGAAGTTCAATGCTAGCCTATGCTTCTATTAATCTATTTTCGATGATAAATAGATTTCCTAATACCGCGGTTAGAGTGGCCACTGATTCGATGTATATACACAATAAGTACAAATCAGCTGTAGCGGCATTCACAGATCCCGAAGAAAATTGGGGGCGTTGGCGATTTAAAAAGGAGATGCTACATGAGTATTGTGAATCCGCTGACGTTGCCATGGATGATAAATATCTTTGTTGTAACCGTATTGAAATTCAATCAGAATTTTCTAATGCACCACCGGTATCTGATCCAATATGTAGATATAAGACAGTTTATTTAAACGGTTGTGGTGGGTCAGGAAAGACAACTCGTGCAATTGAATTATTTCGTCGTGGAAACGCTAGCGTTTCTAACATGATTGTGCTAACACCGACTCATAGACTCGCCAGAGAGATGATACAACGAGGGGTAAATGCTTGCACTTATCACAGTTTTTTTCGATGGAAAGGTGACAAATGGACTCCTGAGCGTATGGGTGATAAATTCATTCCTGAAATCATAATTTGGGATGAAATATGCACAGTGTCATTAGATGTATTAAAAACATTTCTTGAGTGGTTGTTAAACAAAAACAAAAGTCGTCATGTGCGGGGATCACGGCCAACCACCACCATTTGTCGGTGCATCTCCACATGAATGGGTAAAGGGTTTTGTAGACTACTATGAAGAAATCACCACTGATTATAGATCACTTGATGAACGATTACGCGAGTTCAAAGCGCTAATTAGATTACAACCGGATAGAATCCAATGCGAAATAGCGCGTGAAGTGATTTCAGAAACCCCAATGAATGATTTCTGGGAAGCGTGGAGACCAAACGATTTGATCATTGCAAGTAGAAAAATAGTCAGGGATACACTTCAGATGAAGTTATTTGAATTGCATAAAGAAAAATTTGCAACGCTTCCAGTACCCCTTTGTTATAGGCCATCGGATACACGAAAACAAAACATTGAAGTTGATATTCCAGGACAGAGTGAAAAACAAATTCTCGTATTAAATGATATTGTGCTGGTTGATATCAATGTCGTTGAAGATGCATTGCGTGCTAATAAATCCCCGTGGACGCTAGGATACGCAGCAACAATACACTCTTCACAGGGATTGACTATATCGAATACAATTGTTTGGATGGTGGATAATCACATCGAATGGTCAAATTTAGTCTATCTCGCAGTATCCAGAGTACGAAACATAAATCAACTTCGAAGAGTTGTTTTCGATGATAATGACACAACAATAAGTGATATTGATGTTAGCATCATTAATAAAAAACTCTCCGGTTACAAACAACAGGACAAAAAAAAACAACGAGAATTTGATATTGATGCTGATTTAATAATCACTTTGAAGAAACAACAGAATAATCACTGCGCGAGTTGCAATTGTATAATGCGTTGGCAGTATTCGGATAAGGATCCTCGCCAATTCACCGTAGACAGAAAAAATAACAATCTCGGTCATGTCAGAAATAATGTGATGTTGACTTGTCTTGAGTGCAATAGACGCAACGGTGCTAGTTAAGACCATGCGGTGGCAATTGAGTATCCTCGGGAATCACTTGTAGTTGTTGTCGAGTAAAACCCCGCTGAGGGGCAGTTGAATCCAGTTTATAGACTGGAGGTCTACCAGTTGATCGTGTTATACTAGATATCTTATGCGTAGTGACGCTCCAAATAGGATCAGTAGCCCTTTTTCTACCCCCTTCAAGCTCTCCTGGTTCGTATAAGTACCTCACAATGACACTACTACCAAGAATTGGTTCTTTGAAATCTTTTTGTGGTTGTACGGGTATTGACTTCTTTTTAATCGCGTTGATAGGTTTCATGTTGATTGTTCTAGTAATCTCGTTATTCAGTGCAGTAATCACAGATGGTAATCTTTTAACCCATTCACTGGATCGCTTTTCTTGAATGAATTCTTTTGCGTATTGATATCCAAATAACCGCTCAGCAATCGTCCGATTAAATCGTTCTACAATGGCCTGATCGCGATGTAGCGCAGTATGCCCTCGTCGTATGGTGACATTATGATGTTTCATTGTAGATAACACTGCACCCTGAAATTCCTTGCCAGGATCAACCTGCAATAGATTTGGCCAACGCAGAGGACCTCGTCGATAAATCCTTTCAAATGCAGAAGCGACTTCAGTGGCTGATTTTGTTTTTAACGGTTCTGCTTCTTTGTATCGACTTGCAATATCAACTACGGTTAACGCATATTTGTAACCACGATCATGTGGCAGAAATAATATATCAGCCTGATGAACTTCATTAGGAGCGGTCACATCAAAATGCGAGAATTGAATTTGTTTAGGCGGTGGTAGATAAATTTGCCATAGTGCCTGTTTGGATAACCAATGAGCCGCAGTGGTTTTTTTCACTTTTGTAGCTCTTGCGAGTTTATTGATTGCAGCGTTACCCCTCCAGTATCCCCTCGGAGAATAATAAATTGATTCCATATTATTAATTACCAGCACCTAACATCAATTTACTTTTCATAGCCGATTTTATCAAAAATGAAGACAATTTTTCTTTGAAGGATTTATCAGGAATAGCATTTAACGCATGAATTAATTTCACATCTGCTAGATGCCTGTGTTGCAGATTGCTGCTTTTATAAGCAACATCATGAAGGTGACAGGCCTTATCAATGGCGTTTATTGGTTCTTCACCGGGGTTGGGTTGATTTTGATTATTGAGTCTGATATCAAGTCTGGTTCCCGGTCCACAGTAGCTATATCCTGGAAGGTGCTTTTCTCCGGGGTATTTTGCCCATGGGGTTCCAGGGAGTTTTGCTAATTTGGCTGCGATATCACCTCCTCGTTTTTTTTTAAAGGTTCCCTGGGTTTAGAAACAAATCTAAATTTCTTTGTACTACATTGTACGCATTTACCAGAAAGCGCTGATCGGTTATTTTTTGTTGTAATCGTCGTCAAGTCATCTGTGCCAGTACGTTTTTTACACTTCACACAATATAGATCCATAATTTATATATAGAAATATGGATATAATTGATTTTTCAGCGACTAAAACAAGAGAACCAATTAAGCATCATGCAGCGCTACTAAACTCTATCCGGATGATTATAATCGGGCCATCTGGATCCGGTAAAACGCAATTGTTGCTCAATTTAATAATGAGATGGATGAAGTGGGATAAGTTGTATTTAATTGCCCTTAGCGTAGATGATCAACGATGTTATGAAGTGTTAAAGGATTTTAACGAGAATGCATCAGAAATTAAGGGTGAGAACGCCATTGATTTTATAACCGATATCGATGAAGCACCGAGTATTGATGATATTGATGGAGATATTAACAATTTAGTCGTATACGACGATATAATGTTGGATACACAAAAAAATCCTGCTAGAATATTTTCCCGTGGGCGTCACAAAAACACTGACGTGATATATGTCACTCAACGCTACACTCAGGTTCCAAAAGTCATCAGAGATAACAGCAATATTCTTTCTGTATTCAACGGAGTTGATACTCATACTCTTAGAAATATTTGGCAGACATGGTGCTCTGATATGGACTTCAATCAATTTCGAGATTTCTTTAGTCATGCTCAGTCGACTCCGCACGGATTCGCAACAATAAATCTACATGATCCTCGGACACGATATCGTATCGGACTGGATCAAATATTTGGTTAAAATCATTTATTATTTTTGTTAGCCCAGTGATGAAATCATTAAGCAGCAGAGAGGGTGGATGACAACAAGTTGCGAGCAAAATTGATAAAAAAATCGTAAAATCTCCGTTTTCATTTTTTTAGTTAAAATGAAATTTCGTAGGGAAAGCTCATTAAGATTTCAATCAATTTTTTGTCTGAAAAAGTTGTAGGGTTTGCCCCTGAGACATTTTTTTTGGTTAAAATGAGATCGTAGGAAGGCTCGTTTTAATGATTCAATCAAAATTTTGTCTGAAAACGTTGTAGGATTCACCCTCTCTGCTGCTCTGAATTAAAACAACGAGTTCTTTAAAATTATCCGTCAATCTCAGGCATGGTCGAAAACAATCGATTCAGACTTGGACGTTTACAATTGGCAGGTCGATGAAACGTACCCCATGTTTAAGGTAATGCAACTTAGATCGTTTTATATTTCATGCCTACAAAGGGTTAGGGTTAGGGCTTGGGTTAGGGTTAGGGCTTGGGTTAGGGTTAGGGCTTGGGTTAGCCAATGCTATGACATTTATGTAAACAATAATTGCCTTTCATATCTGATTCAGAAAACGCCGTCGACACAGGAAGAAGGTAGAGCCCTTTGAGCTGCAACCCATCGCGTCCAAACCTTCAAGTATAGCTGATGAAAGGGGATATTCTTCATCTGCAGCACATTGTATTAACCCATGCTACACACACAGTTCAAATGTGTCTCGCTCAGGTAATAAAGCATTGATTAATGACAAGACAGACGATGCAAATTACGAATATGCCTCGGCTTTTCAATCAACGCCCGCACAATGGACAGATGATACTTACGATACTACAGGAGATAAAGCAAAGCCTCGCTTCTATGGTGCATACGATCACATACAAACACACTTCGACGAGGAATACGATGCAACACATTTGACGATACGTACAAGGCTCGATGCATGTGAAATATATGATCACGTGACAATATGTTCTGATGATGTATATGGTGAAACATGTGTGGCACAAGCTTCCACTATACAATATAAATCCTATGATCATGTGACAAAAGGCACGTGCGAAACGCCTGTCAGTCAACAAAATATCATTAACAGCCAGGACAATATTTATGAACTTGTAGAATGACAGCGATATTTCTCTAACTCATGTTTTGATATCATTTGTCAAGTCAGAATTAATGCAGGAATAACAGAAGTAGCTAAAGTGTTTGAATATATGCGCACATTTCAAGAGGTTCGTGTCTCAGAATAAACAAAAAGGAAAATCAATAGTATAAATACTATACACTGACAAAATAATTTTGTAGTTGTATATACTGACAAAAAATTCTTAACTGTACATACTGAAACACAAGTTGTAAACTGCATTTACTGACACAAATTAATAGCTGTACATACTGAAAAACAAGTTGTAAACTGCATTTACTGACACAAATTAATAGCTGTACATCCTGAAACACAAGTTGTAAACTGCATTTACTGACACAAATTAATAGCTGTACATACTGAAACACAAGTTGTAAACTGCATACGCTGACACAAATTGATAACTGTACATACTGCAACACAAGTTGTCAACTGCATTTACTGACACAAATTGACAACTGTACATACAGACACACAAGTTGTCAATTGAATATACTGATACACATTGGTAAATGTATATAGTGACACACAAATTGGTAACTGTAAATACTGACAAACTGGTAAATGTTAATACTGACAAACTGGTAACTGTAAATACTGACAAACTGGTGACTGTAAATATTGACAAACTAGTAACTGTAAATACTGACAAAGTGGTAACTATACAAATCAGTCTCCAAATGTTTCAACCTAATCAAGCTATCAGGGTCATTTAACTTTATAAATAGAAAACAATTTTAATATAAAACCAAAACAAGAACGAAAACACGTGATGGAAAAGCTGAGAGAAAACATATACCATGTCTGAAGAAAAGGGTAAATCTGTGTAAAATAAGATAAATAAAAAAAAAGGTTTGAAAAATCAGAAAATGTGGAAACTACTTTATATTTTCTGCAAATATTAATTTAAACATCTCTTCCACTGTGCGGTGATTTGAGACGATACAAATAACCCTATTTATTTATTCTTTTGCATCAATCAAGATTATTGCATTTTGTTCATCGGACACACAAATGTTTCCCAACCTGTAAATAATTCTTATAACAGAACTAAATAATTCCGATATTTCTTTCTACTAAAATAGCGTAACTTATAATAATGGGATTATCATTGCAAGGTGACTGATTACATAGGAATATTAACGCTACATGATTAGCGTCATTATCATTGCAAGTGGGCTGAATACATATGATTAGCATTGCTACGGGACTAATTACACGTCATTATCATTGCCAGTCGACTGAATTCATATGATTAGCATTGATACACGGACTAATTACACGTCATTATCATTGCCAGACGACTGAATTCATATGATTAGCATTGATACACGGACTAATTACACGTCATTATCATTGTCAGTCGAATGAATTCATATGATTAGCATTGATACACGGACTAATTACACGTCATTATCATTGTCAGTCGAATGAATTCATAGGATTAGCATTGATACACGGACTAATTACACGTCATTATCATTGTCAGTCGAATGAATTCATATGATTAGCATTGATACACGGACTAATTACATGTCATTATCATTGCCAGTCGAATGAATTCATATGATTAGCATTGATACACGGACTAATTACACGTCATTATCATTGCCAGTCGAATGAATGTAACAGAATTGTTACCGAGAGGAGGGTGGATTAAATGAACAATACAAACACAATTTGTGAAAGAAAATATAAATTTATGTAATAAATTATAAATGAAAAAAATACAGATGTAACAACACAATAATTCATGCACTCAACCCACAATTACACTCACAACCATTCACAATACATGAACAAATTAAATATTAATACAAAAGGAATCTCAGATGTAAAGGGATCTCTTGGACTATACACAGATCCAAGGATCCTTTACGAAAATTAAATTAATGCAAGTATAAATTAAGAAAAATGAACACAAACGACAAACTATACTATCGCACGATGGATTGCGATAACTAGCACGACCATATACTTGTATTCAATCAAGTTGCTAGCTTTTATTGATATCTATGCGATCACTTGAAATATTATTGTGATCTGACATAAGCATGCAAATACAACAATGTATTAAATTGTATTACAATTTCAATACACATATGTGTCTCGACCCCGTATAACCGCACGATTCAGCAACAGTTGCATCGTCTCCCAGTTTCCCCGAAAACCTAGGGTTGACCAATACTATTATCGGACGTTTCCCTTCACGGATCCACCACAGTTATACGTTCAGACAACATACAACATCTACCAGAACCAACGGTTCCTCACTACCCTAGATGTCGACCCGGATGTTTTACAACTCAGACGGCTCCGACACTCGGACTTCTAGCTTTCCGGATATTTACACGTTACACAGATGTTGACGAACAGACAGTTCGACACACAGACAGATCCTTCAATTCCGTTTGCACAAATTAACGGCACAATCACATTCAGATATTTATATAGAGATGTTCCGGAACAAATAATAGATGTCCCACAACAAATCAGACGATATCAAAGACGTTTATCAAAAGATGGTATCAGATGTGTTAACAGCTACGGTATCAGAAATGGTATCAACTACGTTAGCAGCTACGGTATCAGAAACATTGACATCTACGGTATCAGATCTACGGTATCAGATCTACGGTATCAGAAACATTGACATCTACGGTATCAGCGATTATCAGATCTATGGTAACAGCGATTGTCAGCTACAGTATCAGAAACACGGTAACAGCTACAATAAACAAAACCAGACTAATAATAGTTGTCTCAAAAATAATCTAAGCCGTAGATTACGATATTGCATTTAAAGTCTAATAGTGACTAGTAATTCCAAATATTCTACGTTTAATTGCAATAAAAGCATCATTGTACGAAATGATAATCTGAATAAAATTCACAATAAAACGAAAATGTAAATTTAATACTCACCCCTTTGGCTGGAGATTGCAAGACGAGCTTATCTTTTTTTTTTCTCTTTTTTGGGGGGCACCAGACAGATGCCCCCTCCCCCTATTGAACAAACTAGAAAGGTTTCATGTAGGTGTGTGTTCCACCCGATATGTAGTTATGTTTTTTATAATTTCCATTTAAATTATCCTAACCTTAATTTTTCCCATCAGGATTATATTATAATAGGAGGATATTTTGTCCTTAGTGTTATCTATGACAATTTCACACGAACCTCAGGGTCCATCATGGGTGTCTGTCTTATTTCATAAAGTTAACCCTGGCTAAGGGTTTCCTAAATCCTGTGTCTGCTATTTGTGTTGTGCTATATGTATGATGCTATATATTCATATGAATATTGTATATTTGTTAGGATAGCCGTTCTTGTCAATTGTCCCAGTTTTTTTCTAACCATATAAATACCTCTAAAAAAACGGTATTTATTTCAATATATACTTTATTTCCATTTAATTCATATATGTTCAATAATTTAGAATTTAGTACAAACCATGGTGTCTTAAAATGAAACACCCTATTGTTTTACTGTTTGTTCTATGATGTTCAATGTTTGTAATTTCCTTATTTATATACTAGATTACTTGGATCGAAATGGGATTCATGCAATTTTTTTATTATTATTCGCACTTCACCCTTCTCGATCTATTTTGTAATCTTTATTTCTTTATAATTAAGCCCTTATTCCATTCCAAAAATGTTTATATTCCCTTAAAACGGGCTTTCTGTGTAGATTCACGATCTCCACAGAGTAAAATTATATACTAACCAGTGATTTCATATGATAGCATGCTTCCCTTAAGAAAAAACACAAATCTTAGCTATATAATCTATCTAGTCCGTGTATTGTTGTAATGTAAATGTCTCGAGGTGAGCTTTGTTCCAAACTCTTTCACGGGCCTGTCCACTTCGCGTAGCGCCATGTGATATAGCCCCATGCTCTCATTGCTTGTACTTTTCTCTACCTGAGTTCCCTGTTCCCTCCTTATCTAAAATTTTCCCCATAAGTCCTTATCGGTCCACATGCTATCATAATCTTGATAATAAAATCTATAATTTGTGTTAAAATATCATTGGTCAATATACCATCTAAATATAATAATTGTTTTTCTTCATATGTCTGATTAATTCTAATATTTGTTATAATTTGGTTTCTATCAGTTTGAGTCTTGGAACATTCAAGTATAACATGTCTCTTATTAAATGAAAAACCTTTGCATAGTGGACATTTGGGCGATACTTCGATCATATGCCGTCTCACTGCCATTTCCCCTGTCAACCATGCATCATGCATGTATTTGAACAGTGAACTTTTTTTCCTAATTGATTTAAAATTGGTCCAGTTCCCCCATGCCCTATCCCATTGAATAGTTATGTATTTATGTTCAATCCTATTTTTTTCCTTATTTATTGTTTCTTGTGTTAGCCATTTGTATGTATATTGTGTATCGGTATCCCAAAATTCCTTAGCATCCCTATATTTGAATAATACATCTTTTATGTATCTTAATTTTCTTGGCACTTCTACAGTTTTAATTAATCTATTGTTCCTACATATGTCATTTCTCTGCTTCATAGAGAAACCAAAGTAATATATATAAAGCCCTTGCCAAGCTATTTTGGGCTCTTCTTTAATTTCCTTAAATATGTTCAAAATGTTGGTGTATTTAATTAGAATTGGATGAGGGAGACCTAAACCTCCCCTCATCCCTCCCTTATATAAAGTATTTTTGTTTGTATAGTGTATTTTATAACCCCATAAGTATTTAATAATATCGTTATCTATATTTTTTAGTGTAGTATCTTTAATGTCTACTGTTTTCAATTTATAATTAAAGTGCACATACATATAGTTTTTTGTTATTTGTGCTCGTTCCAATAAGCGTATTGGCAAAGGTGCCCAGGTTGCCACATTTTTTTGAATTTGTTCTTTTATATCTTTCAAGTTCTCTATCATTTCGTCCTTTCCAAAATGTATTCCTAAAGTTTTTATATTATCTTTAATAAGAGGAGCAGGTAGATCATGTATCTTACCCCTACAGTTTCCTATTAGTAAAATTTCAGTCTTTTCAGGATTTATCTTAGAACCTGAGACTTTTCCGAATTTTTCAAATTCCTTTATAAGTTCATTATAGGATTTTTTATCTTGTATAAAGTTTGTGCAATCATCAGCATGTTGTAACATCTTTACTTCGTCTCTAATGTTTGGAACTTTAATCCCTACAATGTTTGGGTTATTTCTAACTTTGGTACTTAGAATTTCTATTGCTATTACATATAATAACATCGATAGTGGGCAACCCTGCCTCACTGATCTTTGAATTTCAAATTTTTTCCGTTTTTGCTCCGTTAACCTGTACAATCGAGTTTATATCATTATACAGGATTTTAGTCCAATTTTGGAAATTTTCTCCAAATCCAAATTTTTCTAGTGTCTTAATTATATAGTTATGTTCAAGTCGATCAATGGCTTTCTCTTGATCAATTAGTACCATAGCACTTTTAGTACCATTTGTATTTATATAATCAATAATAGTCCTAATGTTTAAAATGTTATTCTGTATGTTTCTCCCTTTCGGTCCACTAGTTTGATTTATATTAATAATTGGGTCTAGACACTTTTTGACCCTTTCCGTTAAAATTTTACTGATAATTTTATAATCTACATTAAAGAGTGAGATGGGTCTCCAATTTTTAATTTCTTCCCTATTTCCTTTCCCCTTATATATTATTGTTATCATACCCTCCCTCATTGTGTTTGACATTTTGCTATTCTTAAGTGCAATATTGTTGTATAACCATTCTAGAATTGGCGACAATTCCTTACAGAATTTTTTATAGAATTCTGCAGAAAGTCCATCTCTCCCTGGTGATTTATTTTTGCCTAATGTCCCTATTGTCTCAACTATTTCGTCTTGTGATATAAATTCCTCACATTTGTCTCTATGTTCTGAGGTAATTTTTTCACAATTTGTCTCTCGTAAGTAAGTTTCTATATCTTCGTCCGCTATTCTCTGTGAAGTATATAGGTCCTTATAGTAATTGCGTATATATTCTAATATTTGAGTTTTGTCGTCTAGTATTTCCATTCCCGTATTTAATTTCTCTAAAATTTTCCCTCCCCCCCCCCTTCTTAATTCCTCCCTTTTATAAAGACCTTCTGCATTTTCATATAATTCTGTAAATAACCCAGCATTTATTCCCCTCCCTTTATAAAATTCTTTCTTTAATTTTTCTAATCTTAGTAATAACGTTTTTTTGTGTCCTGTATTGTTGTGTTTATTAAATTTTCAAAGGCTTCTACTTCTAATTTAAACTTCCTAATCCTGAATTTTGAATGTTTAATAGCTATTTTTTTAAATTTAACTTTCAAATTATCCCATTCTTTTATAATATTTATGTTCCCTATATTTTTAAAAACTTCTATTTCCTTAGTAATTTCATCTATAAATTCTTTTGTATTTAATATTTGATTATTTAATTTCCATGATCCCCGACCCCATTTAGTTCTTTTAAATATCCCTACTTCTAAGAAAATTAATTTATGGTCCGAAACTTGGTCCTCTAAAATCCCTGATTTAATATACTTATTTGTGCCAAAACATGTACCCCAAAATTTATCTAATCTACTTGATGTATCCCCTCTTGTAAAAGTATATTCCACCCTTAGTAAATTTAACCGTCTATATATGTCAACCAAATCTAATGAATCCATAATAAGTCTCATTGTGTTCTTAATCTGTAAGTCACCTTTTCCTAATTTCCCTATCGTTCTGTCTATTCCGTCCTCAATCCAATTAAAGTCCCCCCCAATAATCAAATTTTCCCCAATATAGTTGTCTAAGTACTCCTTTAACTGTGTTGCAAAGGAATTTTTCATATTACATACTGGCATGTATATATTAATAAAATTACACTTCTCTATTTTTAAATGAATTAATCTCCCCTTAAAAAATAAACCCTCCTCTATCCTTTCCCATTTAATCCCCACTCTATTTTTTACCATAACGGCTACCCCTCCCCATTTATCTTTCCCATCATGATCATTTTTTATTACAATACAATCCAGTTTTCGTTCAAGTTGTTCTTTGAGTTCATCAGTTAGTCCATTGTGTGTCTCTTGAAGAAAAAGTAAGTCAAAGTCTCCTATTGTTAGTAACTTGTTAACCTTTTCTTGGTTTAAACCATTAATATTTATAGACTTTAAAAGGAAGTTTTGTTCTTCCATTTTTAGTCTATCTCCAGGTGGCCGCTAATTTTTAAATGGATATAATTTATTTATCTAATGTTAATAATTAGTATCTATACTTTCCCCGCTTTGAGGGGAACCTGGATCTATGTTCTCCAATGTATTTCCTGATTCACTTAGCAGTATGTTGAAATCACTGGTTAGATTAGACGAAAACAGTGTATCATTAGATTGTTCATTTCCAGAGTCAGAATCAATTGATGTAGTCAAAGTGTCCATATTTCTATTGGATGCTTCCTCCACATTTACATCCAACTGAGACTCTTCTTGAACTACTGGTGTTTGATTTTCAGTTTTATGTCCATCATTTTCTTTAGTTGTTTCCACCACTGTCACACTATCAAGAGAAGAAGAAAGAAGTTCCTTCTCATACTTCTCATTGCAAAGAGGAAAATCCTCATCAGAGGATGAGACATTTTCTGCTTTCCTCTTTTTTTGTTTGGGCTGGCATTTTTTTGAGCTAATTTTAATTGGAGTGGATGTTACTCTTCTTGGTTTCAGTCCTTTTCCTTTCGGAGAAGACCTCTCACCCTCTTCTTGCGGTAAAATAGCAAAAGGATTGGAATTCGTAAACGCTGGGAAATTTATTTGGCTAGGTCTAGACGCATGTACCACTTTTGCCCATGTATTGGGATTGCTATCTTTAGGAGTTTGAGGCAAAGGTACATTTGCTATTAATGGCTCTTGTCTGACCACTTCTGTACCACATTCCCAACGCCCATGGCCAACTTGTCCACATTTGGAGCATTTTCTGTCCCGTTCACAATTTCTGTACCACGTGCGGAGTTTAAACCCTAGCACATAAAAATAGGGTGGAATTTTCTTTTCTTGTCCCTCTTCTACTTTAACTATACGGACTGCTGATGTTACTCCGGCATATCCCCAATAGTCCGCATATTTTGTTCCCTTAACGCTAACCCCAAACCTATCTTTTAATTTTAATTCAATTTCCTTGGTATCGATGTAGAAAGGGAGCCCATGGAAATGTACATCCATCATTTTAGGCCCCAAGTCTCTTTCTATCGGTGGTGCATCATGGACATGCATCATTATGTTGTTTACCATGAAATGCTCTACATTAAGGACTGGGGTTTCCTTATCTCTGGGGTATAACATATACTTTTTCGGTCCAGCATTTTGCAAACAAACAATCTTTCTCATATCTACCCCTATTGCTTTTAGCGTAGCAAGAATTTCAAGCTGTTTAGGTGTGTCATCTGATCCTGATATGAGAATCTGACAACCTTTTGGATGATGTGCTGTAAGCACATTGTCATCCACTGTACACTTATAATATAAGTGCAGTCTTGACCTCGATCCTCTATCCCTATAATGAGTTTCTTGCTCTTGGTTTGACATTTTGACACTATGAACAAAATAGCTACTATATAAGAAAAATGACAAAAAGAACAATTGAAAAGTGCAGTGAAACTAAAACGAAATAAAGTGAGTATAAAGAAAAACGTAGCCCTTTGTAGATAGCGAAAATATATCCCAAATATCCACACAAATTATTCCACAGATCAAATGTAATCACACTCTTACACAACGCAAATGACAAAATTTTTTTTTTTGGGGAGGGGGGGGGGGCACCAGACAGATGCCCCCTCCCCCTATTGAAAAAACTAATAAAAAAGTTTCATGTGTGAGTGTGTTCCCCCCGATATGTAGTTTTGTGTTTTTTAATAAATTCCATTTAATTTAAACCTATCCTTAATTTTTTCCCATCGGGATTATATGATAATAGGAGGATATCTTGGTCCTTAGTGTTTTCCTATGACATTTACACCCCAACCTAAAGGTCCATCATGGGTGTCTGTCTTTATCTTTTAAAGTTAACCCTGGCTAGGGGTTTTCCTGTATCCTGTGTATGCTATTTGTGTTGTGCTATGTGTATGTTGCTATATGTATTCATATGAATACTGTATGTTTTTGTAAGGATAGCCATTCTTGTCAAATATTTCCCAGTTTTTCTAACCATATAAATACCACTAAACGGTATTTATTTCAATATATATATATTTAAATTGTATTTAATTACTTTAAAAATTTTGAATTTGGTACTAAACATGGTGTCTTAGTTTTAATTTAAAATGGTTGAAACCAATCTATTGTTTTAATGTTAGTTCTATTATGTTCCATGTTTGGTAAATTCCTTATTTATATACTAGATCACTTGGATCGAAATGGGATTCGTACAATTTTTTTATTATTGTTTGCACTTCACCCGTTTCGATCTGTTTTGTGATCTTTATTTATTTATTATTAATTCCTTATTCCATTCCAAAAGATTATTTTATATTTCCCTTTAAACGGGCTTTCTGTGTAGATTTTCA
The DNA here is from genome assembly GCA_029339505.1 of Unio delphinus. Taxonomy (NCBI): domain Eukaryota; kingdom Metazoa; phylum Mollusca; class Bivalvia; order Unionida; family Unionidae; genus Unio; species Unio delphinus. The sequence goes on from JAQISU010000171.1 coordinate 1,800,697, forward strand.
CAAATCTCCACAGAGTAAACAATTAAATCACCAGTGATTTCATATGATAGCATGCTTTGTTGGGAAAAGAAACAATTCTAAACTATACAGCCTATCTAATCCGTGAGTTGTTTTGATAGTGGATATGTCTCTAGGTGAGCTTTATTCCAAACTCTGTCACGGGCCTGTCCACTTCGCGTAGCGCCATGTGATATAGCCCCGTGCTCTCATTGCTCGTACTTTTCTCCTCCTGAGTTCCCTGAACCCTCCTTATCTAAAATTTTCCCCATAATTTTTTATTGGTCCGCATGCTATCATATTCCTAATTATAAATGAGGTTATTTCGTCTAACAGTATCTTTTGAAATTTGCCATCTAAATATAATATTTGTATATTGCTATATAATTGATTTTGTATAATGTTATTCACAATTTTGTTTCTATCAGTTATATTTGTTAGACATTCTGTTATAACATGTTTTTTGGAAAAAGAAAAGTTTTTGCATAGTGGACATTTTGGCGACACTGCGATCATATGCCGTCGCATTGCTATTTCCCCTGTCAACCATGCATCATGCATGTATTTGAACAAGGTACTTTTCATTTTAATGGATCGAATTTTGACCCAGTTTCCCCATGCCCTATCCCAGTTAATATTCATGTGTTTTTGTTCTACCTTATTTTTGTCCTTATTTATTGTGTTTTGTGCTTGCCATCTGTATGTGCATTTTGTATCAGTATCCCAAAATTCTTTTACATCCCTATATTTAAACAATAAATCTTTTATTGATCTTAATTTTCTTGGCACATCTAAGATTTTTGTTAATTTATTATTCCTATATATGTCATTTCTCTGCTTCATAGAGAAACCAAAATAATATATGTAGAGCCCTTGCCAAGCTATTTTTGGCTCCACTTGAATCTCCTTAAATCTATTTAAAATGTTGGTGTATTTAATTAGGGTGGGGTGGGGGAGACCTAGACCTCCCCTCTTCCCCTCCCTGTATAGAGTATCTTTGTTTGTGTAATGTATTTTAAAAGCCCATAAGTATTTAATAATATCGTTATCTATTTTTTTTAGTGTTGCATTTTTTATGTCTACTGTTTTTAATTTGTAATTTAAGTGCACATACATGTAATTCTTTGCAACATGTGCTCGTTCCATTAAGCATATTGGCAATGGTGCCCAGATTGTCAAATTTTTCTTAAAACTTTCTTTTATTTCTCTTAGATTGTTTTTCAGTTCGTCTTTTCCAAAAGTTATACCTAATGTTTTTATATTGTCTTTAATAAGAAGAGCAGGCAGATCATGTTTCTTACCTCTCCAGTTCCCTATTAATAAAATTTCAGTTTTATCAGGATTTATCTTAGATCCTGAAACTTTCCCAAATTTTTCAAATTCCTTTATTAGTTCAATATAGGATTTTCCATCTTGGATAAAGTTTGTGCAATCATCAGCATGTTGTAACATCTTAACTTCTTCTTTGATGTTTGGAACTTTTATCCCTACTATTTTTGAGTTATTCCTAACTTTGGTACTAAGAATTTCTATTGCTATTACGTATAATAGCATAGATAGTGGGCAACCTTGCCTCAATGATCTTTGAATTTCAAATTTTTCCGTTTTTGCTCCATTTACCAGTACAATCGAGTTTATATCATTATACAGAATTTTGGTCCAATTTTGGAAATTTTCTCCAAATCCAAATTTTTCTAGTGTCTTATATATATAGTTCTGCTCAAGTCGATCAAAGGCTTTTTCTTGATCAATTAGTACCATAGCACTAGTAGTACCATTTATATTAATGTGATCAATTATAGTTTTAATGTTTAAAATGTTATTTTGTATATCTCTTCCTTTTGGCCCACTTGTTTGATTTATATTTATAATTGGGTCAAGACACTTTTTGACCCTTTCCGTTAAGATTTTACTAACAATTTTATAATCTACATTAAGGAGTGAGATGGGTCTCCAGTTTTTATTTCATCCCTATTTCCCTTTCCCTTATATATTAGTGTTATCATACCCTCCCTCATTGTGTTAGACATTTTACTATTTCTAAGTGCGATATTATTATATAACCACTCTAAAATTGGTGACAACTCCCCATGGAATTTTTGATAGAATTCCGCAGAAAGTCCATCTCTCCCTGGTGATTTATTTTTCCCTAATTTCCCTATTGTCTCTATTATTTCGTCTTGTGATATAAATTCCTCACATTTGTTCCTATGTTCTGAGGTAATTTTCTCACAATTTGTCTCACGTAAGTATGTTTCTATATCTTCGTCTGCTATTCTCTGTGAAGTATATAGGTCTTTATAGTAATTCTGTATGTAATCCAGTATTTGAGTTTTGTCTTCAAGTATTTCCCTTCCCGTATTTAATCTTTCTAGTGTTCTTTCCCCCCCCCCCCTCTTCTTAATTCTTCCCTTTTATATAAACCCCCTGCAGTTTCATATAGGTTTGTAAATATACCTGCTTTTATTTCCCTCCCTTTATGATAGTCTTTCTTTAATTTTTCTAATCTTAATACTAATGTTTCTTTTGTGTTCTGTGTTGTTGTTGTTTTTATTAAATTTTCTATAGCTTCTGTTTCTAGTTTAAAGTTCCTAACCCTTAATTTGGAATGATAAATTGCTATTTTTTTAAATTTAACTTTTAAGTTTATCCCATTTTTCTATGATGTCGTTATTCCCTTTATTTTTAAAATCCTCTATTTCCCTTTTTATCTCTTCTATAAATTCCACAGTATTTAATATTTTTATATTTAATTTCCATGATCCCCTACCCCATTTAGTTCTTTTAGTTATCCCTACTTCTAAATAAATTAGTTTATGGTCCGAAATTTGATAATCTAATATCCCTGATTTTATATATTTATTTGTTCCAAAAAGTGTGCCCCAAAATGTATCTAATCTACTTGATGTATTCCCTCGTGTATAAGTGTATTCCACCCTTAGTAAATTCAACCGTCTATATATGTCGACCAAATCTAATGATTCCATTATCAGTTTCATTATGTCCATAATCTCTAAGTCAGAACGTGTAATTTTTGTGTTTCTGTCTATGTCATTTTCCACCCAGTTAAAATCCCCACCTATTATCAAATTTTCCCCTATATAGTTATCCAAGTACTCCATAAGTTGTGTTGCAAAGGCTCGTTTCATATTAAGAGCTGCTGGCATATATATGTTTAAAAAATGACAATTTTCTATTTTTAAATGAATAAGTCTCCCTTTAAAAAAATCCCCCTCCTCTATTCTTTCCCATTTAACTCCTACTTTATTTTTTATCAAAATTGCAATCCCTCCCCCTTTATCCCTCCCTACATAGTCACTTTGAATTATAATGCAATCCAGCTTTCTTTCAAGTTGTTCTTTGAGTTCGTCTGTTAGTCCATTGTGTGTCTCTTGTATGAATAGTAAGTCAAATTTCCTTACTTGTGTTAACTTATTAACTTTTTCTGGATTTAATCCATTAACATTTATTGACAGCAAACGGAAGCTTTGTTCCTCCATTTCTGTTTTTTTCCCTCCCAGGTGGCCACCAATTTAAGTGATTAGAATTTAGTGACTATTGTTTATAAATTATTAGTTGTATCTTCCCCCGTTTGAGGGTAGCCTGGGTCATTGCTCTCGGATAAAGTGTCACTGACAGGTATATCGAAATCACTGGTGACATTAGAATAAAGAGTATTTTCAAAAACATTGGTTTGTTGAGTTCCATTGTTTTCCATTGAGGTGAGGGTGTCCATATTACAGTCTAGGTCTTTTTCCGGAGTTGAGTCTGAGTTCGATTCCTCAGTTCTCTTAGGTGTTTTGTTAGTTTTGGATGATTCTATGGTTGGAATTTGTGTCTCTATGACACTATCTTCTAAAGGATCTAAAGCCTCAGAAGAGGAAGAGAGGCTCTCCGCCTTCCTCTTCTTGTTGGTCTTTTTGTTGCTAATTTTGGTTGGGGTTGAGGTTTGTTGGGGTTTAGGCATTTTTCCCTCTGGTAAAGCTTCCACCACTTCTTCTACCTCAGTTATAAGAGTGTCAAAGGGGTTAATATGTATGAAAGTGGGCAAGATAACCTGAGACACAGGCTCTTTCCTATTGCCCACCTGGACCCATCCCTCATTTGTGTTAGTCTTTGTCTTATTTTGCAGAGCATCTGCATATGGAGTCTTGGGTGTGTCTACTTTTTTGCAATCCCAAGGACCGTGACCCCTTTCCCCACATTTTGTGCATTTTCTGTCCTGCTCACATCCTTTGTACCATGAGCGTACTCTAAATCCCAGCACATAGAAATACGGGGGTATCTTGACTGCTTGGTCTTTTTCGACTCTAATAAGTCTTACTGCAGTGGTTATTCCGTCAAAGCCCCAAGAGTTCCCATATTTATGCCCTTTGCTAGTTACTTGGAATCTTTGATGGAGCTTCATTTCCAACTCTATAGTATCAATTGAATATGGGAGGCCATGGAAGTGTACCTCGACCATTTTTGGGCCCAGCTCCCTTTCAATAGGAGGGGCGTCATGGACAAACATTGTTATCTCTCTAACCATAAATGAGTCAATGTTTAGAACTTGAACCTCTTGATCTTTTGGATATAACATGAACCTTTTTGGTCCAGCATTTTGCAATGCAGCAATTTTACTCATGTCAACTGACATGGCTTTCAACGCTGCCAAAATCTCTATTTGTTTAGGAGTTGTATCTGCACTTGATACCAGCAATTGGCACCCTTTTTGGTGGTGCGCCATCAGAATATGGTCTTCAACAGTGCATTTGAAATACAGATTTAATCTCGATCTGATCCCTGGGGGGTGGTTAGGGTTTTCCCCTGTTTGTTCCATTTCAATAAAGTATGGATTGCTAACAAATTTATGCAAATACAAAAAAGGAAAAGAAAGTGCTGTGAATAATTCAAACAAAGGTGATATAAAGGAAAAATTAACCTTTTGAAGAACAAGCAGGAAAAAATAAATCCACATATATATACGACAACGAGCTCATCTATCCTTTGATTAGATATTTTGGTTCCCGTAATTATTATGAGAAATATCTCGCCTTATATACTCTCTATAGGTGAACATAAATCACATCGAGCTTGCCGTGCACCACGTGAAACGAGTATTTCGGATTTCATGTAAATAACAAACTGGCACATGCAAATCGTTACACGCCACTTACCTTGGAGAAATAACCCCAGGTAATGCGTGTACGACGAAATCAAGAAAATGGTGAGTTTCGTTTGCAATTCAAGAAAAACAAAAATCAGTTCAATTTTCGCCTAATTCTGTGACAATGAATTCATATGATTAGCATTGATACACGGACTAATTACACGTCATTATCATTGCCAGTCGAATGAATTCATATGATTAGCGTTGATACACGGACTAATTACACTTCATTATCATTGCAAGTGGGCTGAAAACATATGATTAGCATTGATACATGGACTAATTACACGTCATTATCATTGCCAGTCGACTGAATACATATTATTAACATTACTACGGGACTAACTCCATTTCATTATCATTGCCAGTGGACTGATTACATAGGATTAGCATTGCTGGGGGACATATTGCACGGGTTATCATTGGCGGAGCATAGACTGCTAGTGTTTATCATTTCTTGAGGACTGACTATGTCCGAGTATCTTTGCTAAAGAATATATTACTTGGTAATATCGCTGCTAAGGAACATATTACATGGAATTGTCATTGATATGGGACTGATTACATGGAATTCTCATTGCTAGACTGATTACATGCAATTCTCATTGCTAGACTGATTACATAGAATTCTCATTGCTAGGGGACTGATCACATGGAATTCTCATTGCTAGGGGACTGATTCCATGGAATTCTCATTGCTAGACTGATTACATGGAATTCTCATTATTAAGGGACTGATTCCATGGAATTGTCATTGCTAGGGGACTGATTACATGGAATTCTCATTGCTAGACTGATTACATGCAATTCTCATTGCTAGACTGATTACATAGAATTCTCATTGCTAGGGGACTGATTACATGGAATTCTCATTGCTAGGGGACTGATTGCATGGAATTCTCATTGCTAGACTGATTACATAGAATTCTCATTGCTAGGGGACTGATTCCATGGAATTCTCATTGCTAGACTGATTACATGGAATTCTCATTATTAGGGAACTGATTCCATGGAATTCTCATTGCTAGGGGACTGATTACATGGAATTCTCATTGCTAGGGGACTGATTACATGGAATTCTCATTGCTAGACTGATTACATGGAATTCTCATTGCTAGGGGACTGATTACATGGAATTGTCATCGCTAGTGATTGATTATATGGAATTCTCATTGCTACGGGACTGATTACATGGAATTCTCATTGCTAGGGGACTGATTACATGGATGGACTTCTTATTGCTAGGGGACTGATTACATTGGATTCTCATTGCTAGACTGATTACATGGAATTCTCATTGCTAGACTGATTACATAGAATTTTCATTGCTAGGGGACTGATTCCATGGAATTCTCATTGCTAGACTGATTACATGGAATTCTCATTATTAGGGAACTGATTCCATGGAATTCTCATTGCTAGGGGACTGATTACATGGAATTCTCATTGCTAGGGGACTGATTACATGGAATTCTCATTGCTAGACTGATTACATGGAATTCTCATTGCTAGGGGACTGATTACATGGAATTTTCATTGCTAGTGATTGATTATATGGAATTCTCATTGCTACGGGACTGATTACATGGAATTCTCATTGCTAGGGGACTGATTACATGGAATTCTTATTGCTAGGGGACTGATTACATAGGATTCTCATTGCTAGACTGATTACATGGAATTCTCATTGCTAGAGGACTGATTACATAGAATTCTCATTGCTAGGGGACTGATTACATGGAATTCTCATTGCTAGACTGATTACATGGAATTCTCATTGCTAAGGGACTGATTACATGGAATTCTCATTATTAGGGGACTGATTCCATAGAATTGTCATTGTTAGCGGACTGATCACTGCCTCGATTATACCTTAATCATGCTTAATTCAAAGGACAGTGAGAAATATTCACGGTAAAATACCCGTGCATATCGTGATAATGATGTTTGCAGCGGCAAGTAGGTTACGGCAGCGCGAGACACGTTTGTTTCGTCGTTCGTCTGAAAAAAAAACCCACCTGTTAATCCCAGACAGCGCCGCATGCACGCACAACACAAATAATAAAATATGTCTCAGGCAAAACAAGATTTTTTTTCTTTCTAATTCTGTGATACCTTTCATAAAAATAACCTAACCCCAAAACCTATCATAAAATGACCCTAACCCCAATACCTATCATAAAATACACCTACCCGCAAAACCTATCATAAAATAACCCTACCCCCATAACCTATCATAAAATACCCAGTTAAGTTACTTAAAATATCAATAGAAAAGAAAAATCCAATTGCAGAAATGTTGTTGAAGACATCAGCCTCACGAAATAGGAAATGAATAATTGCTATATGAACAAATCCGTCTAATTTTCTCTGGTGTGGAGAGACAAATACATCATTTTGTAAACAACTGTATTTACAGTACAATGTTAAGATCTCACAGACGCCATAAAATAAATTTACAACGTTTACATACAAATATGACTGGAGCTTTATTTTGTTTTAACGCAACTCGTTCTGTCAAATATAGTAAATACCCGTTTTTTTATTCATCAGTTCAAATGGCAATACAAACTAAAATCACATGTACGTTTAAAAGCGCTAGACCGTCTTGTGTTACTTTTTTAATATTGTCAAAACATTACTGTGTTACAGCTCGTAAACTGATTATTCTGTTTTTGTTTTAGTGCCATAATAAATTAAGCATCGAGATCAAAGTCGCGATTATTTATTTTGTCACATTGTTTATAACTAAATCTTTTTATTCTTACTATATCCTCGCCAACACCAGTAGTTTTATCATTATTTTCTGCAATGATAACCTTGCTATAAACAGACCATGATGTCACTGCGCCCATCTGCAGCCATTTGCTTTGGGACACAACATCAAGCCAATAGAATGACCACTGTGTCCAATGTTCTATTCATTCCCATATGTCCACCATGAACAAGAAAATTAGGTGTATCCGTTAGAAGGTTTTTTGAACAGTGGTTGGTGTATACGTACTTGTATATGTGAATTTGTCTGCATGGAATATTACTCCGCGATATAGTAAATTAAATAAATGACACAGTAGACCAAATCAAATCAATATATTTAGGTCCCTTTGCCTCTTCTGGTTTATTTTCTCCATTGGTTCATTATTGCGAGTTGTCGATGAGACATGTTGTGTGCACATTGTGCTACATTTTCACTTAGAGCTTTTACAAGACATTTTTCACAACGTCTATATTTTAATGTTCCTGCTTTTTCATTCTTTTGGATGTAGCTTATCAGTATGATGTCACCAAAATCTACTTTCGCCTAATATCACTGCTTATTTCTTGCCTATATTGGCAGCTGACAGCGTACTATTTTACGGAACTGTATACTAATCAAACAGACTTAAAAATGAACTATTGCTATATACCACGCTACATTCCATGTTTCATGTCAAGCATCCACTTGAGTGTAGTATAGTTCACATTCGATGTACACTTCAAGGAACGTTCAATAAGTCGAGCTTTCGGACTACGTCAACTAATGCTAGGCGTTATGTTACAGGCGTTATGTTACGACTCTGTGGTCTACATCTAAGTATCTTTGTTATTTAAAAAAACATGTTACGTAAACATCAACAAATAAAACTAATTCCTTGAATACAGGGTGAAATATAAACAAAGTTGTTACAATATTGTGAATTAACGCCCAAATAATTCTAAAAGTTGTTACAATATTGTGAATTAACGCCCAAATAATTCTAAAAGTTGTTACAATATTGTGAATTAACGCCCAAATAATTCTAAAAGTTGTTACAATATTGTGAATTAACGCCCAAATAATTCTAAAAGTTGTTACAATATTGTGAATTAACGCCCAAATAATTCTAAAAGTTGTTACAATATTGTGAATTAACGCCCAAATAATTTTTAAAGTTGTTACAATATTGTGAATTAACGCCCAAATAATTTTTAAAGTTGTTACAATATTGTGAATTAACGCCCAAATAATTCTAAAAGTTCATTTGCAAGTCCTAAATTATAGAATTCCTAAAGAATGTAAGAGGTGTTCCGAATGAATTTCAAAATTTGAAACTGTTGGTGTGCCAGAAGCCTTGAATGTGCTGATGATTGAATATTCTTCCTATATCACAATGATAAAATGAAAAGGTCATTAAGTTAATTCTGAACATTCTTCCATAATCACAATGATACAATTCAAAGGTCATTAAGTTAATTCTGAACATTCTTCCATAATCACAATGATAAAATCAAGAAGATCATTAAGTTAATTCTGAACATTCTTCCATAATCACAATGATAAAATCAAGAAGGTCATTAACTTAATTCTGAACATTCTTCCATAATCACAATGATAATATCTAAAAGGTCATTAGGTTGTTTCTGAACATTCTTCCATAATCACAATGATAATATCAAAAAGGTCATTAGGTTATTTCTGAACATTCTTCCATAATCACAATGATAAACTGAAAAGGTCATTAAGTTAATTCTGAACATTCTTCCATAATTACAATGATAATATCAAAAAGGTCATTAGGTTATTTCAGAACATTCTTCCATAATCACAATGATAAAATGAAAATATCATTAGGTTATTTATGAACATTCTTCCTATATCACAATGATAAAATGAAAAGGTCATTAAGTTAATTCACAATAATAACAAAACAGGGATTTTATTGTAAATGTCAATTTGCACTTTGCAATTCCAATCAATAATTGAAATAAATAAATCCTCTCAAATAATAATTGAACACAACTAAATGACCGATGTGATATTACGATAGGAAAAAATAATTATGTTTACTTTCATACAAAAAACTAGGACATACTAGTAGAACCAAGATGAGTGACATCTTTCATCAACTTCATCAACAAGTTAACTTCTAGACACTACCAAGATCAAAAGGTCAGGTCAACATGTTTACTCAAATTCTCTCACAATCATGAAACTACGTAATATTGTTTAAAAAATAACTCTTAGACTCTTAAAGTACGGATATAATTTAGAAATGCAATATAGTTAAAGATAGCAATGTCTTCCCTGCCATAACGTAATTGTATTCAGTTATTGTTACAGATCCCCATTAGTAAGACATGGTTTCGTTCTACGCCATCTTGTTCTTGATAAAACTCCACCCAAAAGCGAGAAAACTTGAACCCGTGAAAGGCAGGGCTAACTTGGGATATTATTATTAAGGTTTCTGCTCTAATATAAAGTCCATAAAAATCTACATTGTTCCCGGTTATTTCTTATAGAGGCATAGCGACAACAGAATACGTTTTTATGAACTTTCTATAACATCCAGTGAATGCAAAACATGCCTTTATATCCGTAAAACTAATTTTTGTCGCATACATCTTTACTGCGTCCACCTTTATCTGGATCGGATTCGATAAAATTAGCACTATTATGAATTGATTTTTTAGTAAAATTAATAAGATTACTATTTTCTTTAAATTGTATTATTAAAGCAATGTTTTATGCATTTATAGCAAAACGTTGGCAACTTAAATCATTAGCTATACGAATGTACATTATTGTGTGGAAATAGCTTATAAACAAAAATCAGTCAGCTTCTAAGTCTTATCAGTGAAACATATATTCCGTAAAACCAGGCATTGGCAAAAAGTCTAATTCGGTTAATAAAAAAGTAGAACAAACTCCCGTGCTGACGTAAATACAGAATGGTTCTTATATAATGATGGACAGTCGTCCTTATGAAACGGTTCTTATCCAAGTTGGACAGACATTACAGCTGGCTTAACATATTAAACATGTTCCTGGTTTAGAATATTAAGGAATTATCATATTTGGATCTAACTAGTGCCAAACGGATATAGATAAATTACAAATCTGAGATGTACCTTATGTCAGATGACGTCAAATTAAGCCGGTTTTGACCAGGAGAAACTGATTTTTACCTGATGAGAATGAACATCTTTTTCCAACGGTACGTTAACCTGACACAGGATGCATATAAATAGACCACGCATTTAAGGGTCAGGTCAGTGTCACAGAATTAGACGAAAATTTAATTTATTTTCTAATTGATTTACAAACTAATCTCACCATTTTCTTTGTTTCGTCGTTCATGCATTACCTGGGGTGAATAAGTGGTTTTCTCCAAGGTAAGCAGCGTGTAACGATTTGCATGTGCCTGATTTTGAATTACATGAAATCCGGAACATTAGTTTCACGTGGTGCACGGTAATCTTGCCGTGATTTCTGCTCACCTATTTGACGGTATATAAGGCAGAATATTTATGATCAATATTACGGGACCTAAAGTATCTTATCACAGGATAGATAGCTCGTCTTTCAATATTCAGCCAAAGGGGTGAGTGTTAAATTTATATTTCGTTTTATTGTGAATTTTATTCAGTTTATCATTTCATATAATGATGCCTTTATTGCAATGCAGATTTTAAACGTGGAATATTTGGAATTACTAGTCACTATTAGACTTTAAATGCATTAGCGTAATCTAAGGTTTAGATTATTTTTTTTTTGAAACAACTATTATTAGTCTGGTTTCTTCATTGTAGCTGATAGCGCATCTGATAGCGCATCTGATAACGTCTGATAATCTCTGATAGCGCATCTGATAGCGCATCTGATAAAATCGTTGATAACGTCTGAGATCGTAGCTGAAATTGTTGCTGATTTATTGTGCAATCGAATTGAAGTATCTGACTGTCTGTCTGTAGAACTGTCTATTCGTCTACATCTGTCGTGACGTGTAAATATCCGGAAATCTAGAAGTCCGAGTGTCGGAGCTGTCTAGAGTTGTAAAAATCCGGGGCGACATCTTGGGTATTGAGGAACGTTGGTTCTAGTAGATGTTGTATGCTGTCTGTACGTATAACTGTGGTGGATCCGTGAAGGGCAAACGGCCGATAAAAGTATTGGTCAACCCTAGGTCTTCGGGGAAACTGGGCGGCGATTCAACAGGTGGTGAATCGTATGGTTATACAGGGTAGAGACACATGTGTGTGTTGCAATTGTAGTACAATTGAATACATTGTTGTATTTACATGGTTATTTCAGATCACAATAGTATTTCAAGGGATTGCATGAATCTCAATAAAAGCTAGCAACTTGATTGAATACATGTATATGTTCATGCTAGTTGTCGCAATCCATACGTGCGATAGTATAGTTTGATGTTTTGTGTTTGTGATCGTAATTTATACTTGCGGTAATATAACTTTCGTAAAGGTTCCTTGGATCTGTGTATAGTCCAAGAGATCCCTTTGTATCTGTGTTTTATTTTGTATTAATATTTAATTTATTCATGTATTGTGAATGGTTGTGAGTGTAATTGTGGGTTGAGCGCATGAGTTATTGTGTTGATACATCATTATTTTTCATTAATAATTTATTTCATAAATTTATATTTTCTTTCACATATTGTGTTTGTGTTGTTCATTTAATCCACCATCCTCTCGGTAACAATTCTGTTACAATGGTGTCAGAAGTGGGATCGCTGGATTAAGTGAACTGTCAATCATTTTTGTGAAAGTAAACATTTAATGTTTATATTTGAGCGTGACCTTGACAAAATAATACTCAAGTTGGGGTTTATTTTTGTTTAATTTATCAAGATCCAGTATAAACGTGTTTAAAACATGGGTTTGGTTACCTATATATATTCATATTACAATTGTCATGTCATCCCTTAAGGACTTGGTTGCCTTAGGCAAAGATTTTGGATATGAAGGAAAAGTTTAAGGAAATTTATTCAAGAAGAACAAGCCCGGGAAAGAGAAGAAAGGGTAAGGGCAAGGGAATTAGAAAGGGAATCCGAAGATAGGAAATGGGCCATTGAGAAGGAAAAGATAGAATTAGAGAAGCAGGCCCAAAGGGAAAAGATAGAATTAGAGAAGCAGGCCGAAAGGGAAAAGATAGAATTAGAGAAGCAGGCCGAAAAGGATAGGATAGGATGGGAAATGGAAGCGGAGCAAAAGCGAATTGAGTTAGATGAAAAAGCAAAGCAACGGGATCACGAGCGTAAGGTAGAATTAGCGACATCTGGAAGAGAACACGATTCTGCCTTTAGCAAATTAAGGGGCCCCAAATTACCTCCCTTTGACGATGAAAAAGATAACATGGATAGTTATCTTCATCGGTTTGAGCGGTATGCTGAAAACCAGAAGTGGAGTCAAAATGACTGGGCACTGCATCTTATTGCTCTGTTAAAAGGTAAAGCGCTGGATGTATACTCACGACTTCCTAGAGACGATGTGTTTAAATACGACGTCCTAAAGGAAGCACTTCTTAAAAGGTACGAGCTCACTGAACAGGGTTTTCGTAAAAAGTTCAGGTATAGCAAGCCCGATAAGGGAGAAACCTTTGGTCAGTTCACCGTTAGAATTGCGAACTATTTTGAGCGGTGGATTGAATGCGGCAAAGCGGTGAAAACGTTTGAAGGGTTGACTGATTTCTTGCTCAGAGATCAATTATTTAATACAGTTGGGCGAGAATTAGATCAATTTCTGAAGGAGAAAGTCTTCACAAACGCAAAAGATATGGCTAAGCAAGCCGATTTCTTTGCCGAAGCTCATGGGGGAACCCAGAACGTGGTTTTAAAAGATTTTAAGTCTGGAAACCAGTCTGTGAGACCTATGCCTAGGGAGCTTGTAAAATCAGCTGAGGTAAATAGGTCAGTTAGGAATCCAGTTATTCAGCGTGTGCAATGTTTCTTGTGTAATGCATGGGGTCAAAAAGTTTAATGGTACCCTGAAAAGCATGCTGCGAAAGATGTGCGCGGAACGTCCGCAAGACTGGGACCGTTATTTGAACGCTGTTCTGTTCGTGTACCGTGAAGTACCGCATGAAAGTTTAGGGTTTTCACCCTTCGAACTGTTGTACGGTAGAACGGTTCGAGGCCCAATGCGGATACTACGCGAACTATGGACTGGTGACGTCGCAAACGAGGAAATAAAAACAACTTACCAGTACGTGTTAGATCTAAGAAATAAACTTGAGAGTACATGCCAGATGGCACGTGACGAATTAATCAAATCGGGGCGTAGATATGCCAAGTATTACAACCGCAGAGCGCGAAATAGGAAATTTCTTGTGGGAGATCAGGTTCTATTGCTTCTTCCAACGAGCTCAAATAAGTTATTAGTCCAGTGGAAAGGTCCATATGAAGTTAAGGAGGTAAAAGGTGACATGGACTATAAAATTGACATGGACGGTAATTTAAAGACATTCCATGCTAACAAGCTCAAGTTGTACATCAAGAGACAGAGCGACAATGTCAATACGGGGAGTTGAAAATATAGGCGCAGACTACCTGAGTAGGGCATGATGGGAAATTTGTATGAATTTGCCCAGTAATAAAATCCAGTTTGTAGTATAACCAGTGTAAATGTTGTAAGATATCATCAGTAGTTATTTTTCTTCTATTCTGTGTTAGTTTTAAAAATGTGTACATTTTTATTCTTAAGGGGGAGGTATTGTCACAGAATTAGACGAAAATTTAATTTATTTTCTAATTGATTTACAAACTAATCTCACCATTTTCTTTGTTTCGTCGTTCATGCATTACCTGGGGTGAATAAGTGGTTTTCTCCAAGGTAAGCAGCGTGTAACGATTTGCATGTGCCTGATTTTGAATTACAGGAAATCCGGAACATTAGTTTCACGTGGTGCACGGTAATCTTGCCGTGATTTCTGCTCACCTATTTGACGGTATATAAGGCAGAATATTTATGATCAATATTACGGGACCTAAAGTATCTAATCACAGGATAGATAGCTCGTCTTTCAATCTCCAGCCAAAGGGGTGAGTGTTAAACTTATATTTCGTTTTATTGTGAATTTTATTTAGTTTATCATTTCATATAATGATGCTTTTATTGCAATGCAGATTTTAAACGTGGAATATTTGGAATTACTAGTCACTATTAGACTTTAAATGCATTAGCGTAATCTAAGGTTTAGATTATTTTTTTTGAAACAACTATTATTAGTCTGGTTTCTTCATTGTAGCTGATAGCGCATCTGATAGCGCATCTGATAACGTCTGATAATCTCTGATAGCGCATCTGATAACGCATCTGATAACATCGTTGATAACGTCTGAGATCGTAGCTGAAATTGTTGCTGATTTATTGTGCAATCGAATTGAAGTATCTGACTGTCTGTCTGTCGAACTGTCTATTCGTCTACATCTGTCGTGACGTGTAAATATCCGGAAATCTAGAAGTCCGATTGTCGGAGCTGTCTAGAGTTGTAAACATCCGGGGCGACATCTAGGTTATTGAGGAACGTTAGTTCTAGTAGATGTTGTATGCTGTCTGTACGTATAACTGTGGTGGATCCGTGAAGGGCAAACGGCCGATAAAAGTATTGGTCAACCCTAGGTCTTCGGGGAAACTGGGCGGCGATTCAACAGGTGGTGAATCGTACGGTTATACAGGGTCGAGACACATGTGTGTGTGTTGCAATTGTAGTACAATTGAATACATTGTTGTATTTACATGGTTATTTCAGATCACAATAGTATTTCAAGGGATTGCATGAATCTCAATAAAAGCTAGCAACTTGATTGAATACATGTATATGTTCATGCTAGTTGTCGCAATCCATACGTGCGATAGTATAGTTTGATGTTTTGTGTTTGTTATCGTAATTTATACTTGCGGTAATATAACTTTCGTAAAGGTTCCTTGGATCTGTGTATAGTCCAAGAGATCCCTTTGTATCTGTGTTTTATTTTGTATTAATATTTAATTTATGCATGTATTGTGAATGGTTGTGAGTGTAATTGTGGGTTGAACGCATGACTTATTGTGTTGATACATCATTATTTTTCATTAATAATTTATTTCATAAATTTATATTTTCTTTCACATATTGTGTTTGTGTTGTTCATTTAATTCACCATCCTCTCGGTAACAATTCTGTTACTGTCAGTTCCGTACGGACAAAGAAAATAGATGTTTGCCTTCTCATTGCAGGTAAAATAATTGTATATGTCGTTACTTCTTTAGAAATAAGTATTTTTAATGTTTGTTATTTTAATAGTAACATTGTTATGTTAGCAGCATTATTCACTTAATACTTTTATTTATAATAAATTGTAACGGAATGTTTAAATGTTCTAAAGGATTATTATTTAATTACATTTATGTAATTTTTATTGTAAAAGTTGAATTCGCTACCAACTTCATGTTTAGATTTAATGTGGAAATAAAGTATTCTTTAAGTAAGAAAGAATATTATCTAGCAATATATTTTAAATCTATATTCTATTTTAAAGTAAGTAAAATGCATTTCTTTAAATTAATTGTTACATTAACTATAGTAATTACATCTTACACTTTTGGTTATCTTGAAATTGATTGAGAATTAACTATTTGTATAATATTCTAAAATGCAGAAGTTATACGAATAAATGAAGTTGGAAAGCTTGAAAAAGGGAAAATATAATATGTATTGCATGAACTTTTATTATAAAGTTTTTAGATGTGTTTCTAGAATGTAGTCAATATATTTGTGTTGTTTAATTAAATAAAAGTCAGTTCCGTACCGACAAAGAAAATAGATGTTTGTCTTCTCATTACAGATGTAGTACAGCTAGTTTATCATCGCGGCGGCGGCTATCATTTCAGATATAGCTGGTAGCTGGCGAATATCATTTCAGTGTAGCTGTCTTATCATCGTGGCAGCACGCTTTTAAGAGAGCCTGAATTCTTCTCTCTCTCTCTCTCTCTCTCTCTCTCTCTCTCTCTCTCTCTCTCTCTCTCTCTCTCTCTCTCTCTCTCTCTCTCTCTCTCTACCACCATGGATATTGACGCTCCTTAACATACGAGTAATTCCTTCTCATAGCAAGAAATGAGAAGAAGGTTATGAAAAGCTAATCACAATATACATAACAGAAAAATTTCATAACAGCACTAACAGAATGCCCTACGCACGTGGACGATGGACTATCCCTTCCTATACTCTAAAACTAACACATCTTTCTATCTCATGTAGCAACAAATAATATAGTGGTGCAATGTCATCTCCACTTATCTGGCTTCTAGTCCTCTTTTACTATCACATCGCTCTTAACAGTGTTATGTGTTAGTTTATTATTTTATTAGTTTGTTTAGCGCTGCTGTTTCCCTTATTCATTATTTAAATCTTAAAGTTCGTTTAATTTCGTTGAATTATTAATAATAAAATCAATTAATTCTGATTATTCAAGAAAGTAAATCATTTCTCATGTTACAGAGATAATTTTAATTTTCAAATATACCACACTTATCAATAATATATATAGGTAATTATTTACGATCTTTTGAATCATTTTACATTCTATGATTAAGTGAGGTTTTGTGAATTGTCTAAAATGCATTTAAAATATATTGTTGCGAATGAAGTGCACTATTATTACTTCTCTTAATCGTGTATTATTTAGGCATAGTAAATTTTATATAATTTTTATTATTATCGTTTAGTGTCCTCCATTCTTTATTATTTTTTATTAACTGAGTTACCTTAATGGATCTTTTATTACTATTGCAAGAAATAATTTTATATTTATGATCCATTTTTTTTAAAGGAAGATATGTTTCGCAGTAGTATACATGAAGTATTATGTTTTTGTTTCTGACTCATTTCCTCGTGATCTGTGGTTTGTTTCATTTCCTTTGTTTTGATTATATTATGGTCGTTCTGGATTGCATAGTTGGTTTTTTTCCGTATTATTCTTTTAAAGATCTTTCTTTGTTTATTTGTTCCATATTGTATTATCATTCTTCTTCTTTCCTCTTTTTATCCTTCCCTCCACTGATAATGTTTTCTCCGTTCCTCTTTAATTTTCGGCTAAAACACGGTATTGGTGCTGATAAAGGAATTTTCATGTTATATGCATGAAATAGAAAAATTAAACAAGATATGAACCAATTTAAGATTGGTAAGCCTGGCATATACCTCTCTTACTTTCCTGAAAATTTCAAGAGGTTAGTGTAACCCATTGTTGAGATATGCATGGAAACAAGCTCTAAAAATGGCCATTTTTGAGCGTTATGTAGTCTCACTCGAAAAAAGGTTGAATATAAAATAGAGAATTCTCTAAATATTATACTGAAATTATGCATTTATTGATCTGGTTTTATGCGGAATTCTATCCTGCAAATATTGCTTCTTGAATTAAAGAAATCGGTAAAATATTATGGATTTTATAAGCAAAATACCGTCAGTAGAAGTTTTGTTTCAACACTGAAATTCAAACACTAATCTGTTGTTATATGCCAACATTTTGTACAAAATAACATTCATTATAACTTTTATTGACATCTAGAACTCGACTTTATATTATAATAAGTAGTAAAACCATTTAAATCACATGGCTAGCCAAGATATTCGAATGAGAGCTTGTTCTTTGTCAAACTTTCCAGTTCTAAATTTTGTAGTGTCTGTAACCTTTACAAGTTTATATGGCAATAATTTTGTTGTTTCATTATGGAAAAGTATAAATCCTACAAAGGCTCATGTGTATCCATGTGATGTCCAAGTTGGCCAAAATTGGTGGTGCTGTATTGTACCATTAAAAAACAGCAACTCAATAAAAAAAAAGTTACAGACACTACACAAACAGGTATAAAAATGAAAGATAAAAGTATTGTTCTACTTGTCATTAAAACATTGTTTTTCTCAATAGAAAGTTCCATCTTATGTGATGTAATGTTGCATCATCTATTTACCTCTGCAGCCAAGAGCAAAAAAGTGATGAAATAACTCTCTTGATTGAATATTGCATCATTCTTGCAGCACTGTCTGTTTGAGTAATTTACTAGAAGACAATGTAACCTGAATTTCTTATCCTAGAAAAAGCTGCCTAATTACTTTTTCTGTTCTTTACCAAGGTACATCCCTAACACATGGGATGACGACAAAAGCAAACCTCTGGGAACAACTCTGGTAAGTTTGTATTGAATTGGTAAACCACACTCTTAAACTGTAGTGTCTGTAACTAATATCCCCTTTTCATACTGTCTATGACTTTATCCCTGTTTTTTTTTTAAAATGAAGCCAAATTATGTTTCCTATTACAGTATTGATGTGTAAGGCTAAATTTTGACATATTGTCTGTCTGCAATTTGTAATATCTTGGTATATTTATAGTTTCTTTCATCTAGATTTCTGATAACAGGCAACATTTTCAGTGATTTCTTATAATATGCAATTAAAACTGAGTATTTTTGCATTCCATATCATTAGACTAGTAAATTCAAACAGAAATATTATGAGAATTCAATGAGCTCAGACTTAGTATTGGATACATTGCTGATATTGTCAAATGGTTACAGACACTACTAGACATGTGAATTGACCCGACTGTTGTTTACATTATTAAGGAAAGTGCGCAATCATTGTAAATGCTAGAACATTGAATAATCATCAGGTTTTATGCTATTTCTTTTTCAATCAGATACTTTCTTTAAGAATCTACAGGTTATTCCAGTTTGCTTATGTATGAAAGCATATTGCGTACTCATTACAAGTATGTTTTGTAAAGTCTAAATTTCATCCGTATACATAGAGGAACAAAAATGAGAATGAAGTTGTTTGTTTTTAGGAAGCAAAGATAGGCCAGAAGAAGATGAACAGAAGATTAAAGCTAGTAGGGAGAAGACGAGGCTAAAGGTACAAGCCTGGAGAAAAAAAACAGAGGGAAAATAAGGCGAAACATGAGGAGCTAAAAAGGGTTGATAGAGAAAGAAGAAAAGATGCAAGACTACTAAAAAACAGCAATCACTTTCCGATTCAAATCTTCAACAAGAATTAAGAAGGAAAAAACGTGAAGAAATGAAAAGGTATCGCCAGAAAAAGAAAGAAAAAGCAGCCCTGGCATTATTGGTTAATAAGAGTGTTGATTTAAGAAGTCCGAAAACTGCTGAATTAAGTAGAAAGAAGAAAGAAGCTGTGAAAGAACCCAAGCATGGAGAATGTGTATCAAACTGAATGAAGTATACAGCAAGAGTGTATTCAGACTGATTGTGAAATAGGAAATACTGGATCAGCCAGAGATTCACCAATGAATAAAGTGTTACCTAAAGCAACTCTGTACAGACAATTAAAAAAGGTAAAGGAAGTATTACCAAATACCCCAAAGAGAAAAGCAGTCATCATAACTAAATTAATTGAATCTCCATCAACATCAAAGTTTATAAATAGGAATAAAATGATGATGACACCAGATTGCAGAAAAAACTTGAATTGACAGATACTGTTATACAATCTGTGTCAGAGAGCATTTCAGAAGTGAAAACAAGGAAAGGGGGTGCAAAGAAACATGTATACAACATCATTTGTGATGCATTACTGAAGAAATATAAAAGACACAGACTAAAAAAGTATTTCAAAGTATCAGTGAAAGGGCAAAAACCTAGTTCTACATGGTGGGAGACGAAACAAAGAAAAAGAAGAAGGGATGCACTTAACTCTCCTTTAAAGAAATATGTGAAAGATTTTTTTCTAAGTCCAGAAATCAGTAGGGAAGTGCCTAATAAACGTGAAACTGTGAAAGTAAGAAAAGGTGGTCAAAAAGAAATACTTCAAAAACATGTGATGACTATGACATTAGAAGAAGCCTACAAAGAGTACAAGTTAAGGAACCCTAGTCACAAAATAGGATTAACTTCATTTTCTAAATTGAAACCAGTGAATGTTAAAAAGGTGTCTGAAACAAGCAGAAGATCATGCTTATGCCAAAAGTGCTGTAACGTGGCCCTAAAAAGTGAGGCACTAACAAATGTAAAAAAGCAGTGAAAGAAAATGGAGATTTGGATGAAATTTCAGTAGATAAGAAAAGCTTAAGTGATGCTACTTTTTGTAAATACGACACCAATCCAGCTATTAAATGTTTAAGAAGAGAATGCAAACAATGTGGTATGAAATGTTTGCAGAGTTACCTTAAACCATTTGTTGAAAAGTATAGTGACAGGCAGATTTCATGGCATCAATGGGAAAGTATAGAAATAGCAAAAGATGATAAGTAAAGCGTTGCGTCTCCTGTGTGCCTAAAGAAACAAACATAAAAACATTAATTACATGCTTAGAAACTGACATGCAAGAGTATCCAGAGCACGTTTTTAGGGCCAAATGGCAACAGCAACAGATGGGAATTTGTGTTGATAGAATTGGTGAGGGTTCTATTGCTATGGTCATGGACTTTAGTGAGAACTATGGGTGTTTTTTTCAAAGTGAAGTACAATCTGGATTCTTCGACAGGAACCAAGTTACAATACATCCAATCATGTGTTACTATACAGAAAAACAGGGAGAAAAAGAATTCAAGATAAAGCATGCCATTATTGGCATCAGTGAAGAAACCAAACATGATGCAGACTTAGCTATCACTTTTGAGAACAAAGCTATAGAAATTCTGAAGAAGAAAGGTGTGAAAGTAGAGGAGAACCATGAGTGGACAGATGGCTGTGCTGCCCAGTATAAGGGGAAGAAAGCCTTTGCTGACATAAGTCTGAGGAAAAAGCCATCTGTAACACGAAATTATTTCGAAACATCACATGGAAAGAGTGTTTGCGATGGTCTCGGTGCGACAGTCAAGAATGCTTGCTACAGAGCTGTAATCAGCAATAGAAAGGTGATAGGTTGTGCAGAAGATGTATATTATTTCTGTACAGAGAAACTGAAAATGGAAAATACAGATAATGAAGCTAAAACAGTTTCGAGAAGGGAGTTCATCCTTGTTAAAGATGTTGAGAGAAATAGAGAAGAAACTGATGTGCAAACACTGCAAGGTACAAGAAAATTACATGCTGTAAAGTCAGGAAGCAATGATTATGAACTGAGCATAAGAAATCTGAGCTGTTATTGTGAGCAATGCATGAAGGTTGACGGGAGATGCAACTTCAGCGAAAATGTTAATGCCTGGGAAATGAGAAAGTTAGTACTCAATAAAGATAATTTAAGTCAGAAAGGAAAACAACTTAAAGACAAGAATCCATCAACAATAGAAAATAATGACAAGAAAAGAAAACAAGGAAGCAACCAGAAAGATCATAACTCAGCAACAAGCGAAAAGCCTAATAAGAAACGGAAGTCAACAGAAAGACAAAACATTGTGACAAAGAAGATCAAAGTTGACAAAAAAGCACCAACCAACACAGAGAAACCAATAGAGAAATACCACCCTGGAGAATTTGTTGCTGTAGGACTTAAACCAAAGAAGGGACCTATAGATGTATACTTAGCAGAAGTAATAGACATTCTTCATAACGAAGTTAGACTTAAATACATGAGAAAGTCTGGCAACATGTATGTTTGGCCTGAAAAAGATGATTATTCACAAGAGGCTCTAGATGCTATCTTGTACAGGGTAAACGCTCCACAAATAGTCAATGAAAGGGGTCATTTCAAGTTTAATGCAGCTGAATTGTCTAAGCTCAAGTCAAATCTGGAAAAAAATCATAAGCACTTCTATTTGAAATGACAGTATAAAGTCAAGGTTTAATGTGTAGTGTCTGTAACCTTAAGATCAATCACATATGGGTCTGTGTTTGAGTCAGCACCTTGGGTTGAACAATACTTTAGTGATTATGATTTATTGAGCATTCATTATACTTCAATATTTTACTTTTACAAACACGATTTAGTATTAAACTTTCAAGTGCTATTTACCAGTTCATAATTTTAACACAAGTATTGGACATATACCTGTTACAATGTGGTTTTATCATTTTATTAACTAATCAACATTCATTTAATGAATAATTCTAGTCAATGTGTTTATGTTAAATTATTTTTGAAGTGAATTTTATGGAGATATGTATGGTTCTGCAGCTGTATTGAAATGCAATAGTTTTGTAGTGTCTGTAACCAATTTTATGGACAATGTACTTCTGACTCTTATGGAAGTTTGCAATACTTTTGGCCAGTATTAATGATTTTATTTGTTTAAATATTCTTCTTGGTGTTAGATAAATGCCTAAATAAGATTATTCTATGTCTTTTATGTTTGTTATGCAAAAGTTTCATGGTTAGGTTTTTTTCTAAGTGATATCTTTGTCATAGATGTTTTGATTTTATTATTAAGTTGTTTACCACTTCCAGTTATGTTGTTTACTTTAAATGTTGATATCCTGTTACTGATGTTACTGTGAAAAAAAATAAAGTTTTAAAGTTTTCATGCTGTTTTTCTTGCATGTTATACACCAAGTGTAGTGTCTGTAACTGTTGTTATACCACAGAATTGAAATAATGGTTAAACAAAATCGCATGCATGTTCAAGCTAAATCTAACTTGATCTGACTAGGGGACACCCTAGGGTATATAATGAGCTTCATTGAAATGTTCTATCAAACATTTCAATTTTTTAAGTGAGTGAGACTACTCTCAGCACCAATACCGTGTTTTAGCCGTTTGGACTTTCTCCGTCACTTTTTGGAATTATCCTTTCTCCTTATTTCTGTCTTTAAAT
Organism: Unio delphinus; assembly: GCA_029339505.1. Lineage (NCBI taxonomy): Eukaryota > Metazoa > Mollusca > Bivalvia > Unionida > Unionidae > Unio > Unio delphinus. The sequence goes on from JAQISU010000171.1 coordinate 1,824,295, forward strand.
CAGGACTTGTCTCCTTATTTTCTGTAACCTGTCCTTTCTCCTTATTTCCGTCTTTAAATCCGTACTGGTGTCTTTATTTTCTGTAACCTGTCCTTTTGCTTTATATCCGTCTTTAAATCAGGACTTGTGTCTTTATTTTCTGTAACCTGTTCTTTTCCGTATTTCCGTCTTTAAATCCGGACTTGTGTCTTTATGTTCTGAAAACTGTCCTTTTCCCGTGTGTGCCACTTCTAAATCAAGATGTTTGTCTTCATTTCTTGCAATCTCTACTGTATGTATGTATGTATGTATGTATGTATGTATGTATGTATGTATGTATGTATGTATGTATGTATGTATGTATGTATGTATTTACGAAATCATCCAGCTCTCTGCCGTTTGCTATGAAAACATTGGTTTTATCCCCTTGATAAATGGAACAGAGGAATGCCGATTAATGGGGCCATCCGCTTAGTACGCAAAACAAAAATCTGGCAAAGCTTGACCCCTCCCACTGTGTACATGACTACTTTTTAAACACCTGCATACGTATGCTAGACTCTCCTTTAACCCCGCATTATATTGAACAGAAATTTATTTAATCCACGTAGAAACGATCAAGGATTAATAATATTAGTGTGTTTAAAGAAACTGATAGTCCACCGACGTTGAATTTCCGGCTCCACCAAATAAATAAGACGCGAAACTTTAAAAACTTTTTCTGGTGTCCGCTAAAATTCAAAGGTTACGTATGATAGATTTGTTCGCTTGTTTGAGGCAACTGTTAGTACCATTTTTGTAAGTCTTTGGTAAGACTCGGCAGGGGATCGAACCCACGACTTCCCGCTCTCGCGACGGACGCTCTAACCACTAGTTAACCGAGGCAGTTTAACAGGTTACGTATTATAGGAATATCCTCAACAGGTTATGTATTATAGGAATATCCTCAACAGGTCTCGTTTATTTGTTTGATTAGGATTTTTAACGTAGCTTTAACAAATTTTCAAATCGCAACGATGTCTGCATTGAGGCAGTTTATAGTGATATCTAGCACTGGGGCATCATGCCGCAGACATGTAGCATAATGTCCCACCCAGTCACCTTATCCTGACACCAGGCCGACCAGTCCTAACCCTAACCTCTTAACGCTGAGCGCCAAGCGAGGCACCTATTAGTACCATTTTTGTAAGTCTTTGGTATAACTCGGCCGTGGATCAAACACACGACTTCCCGCTCCCGTGGCGGACGCTCTAACCACTAGGCCACTAGAGCGGTTTAACAGTTTAATATTACGTATTATATGAATATCGTTATATGAACATAGTCAACAGGTTATGTATTATAGGAATATCATCAACAGGTTACGTATTATAGGAATATCATCAACAGGTTATGTATTATAGGAATATCATCAACAGGTTACGTATTATAGGAATATCATCAACAGGTTACGTATTATAGGAATATCATCAATAGGTTATGTATTATAGGAATATCATCAACAGGTTATGTATTATAGGAATATCATCAACAGGTTATGTATTATAGGAATATCGTTAACAGGTTACGTAACATAAGAATGTGGTCAAAAGGTTACGTATTATAGGAATATCGTTATATGAACATAGTCAACAGGTTATGTATTATAGGAATATCATCAACAGGTTACGTATTATATGAATATCGTTAACAGGTTACGTAACATAAGAATGTGGTCAAAAGGTTACGTATTATAGGAATATCGTTATATGAACATAGTCAACAGGTTATGTATTATAGGAATATCATCAACAGGTTACGTATTATATGAATATCGTTAACAGGTTATGTAACATAAGAATGTGGTCAAAAGGTTACGTATTATAGGAATATCGTCAACAGGTTACGTATGATAGGAAAATAGTCCAAAAGCCTAATGTCAGGCTGAAGCAGAGCAGCTTTAGTTGCAGTCTGCTGGACCGCCGTCTCAATATTCACAGTGTCGCTGACGTCATCATCCAGCTTTTGATTGTTCTCACTGTCAGTATTCTGATTAGTGTGAATGTGCAGGTGTCCTTTTACACATGACCACTGTAACAGAATTGTTACCGAGTGGATGGTGGATTAAATGAACAACACAAACACAATGTGTGAAAGAAAATATAAATTTATGAAATAAATTATTAATTAAAAATAATGATGTATCAAAACAATAACTCATGCGTTCAACCCACAATTACACTCACAACCTTTCACAATACATGAATAAATTTAATATAAAAAAACACAGATACAAAGGAATCTCTTGGACTATACACAGATCCAAGGGACCTTTGCAAAAGTTATATTACCGCAAGTATAAATTGCGATAACAAATATAAAACATCAAACTATACTATCGCACGTAATAAAGGCATCATTACATGAAATGATAAACGGAATAAAATTCACAATAAAACGAAATATTAATTTAACACTCACCCCTTTGGCTGGAGATAGAATGACGAGCTATCTTTCCTGTGATAAGATACTTTGGACTCGTAATTATTATCAGAAATATTCTGCTTATTTATCCTCAAATATGTGAGCAGAATTCACGGCAAAATTACCGTGCACCCCGTGATTCTAATGTTCCTGACTTCATGTGATTCGAAATCAGGCACATGCAAATCGTTACACGCCGCTTACCTTGGAGAAAACCACTTATTCACCCCAGGTAACGCATGTATGACGAAAAATAAAATGGTGAGATTAGTTTGTAATTCAAGAAAAAAAATCAATTTTCGCCTAATTCTGTGACAACCACAACGACAGATGCACGCCGCACACGGAACATGTGTGTTTGATAATTTCAGGTTGTGCAAATGACGAACAGTAGATATCAAATGACGCCTTCAAAGAAACGTTTGACGATCCGAAAGTTATACTCTGAGCAAGTGAACTGTAGTACAAATACGTCAGATTCTCTACCAATTCGGGATCAGGAATGTTAAGACCAGCTGCAGAATGTGTCAGTACGACAGCAGTCCGGGCAGAAAACGTTCAGGAAAGCAATTTTCCCATGATTTACGCCGTGGGCGACAGCGGCTGTAACCCTCACACGTAATGATCTGCAGAAAATATTAACACTACTTGACGTGACGTGTGACCTATCTAATGTTTCGTTCAATGGGTTATTCACAATCTGTTGGGACAATTTATTCTGCATGGACAACACGCTTATCTAAAACGATTGTGGACCATACCTCTTCCAGTGTTTTCCTGATTTCTCAAAGTTGTGTTTTTCCAAATCCGCGTCGATTGTTTATCTTGATGCATTGAGATGTGACCCATAATGATCATGAGGGAGCACTAGTTCCGTTAAGTCTCAACTCATTGGAGTTATCCGGCGCGCAAATCTGTTGAAGGCTGAACAATGTGGTGTGTGGGTGCCTGCTGTCAAATCCACATCATTTTAGCCAGTCAACACATCTTGCGGCTGCAACCTGTAGAGATTTGGCAAATCTTTGATTCACATCGGGTCCACCATCACTCACCACGACCACTATTGCTTTCACACGGCCATCAGCTGTGCACATCACTGGCTGGAAACTTGGAATTGAGAGCAGACGTTCCATATCATGACCGTGCGAAAAAGCTGTACTGCTCCCGTGTTCCACTGAGCGCATTGCAATATACATATGAGCAGCAGAGAGGGTGAATCCTACAACGTTTTTAGACAAAATTTTGATTGAAATCTTAAAACGAGCCTTCCTACGATCTCATTTTAACCAAAAAAAGGGCGAACCTCACAACTTTCCGGCAAAAAAAGTCGATTGAAAAATCTCATATTTTAACTAAAAAAAAAATATCTCCTTTTGCCATATGGAGATTTTACGATTTTTTAATCAATTTTGGTCGCAACGTTGTTGTCACTCACCCTCTCTGCTGCTGAACTTTCAGTTCTGGTTAATAATTTTTGAAATTGCAAAGCAATTTACGATGAAAATCACTAAGATTTCAACCGAATATTTGATCAAGTCCGATACGATATCGTGTCCGAGGATCATGTAAATTTATCGTTACAAATCCGTGCGGGGTTGACTGAGCGTTACTAAAGAAATTTTTTAATTGATTATGATCCATATCACCGCAGCACCAAGTTTGCCAAATATTTCTAAGAGTATGAGTATCAACTCCGTTGAATACACACAATAAATTACAGTTATCTCTGATCACTTTTGGAATCTGTGTGTAGCGTTGAGTGACATATATCACGTCAGTGTTTTTATGCCTGCCTCGGGAAAATATTCTAGCTGGGTTTGTTTGTTTATCTAACATCACATCGTCGTATACAACTAAATTATTAATGCTTCCATCGAGATCTTCTACTGATGGCGCCTCGTCAATATCGGTAATAAAATCAACGACGTTTTCATCTTTAATCTCTGAAGCGTTTTCATTAAAATCTTTTAACACTTCATAGCATCGTTGATCGTCCACGCTAGGGGCAATTAAATACAACTTATCCCACTTCATCCATCTCATTATTAAATTGAGTAACAATTGCGTCTTGCCGGATCCAGATGGCCCGATTATAATCATCCGGATAGAGTTTGGTAGCGCTGCATGATGCTTAACTGGTTCTCTTGTTTTAGTCGCTGAAAAATCAATTATATCCATATCTCTATACATAAATTATGGATCTATATTGTATGAAGTGTAAAACGCGTACTAGCACAAATGATGTGACGACGGTTACAACTAAAAATAACAGATCAGCACTTACTGGTAGATGTGCAACATGTGGTATTAAAAAGTTCAGATTTGTTTCTACAAAATCAAAGATTTTACAATCCGGAGATGTTTTTAAAAAAAACGAGGAGGTGATATCGCAGCCAAATTGGCAAAGCTCCCTGGAACCCCATGGGCAAAGTACCCCGGAGAAAAGCACCTTCCAGGATATAGCTACTGTGGACCGGGAACCAGACTTGATATCAGACTCAATGATCAAAATCAGTCCCGACCGGGTGAAGAACCAATAAACGCCATTGATAAGGCCTGTCACCTTCATGATGTTGCTTATAAAAGCAGCAATCTGCAACACAGACATCTCGCGGATGTGAAATTAATTTATGCGTTAAATGCTATTCCTGATAAATCCTTCAAAGAAAAATTGGCTTCATTTTTGATAAAATCGGCTATGAAAAGTAAATTGATGTTAGGTGCCGGTAATTAATAATATGGAATCAATTTATTATTCCCTAAGAGGATACTGGAGGGGTAAATCAGCAGTCCATAAACTCGCTAACGCTGCAAAAGTGAAAAAAAACCACTGCGGCTAATTGGTTATCCAAACAGGCACTATGGCAAATTTATCTACCACCGCCTAAACAAATTCAATTCTCGCATTTTGATGTGACCGCTCCTACTGAAGTTCATCAGGCTGATATATTATTTTTGCCACATGATCGTGGTTACAAATACGCGCTAACCGTAGTTGATATTGCAAGTCGATACAAAGAAGCAGAACCATTAAAAACAAAATCAGCCACTGAAGTCGCTTCTGCATTTGAGAGGATTTATCGACGAGGTCCTCTGCACTGGCCAAATCTATTGCAGGTTGATCCTGGCAAGGAATTTCAGGGTGCAGTGTTATCTACAATGAAACATCATAATGTCACCATACGACGAGGGCATACTGCACTACATCGCGATCAGGCCATTGTAGAACGATTTAATCGGACGATTGCTGAGCGGTTATTTGGATATCAATACGCAAAAGAATTCATCCAAGAAAAAAGATCCCGTGAATGGGTTAAAAGATTACCATCTGTGATTACTGCACTGAATAACGAGATTACTAGAACAATCAACATGAAACCTATCAACGCGATTAAAAAGAAGTCTATACCCGTACAACCACAAAAAGATTTCAAAGAACCAATTCTTGGTAGTAATGTCACTGTTAGGTATTTATACGAACCAGGAGAGCTTGAAGGGGGTAGAAAAAGGGCTACTGATCCTATTTGGAGTGTTACTGCACACAAGATATCTAGTATAACACGATCAACTGGTAGACCTCCAGTCTATAAACTGGATTCAACTGCCCCTCAGCGGGGTTTTACTCGACAACAACTAACCGGAGAGTTTTTTATCAATAATTTTAACATCAATATCATTTATTGTGGTGTCATTATCATCGAAAACAATTCTTCGAAGTTGATTTATTTTTCGTACTCTGGATACTGCGAGATAGACTAAATTCGACCATTCGATGCGATTATCCACCATCCAAACAATTGTATCCGATATAGTCAATCCCTGTGAAGAATGTATTGTTGCTGCGTATCCTAGCGTCCACGGGGATTTATTAGCACGCAATGCATCTTCAACGACATTGATATCAACCAGCACAATATCATTTAATACGAGAATTTGTTTTTCACTCTGTCCTGGAATATCAACTTCAATATTCTGTTTTCGTGTATCCGATGGCCTATAACAAAGGGGTACTGGAAGTGTTGCAAATTTTTCTTTATGCAATTCAAATAACTTCATCTGAAGTGTGTCTCTGACTATTTTTCTACTTGCAATTATCAAATCGTTTGGTCTCCATGTTTCCCAGAAATCATTCATTGGAGTTTCTGAAATCACCTCACGGGCTATTTCGCATTGGATTCTATCCGGTTGTAATCTAATTAGCGCTTTGAATTCTCGTAATCGTTCATCAATTGATCTATAATCAGTGGTAATTTCTTCATAATAGTCTACAAAACCCCTTAGCCATTCATGTGGAGATGCACCGACAAATGGTGGTGGTTGGCCGTGATCACCGCACATGACAACTTTTGTGTTTTTGTTTAACAACCACTCGAGAAATGTTTGTAATACATCTAATGACACTGTGCATATTTCATCCCAAATTATGATTTCAGGAATGAATTTATCACCCATACGCTCAGGAGTCCATTTGTCACCCTTCCATCGAAAGAAACTATGGTAAGTACAGGCATTTACCCCTCGCTGTATCATCTCTCTGGCGAGTCTGTGAGTCGGTGTTAGCACAATCATGGTTGACCGACGAAATAATTCAATTGCACGAGTTGTCTTTCCTGACCCACCACAACCGTTTAAATAAACTGTCTTGTATCTACATACTGGATCAGATACCGGTGGTGCATTAGAAAATTCTGATTGAATTTCAATACGGTTACAACAAAGATATTTATCATCCATGGCAACGTCTGCGGATTCACAATACTCATGTAGCATCTCCTTTTTAAATCGCCAACGCCCCCAATTTTCTTCGGGATCTGTGAATTTAGCTACAGCTGATTTGTACTTATTGTGTATATACATCGAATCAGTGGCCACTCTAACCGCGGTATTAGGAAATCTATTTATCATCGAAAATAGATTAATAGAAGCATAGGCTAGCATTGAACTTCTCAAATGTGTATACTGGGAATTATATCCATCACAGTAGGTAACAACCGAACCCATTTTCTCACCATTGGATAGAAAAGCATCCTTACGGGATACAAGTTTTCCCTGTTTCATTAAATCCGTTACAATAAATTCGTATTCAGCGATATCTATGATCAACCGCGAAGAATATTTTGCATTGTCGTATCGTCCACCCTTGGTAAATTTACCGATTATTCTTCGTCCAAAATCTTTTGCTTGTTCTTTTTTAATTTCAAATAACTTCTTAGACCGATTCATGATTTGTTCTTCATTGAAATCAGGGAATTGTTTTCGCTGTTCGCTGATTATTCTATCTAGATCGGGTTGTGGTAGCCAAACTTCTTTTTGAGCTCGATAGCATATAATAGCCTCGGAAACAATCAACGATATTAGCATACCACAATCAATCATATATCTCAATAGCACTATTCGCATCCAGTGTTTTTCAGATAGGTGTCTACCGAGCCAAACATAACTACACGGATGTAACCTTGTAGCTAATTCGAATGATATCACACGAGCGAATCCGGTTAAATCAAAATCAGGCAATGGTCCATTAATCGCAACACGAGTCATTTCATGCGTGGGGTGTCCAAATCGTTTGAAGTACTCAGCACATTCCCCATACCCGAGAAAACTTCCGGGATAACACGCGGATATATCAATTGAAATCATACCATCACGTGAGTATTTCATATTCCACAGTCCTCCATGACCAAATTTGACGCAACTCAATTTAACATCCTCGAGAAAATCACTTCGTGTTGGACGCCATGAGTTTTTTTCTCTTGCGAAGTGAGCTACCACTGATGGAATAGTAAAACTATCCGTGAGTAGTTTTTCATGGGAATTCTCCGGTGAAAAATCACTAGCGATTTTTCTCATTCTGTTATCTAATTCTTCAACGCGATATAATTCACCATTTGGTCTTACAAATTGATCGAATCCTATTTCGGGATCTTCATCACTTCTAAGTAACCACACTGACACAGGATCATCTTTACACAACGCATGAATAGCATCGAATAATTTCTCTTCATAGAAAACATCCCCGATGAACTCCTTAGGGATATATTTCACGGTTCGTTCTCGTGGAAATACTGTTACCGCAGGTGTCCACGCGTGTTTGTTATGATCAATAATCTGTATTGGCGCTCCATTTTTGTTATATTTCGGTTCGTATAAAACCTCTCCGGTTATCGTCATAACGGTTATTGGAAATCTTAATGATGTTTCTAATTTAGCTATATCAGAAATCTTTGCAACGTGTTGTTTTACCGTTAATTCCCACTCGGTTATTTTCCTACGTCGCAGATCAGTTAGTTTATTTCCTCGGGACGCATTTGTGAAATGTTCTATTATTCGTTCTGCTACACAATTAAGCCCTGACGAATATTTCATAGGAGCTAGTTTTGCGATATCGGGTTTATCATTTAACGGATATATCCCATAAACCATTGCTGTTACGGGATAAGATCTTTCGTAGTATGGTTTGTCAATGCCGGTTAGAATTCCTGGTTTGGAATCTCTACTCACAATGACAGCTTTTTTATTCTTGAGAATTGGTTCAAATTTATCCCTAATAATCCATTTGCCATCGACTTCGATAATGAATTTGATTCGGAAAAAATATCTTTTTCCCCCAACACGTGAAATTATCACTGCTGCTTTTTCATCATTCATGGTAGCATCAACAACACCATCAATTCGAAATGTTGACCAACAATAAGATGCTCCATCACGCTTGAATTCATTAAAACAGTCTCTGATTTTACTAATCATGGCTTTATCAAGAATTGTATTCTTTGGTGTATTAGAAACTATATCGAGATTGAATTGAGCATCTTTCCAGGGTAATCTCTTGGACGTTTTTTTTGGTTTATCGAGATTAAATTTAGGATTAATTTTTAATAATCTCTTAAACTCTTTCATGTTTCCGTCTATTAAACGTTTTTTTGGTTTATCGAGATTAAATTTAGGATTAATTTTGTTACGTTTTTTGGGTTTATCGAGATTAAATTTAGGATTAATTTTGTTACGTTTTTTGGGTTTATCGAGATTAAATTTAGGATTAATCTTCAATAATCTCTTAAACTCTTTCATGTTTCCGTCTATTAAACGTTTTTTGGGTTTATCGAGATTAAATTTAGGATTAATCTTCAATAATCTCTTAAACTCTTTCATGTTTCCGTCTCTTGGACGTTTATTGGGTTTATCGAGATTAAATTTAGGATTAATTTTTAATAATCTCTTAAACTCTTTCATGTTTCCGTCTCTTGGACGTTTGAGATTAATTTTTAATAATCTCTTGTTACGTTTTTTGGGTTTATCGAGATTAAATTTAGGATTAATCTTCAATAATCTCTTAAACTCTTTCATGTTTCCGTCTATTGGACGTTTTTTTGGTTTATCGAGATTAAATTTAGGATTAATTTTCAATAATCTTTTAAACTCCTTATCAGCATTGAATTCAGCATTTTTCGAAGGCGTTCTCCTTAATTCCCTCATGCTATAATTAAAACAAGCATTTAAATGAAGAATTTATATATAATGAATCACTGCAAGTGGCTTATGATTGGATCAGTAACCCCGTGTAACAAATCATGCAGAAATGAGTTTTGTGGGTATCATATGCAAAGCTTTCGACGTGGAAGCCTTGGCCCGTTACCCTGCATACGATGTGGGGTTGGGGTCAGGGGAAAATCTCAGTTGTGTCTTAATTGCGGTGGTAAGCGATACAGGGAGTTGAAGCGTTATTATGATAAAAGAATAAAAAATGGACAATCAATCAGAAATTATGACCCTGAAAAAGTCCCTGACACTGACAACGTCCCTGACAAAATCATAAGAACTCCTCAAGACTACATCGAAAGATTCATCATTAAACCAAACAATGAATTAGACAAACAATAGTATTATGTATACGAATGAACCAAGAATTCAGACACCATCCCTTGATTACAAATTATGAAGCATCCAGTGATGGTGTTGTAAGGCACTGTAGACTGAAGAAACCAGTTGGTGCTGACAATGGTATGGGGTATTTGGAATTCACTGTTAAGGGAAAGAAAACTTATCGCAATCATCGTTTCGTGTATGAATGCTTTTATGGATTGATCGAGCATGATTTTGTTATTGATCATATCGATTCTAATCCAAAGAACAATTCTTTATCAAATCTGCAGGCTATCACACAAAGTGAGAATACCAAACGAGGAGAGACTGGAAAATGCTCAAAAAAAGCGAGACCAGTAAAATCTTTGAATACAATAACTAACGAAGAAAAAATATTTCAATCAATATATGAAGCCGGCAAGTATTTCGATATTTGTAGAGCCTCAGTACGATTCGTTGCAGAGGGGATTTATCGATCGGCTATTTCAAAAAGGACGGGACAAAAAGTTCAATTTAGTTATGTCTAATGCGTCATATTTTTCATTTAGAAATATATCATTATTATAGAATAATGAATTCTGAAAACATGAATAGCATTTTATCCGAGATTTCAAAATTGAAAAGTTGGGATATTGAACTATCAGATGGGTTAAATCCTGATCAAATCATGTCTGATTTTCAGGATATTGAATACGGAGTTAACAACAATAAATATATGCTACCAAAGAAGTATGCGCTCATCAAGAGAATTCAGAATTCTATTCGGGACTCTCTCGCATTTTCCAGTGACGTAAGTGTGTTCGCTCCGTTGTATACCATCGTAGAATGAATACGAAAAGAATTGGGGTACGAATACGAATTGAAAAAGGAGGTTAATTCTAAAGTTAGAAACCTACGGGCGTTAATTCAAGAAAATGAACAATTTTGATTGACCATTTATCATTATTTGATGGTGACCGTCCCTCATAGAGATTTTAATTTTTTTTAGCATTTTTTGATTGATAATGTCAAAAACAGTGAAAATATTTCACACTGAATAAAAATTGATGGACGGTTCAGATTGATCAATAAAAACAACAATGTGGAAAGTGTGGTATTAATTATTTTTATAAGGATTTCCACACTTTCCACATACCTGATAGAAGGTGTCTCACGATGACATAACACTTCCACGGTGGTATTAAAACTCATCCGACATGTCATAAAATGTTGAAAGTGTGATATTAATTATTTTTATAGCAATTATGACACTTTCAACATCAATGATAACGCCCTTAACACTTCCACGATGGTGTTAGGTCGGGTTCGGGAAAATTGTTTCACAATTGAAAAAGTGTTTTGCAATTGAAAAATTGTTTCTGATTTCAAATAATGGTCAATGAAGCATTAACAACCCGATTGGCTCGTGAACGACTGGATGCAATCAGGAGATTTGTACTAATTCGTGACTCTGTACGGAATAAACTACAACAACGACAGAGTCTTCAGACTGATTTTGCTGCGGGATCTGAAGAATTGTTTAAACCAGTAACCACAGCAACGAAGGAGATAGAGCGTGCTATACTGGGAGATGATCCTGACGGTAAAAGAAAAGAAGAGGGTCTTATTCCTGTGTTAGAAAAAATAGCAAAAAGAACTAAACAAACAAAAAAATCCTTGCAATCACTTCCTCAAGATATATCAACCGCTTCAGAACGAAAATTTAAAGGATTTCAGGAAGAACTAGTTAGTGGACTACCTAAATCAATTATATTTACCGAGAGCGCTAAACAACAAATTCTCAACGAGGATATAGACAATTTAGGTGAATTCGCTGCTAACAGCTATGATTCACAAGAGAAGTTTTTCACGGACAATTATTCGGATTATAGAATGTCACATAATGAATGGGCTGATATAGTGTATGAAATAAATACTGGGAGTTTAGATAGAAGGATGAAGGAATACAGAGACTTCAAGAGAAAATTTCAACTCCAAATAAGACAGCCATACGATGAGAAGAAATTTCTGGGGAGTGGTATAGTTGGAAACGCTAGCGTTTCATGTCCTGGTAGTGTTCTCAGTGATATATCACGATTAGAGGTTCTTGTAGGAGGGTTCCGAGCCGGAAATAACTCACCGGAAATAATTAATGAAGCAGCTGATATCTGTAGACGATTATTTCAGGGTGGTATCATGGATATCAGCACATATCGAGATTTCATTGGAGAGTTAGTGGAAAGTGGGTATCATAGTGACTGAATTGAAAAGTCAATTGATTAGATAAATAACAATTGAAAAATTGTTTCTGATTTCAAATAATGATCATACACTACAATCATGATAAACCAACCCCCGTCTACGTAGTTAATTCACGGTTTCCGGTTTATAGAGCATACTACGGAGATGGTTTAGGTAATACCATCTTAGGGTTATTTGCGAGAATGGCTCCAAAAGTGATGCCGTTGGCTAAACAATTAGGAATGAAAGCAATTGAAGTTATTCGTGATAAGGGTATTGGTGCTGTTGGAGATCTTGCTGGAAAAGCGTTTTCAACTGCGAAGAATAAATTAACATCATTCGTGAAATCACGGATGAAATCCAAAGGATTTTCAAAACCGTTACCGTCTACAGCGGAAATGCCTGCAAGTGTTAGTAGAATTATAAATAACGCAGTAGATGAAAAATTAGCGTCGATGGTTTTAACCCCCGACCAAAGCAATATTGCAAATATGATAGCAGGAAGTGGCTTTAAAAAACTACGACGATGAAAATGGAAAATCGCGATTTAGACTCTGATAAATAGAATAAAATGTTCAAACAGTCACGTGATCCAGCATTTGATATAGACGCCCCAGTTGGCAAGGATGATTCTGTACGCGATTATCAATATTACGCCTATCATGCCATAGACTCAAATAGTCGAGCAAGAATTGATCTTCAAGTCCATGATACCAGTAAATACTTTTTGCCCTGTGAAGCGTTTATCGAAATCGAAGGAGAACTTGTAACAGCTGCTGATACTCCTGCTGTACCAGCACCGTATCCAGCTGGTACTCAAGTCGGTTTTGTCAATATTGGTATCATGGCGTTATTTGAGAGTGCTAGATATCTCATTGATGGAAAAGAAATTGAGTCCATAGATCGTGATGTTGATGTGGCTACAACAATAATCGGGTTAGCGAGATATTCCGATGATTATACAAGATCAGCAGGACCCTCTATGATGTTTGCAAAAGATGCTACAAATACCGCTGGAGGAAAACAATTTGTTGTAAGACGACCAAAGAATAATGCTGGCACCGCTAATATTGATGCCGAAGATATGATTATAAGCAACGATGTTAATTTCAATCTAGGAGCTGCAACACGTATTTCAATGTTGCAAGGAGCGCGTAAATCATTTTCATGCGCTATTCCACTGCATCACATATTTGGATTCTGTAGAAATGTCCGAAAAGTTATCTACGGGGCGAAGCATACAGTATCGCTTGTACGAAAGAGTGATGATAGTGACGCAATCTGGAGGATTCCAGCAGACAATGCAAATCCAAATGCTGATGCTGGTAAAGTCAATTTAACAAAAATATCATTGTGGATGCCAGTGTTGACTCCAGCAATCACCGCAGAAGAACGATTACTATCATTTATGGACCAAGGAGGAAAGTCGTTGTTGAGTTGGCTAACCGTGAGTACAGATGTTAAACAATCAAATATCAACGGGTTATTCACTTGGAGCCTAGCATCAAAACAAGGCGTTTCTGCGCCACGTCATATATTTGTAGCGCTACAGGATAACACACGAGTTGGCGATCAACGTTTCAGTCATATGATATTTGATCAATTAGGTGTGAAAGACGTCTCACTGAGAATAAACGGCCAACAGGAACCATCCGAGGATATACAACTTAATTACACAGAAAATCATATTGCACGAGTTTATCATCGTCTGTTGTCATTTATGGCACGCGATCAAAATGTGGATACTGGTTTGCAAATATCACAATTGGATTTTAAAAATCTGTATCCGATCTATTACTTCTCACTGGAACATCTCGATTTGATGAGACAGTCAGTTGTTGATATACATTTTAGAGCTAATGTGACTCGTGGTGCTATTGCTGATTATAGAGCGGTTGCTGTCATTCTCAGTGATAAATCAATGCTACTTGAAGGTGTTGGTGGAAGAATGAGAGTGGTAGATGCACCAGTGGAAAACATGTAATTGAAATTGTAAACGATTTAGAATCAATCAATTATGTATAACATGTCATATAGTGCTATTAGTGTTGCGTTAACTCCTGGTCAAATCAAAAAATTGCAATCAGAATCGGCTAAAAAATGTGGAACCACAATCACGTTGAAACCCAACCAAATGACTGGTGGTGCAAATAAACTATCGCTGACAACTCGTCAGGTGAAACATTTCAATGATGCACTAGTAGCAAAAAAGGGTGTTCAGATTACTCTCTCTGCGGCTGCTATCAAAAATATGATTAAAACAGGCGGTATATTTCCGTTGTTAGCTGCGATTCCAGCATTAATTGCAGCAGCAGCCCCAGCGGTGGCTAAAGCGGCAGCGTTAGGAGCCGTTGGTACTGCAGCAGGAATGGCACTAAAGAAAGCAACTGGGAAAGGATATAAAAAAAGGGAAAGGGTCTAAGACTACCAGGAACCCCGTATTCGTGGTACAGCGGAAAGGGTCTAAGACTACCAGGAACCCCGTATTCGTGGTACAGCGGAAAGGGTCTAAGACTACCAGGAACGATTTATTAATTAGAGAGTCTATGATGGTTCCCATGTCCAATTTTGATTTACTCGATGCTGCTAAAAAACTAGCGATTAAAAACTTCAGAGGTGTCTTTATGAAAGATCAATTACCACATCAACCAAACAGCGTTGAAACCGGAATCATTAATTTAGATAACAGCACCGGACCTGGAACTCACTGGGTTGCATACGCTATTGATCCACGTGGGATTGTTTATTTCGATTCATATGGATTAGCCCCACCAAAAGAGTTTATGCGTTATATAAAAACCCTTCCAATGAAGACTTGGTATTCTACGCTACCAACACAAACGATGATTGACCCACCAATATGTGGCAGCGAAGTATTAAATGTCCTTGACGCTATTTCTAACTCCTTGAGTAACCCAAGCGGAAAACCACCACATGTTATCATGAATGAATACACTAGTAATCGCTGGAGAAAATCGAAGATTTTTCAACGAAGTCGTCAAAAACGATTTTAGAGAGAGAAAGAGTTTTACAATAACATGATTGATATTTGGGGGAGATCTTTGAAACCCAAACCCGATGGCACTGCACCACCTGATTCTGTCAAGGATATAAAAAAAATAATTGAAGATGAAATCGCTGAGACGTTAAATTTAGTAAATGTTGACCCGAACGAAATAGTTGTATTTCAGGACAAACAGGGTAAATTGAAATCCAGTGATGTGTCATTGAATGACATTTTGATACGGCAGCGCGACGCCGCTGAAAACTCTATTGCGCTATATTCCAACGACGGACGACTTAAACCAGGCGCACTTGTGTCTACGATCACCGACGCGATTGCCACCCACGACAACAAGATTGCCGCCCACGACAGCATGATTACCACCCAAGACAACAAGATTGCCGCCCACGACAACATGATTACCACCCACGACAACAAGATTACCGCCCACGACAACATGATTACCACCCACGACAACAAGATTACCGCCCACGACAACATGATTACCACCCACGACAACAAGATTACCGCCCACGGCCGTGAGCTGGATGATCATATACGAGGTTACAATTCTTTTCGCAAAAATGTCGTACATAAATTCTTTGGAACCCCGCTTGTGGTTGGCATGACTCTCGCTGAAATCAAAAACTATCTATCGCTATTCTTTTTTAACAAGGACGAAGGGAGGATGATGAATGAAAATGAAATCAAGGCAAATTATCTCGATATTTACAATGATATTTCTAAAATAATAGAAAATGTTGAGCGGGTACAAAAACCCACTAACGACGTCATTGTTAGGTTTTTTGGATCCCCACCTGTGGCAGACTCGACTCTCGCTGAAATCAGTGAGTTTATTATCAGGCATACTCACAATGCCTACGTCGCTAATAATTTCTTTGGTGTCCCCGCTACATCTACGATGACTCTCAACGATATTATTAGGTTTATGGTGAGACAAACAACACTTAATACCATCGTTGATAAATTTTTGGGGAGAACACGTGATGAATCTGAAACCACATCGTTGACAGGCCCAACCCTCGCTGAAGTTAAAAGCTCTATTGACGAACAAAAACTCACCAACGAGTTTGTTAAAAATTTCTTTGAGGGCAGTAGCCTCCAAGATATCAAGACGAAATTTTCTAACATCGACAACCATATTAAAACCCAAGCACGGATTAGAATCAACGAACTTCTGGTTTCATTCTTTTCTAACAAGGAGGAGAGGGGGGAAACAATAGATCCTGACAGAATCAGGGTAAATTATCTCGATATTTCCGACGATCTTCTTAAACTAAAAGAAAACTTTGAAAGGATAAAGATTCCGCACAAAAACCTTAAAAATATCGTGTATACGGTCAATCATGGAATCATGGATTGGACAATAGACGATCTTAGTAGAACTAGCGTCCTTCTCACGTGGGATGGGGAAGTGAAGGTCGATGGTATCTACAGGTTAACGTGGGATTCTATTCATCAATTTAATCTGATCACTGATAATAATAGAACCTACTCTGGTGGCATCGCGACGTTAATTATCGAGACTGGCAGAACACCAAGCTTTCGCTTCGTCGCGGTTGATAGCTCCATCATTAAATCAAAAATAGCCTGGTGTATAGAACCCGTAGATCATTTTCCGGCTGAAGTACTAACAATTCCCGCTAACGATGACAAATAATTGAAAACACTAGTGTTTTTAAATAAAAATGATTTCATCAACGCAATGTCGCTATGATCAGGTCAAAGAATTTCAGACTAGACTCAAAACCCTCGCCGAGGAGTATCAAATAAAAATAAAAAAATACCGACGAAGAATCACCGCAATTGATATTACTATGTACTCGGTGTCAAGCGTTCTCGCTGGCGCCGGAATAATACTTGCATCGGTTACAATGATTGCCCCGGTTGTAGTTCCAATTTGCATTTCTGCGGTGGCTACAATCGGGGGTATATCAACCGGGATAGCAAAAAAGATATCATCATGCAGCCAGAGTAAACTGCAGAATTACTTAATTCAATTTCATATTGCATCAACCGCATATTCGCAGTTATCCCTGATGATATCGTCGTCACTCGATAATACAATTATATCAGATAGTGAATTCTCAGCGATGGTCAGTATTTTTGATTCAGCGATATCAAAATTAGAGCAACAACATGAATATAATAACAATGACAACACCGATGGAATCAGAAAACACGAACCCAAAAACAAACCCAAAAACCAAAATGATCTCAATAATCTCAACCATACCAGATTGTGAGTTCTCAGTGATGGTCAGTATTTATGATTCCGCGGTGTCAAAATTAGAAATACAACATGAGTATAATAACAATGACGACACCGATGGAATTACTTCAACGAGTAGTGGAGAACACGAACCCAGTACAAACAAGCATGATATCAATAACATCAACGGAACCCGAGTTTAGTGTGAATTTCCCTAGCCCAGTCCCCGTGAAGGAGATAGCGCTAGCAAAACTACGAGTGTATCACAGTTGGCCTAATATCAGATCAAAATCATTTGGTGGTCAACAACCCAATAATTCTTTAGTGTTTGCAAATAAGAATAAACCCGACGGAACCCCAGACTGGAACGTCGTTTCGATACCAACCGGATCATACCAAATTGAACAAATCAATAATGAATTCGCGCGTAGAATAAAATCGATTACTGGAAAAGAATCAAAAATCGCTATAACAGTTCATGAGCCGACGCTATCATCCGCAATTGAGATAAGCACAGAAGGATACGTCGTAGATATCTATCAGAGTTCTATTAGAACCGTACTGGGATGGCCTGAAAAACCACCGGAAAAATCCACCACCGACTTAACCACGGATGTACAATCATATCATGAAATCAATCCCAGTTATCGAGATGATTTATCTGATATAAGAAAAGGAAAAATCGCCGATAGATTTATATTCACCAACAAAGACACATTGCAATGGGATTTTATCATTAAAAGAACGGCCGACTCATCTGTTACTATTTCATTTACGCTAACTGACGTCCGTGGTTATTTTAATGAGATTAAACAATTATATGAAACACAAATAGAACAACTACGGAAAACAAAATCGCAAAAACACGTTGAAATAATAAATCAACTCATATCGGACATGGAATATATCTATGAACTAATTATTCAAACAACAATTAATGACAACAGCGACAATAAACAACGATTCCTAACCGATTACAATATCACAGAAGACAATCTGCGTAATTTCAAGTTTCCGAAATACAAC
Source organism: Unio delphinus (assembly GCA_029339505.1). Lineage (NCBI taxonomy): Eukaryota > Metazoa > Mollusca > Bivalvia > Unionida > Unionidae > Unio > Unio delphinus. The sequence continues at coordinate 1,843,080 of JAQISU010000171.1, forward strand.
GCTGATGAATTAGCAAGAATTGTTAAAACCGATATCAAAGCGCTACAAAAATCAGATTCAACTGTCCTCCTCAAACATAATAATGATCCAGATGGTGGTGGTAGGCATATCGCTCCGTTCAACGTGAATATTTCAACGGTGATTGCGCTTAATTTGGTATGTGATGTAATTGAAGGAAGCTATCAGATTAATCTAGAGCAATCAAATCAAGCTCAGCAGGGATATATTCTTTATTCATTTGCACCAACAGCTCCTCCAGGATTCCTAATTATTGAAAACCCAATTAATCCTGTCTACATGCGATGCCATAATAATTCGTTAGCGAGAATTAATTTCAAACTCACAGACCAATCTAATAATCTGATTGATTTACAAGAAGAGGTGTTAGCGATTAGTTTGTTTGTAAAGTCCTAAGGACTTGATCAAATATTCGATTAAAATCATTTATTATTTTTTATTAACCCAGAACTGAAAACTTTAGCAGCAGAGAGGGTGGATGACAACAAGTTGCGACCAAAATTAATTAAAAAATCGTAAAAGTCTCCGTTTTCATTTTTTTAGTTAAAATGAGATTTCGTAGGGAAGGCTCGTTAAAATTTCAATCAATTTTTTGTCTGAAAACGTTGTAGGGTTTTCCCCTGAGACATTTTTTTTGGTTAAAATGAGATCGTAGGAAGGCTCGTTTTAAGGATTCAATCAAAATTTTGTCTAAAAACGTTGTAGGGTTCACCCTCTCTGCTGCTATATGACTGGAGTATGTTACACCGTTTACTAAATTTCCTGGAGTCACGACACAGGCAGCCTAGACGCGACAGCAAAGTCGTGATAAGGCAAACGCACTGTATACTCGATATCCATCCGTATAGGCACCGGTTTCGTCGCTTCCGGAATTCCCAAGTGGCACTTTAACCTTGACGTCTTGGCTGATGAGAATGCACACGTTTACTCTAAACACAGAACATATTTCATAGACATAGATGCAAACGGAAATGCTCCATCTTTGTGACGGATATGTGCGGTATTGTCAGCTCTTGACAGTTTCACAGATCCGTTCTTTATGTGACGTTTGCCTTCTAATGACCTGTATCGTCTTGGAAGAAGCTGTAGATATGTCTCCAAGCTTGATAGATGATAGCCTTGTTTCGATAAAGTTTACCTGTAGGTCATCGAGTGTATTACACGAGCGCAATCGACGTATTATCAATAATTGCTTCGAGAAGATCTGGCGTATTTGATGGCCAGTCTATCACCTCTATTCCTTGTAAACGTTCGTAGTTATTGGCCCAGATTCGTATGTTCTTCTGCTATATATTCGAGAGTTCGTTTGTGTTGAAGACGGCGCTCACTCTGCCTTGTGGCCTCCAGGAGCGCTCTTTAATTTCAGTTTCGTTTGCTTCAGATTCCCTCGTTGAAAACTGCATGATAGCTATCAATCAGTGATCCCACCCTGTTTCCTATGCATACGTACATTAACAGTAGTCACCACCATCACCACCACCAATACGCAAGACTATTCATTTGGGTTACACCCCATCCCGCTCTCCCTCCATGTGTACATACTAAAAGGACGGCATCTAAAACTACACAATGACCATAACAATACAATGAAAGGCTATACTCTGAACAGACATATGCATAGATAGATAGATAGATAGATAGATAGATAGATAGATAGATAGATAGATAGATAGATAGATAGATAGATAGATAGATAGATAGATAGATAGATAGATAGATAAATAGATAGATAGATGGATGGATGGATGGATGGATGGACAAAACTTTAAGAGTTATGTCTCTATACAGATGAAAATAATGTAAATATGCAAACAGAACGAGGTCCTTTTTAACGTAATCAGTAAATTATGTGTTGGTATAAGAAACACATATGCGAAAAGTACGCACAGCATGCACAGCACCCGAGGTTATAATGGAGGGAAATATAATACAAAGAAGTTCATGGCAATCGTTTCTATCTACAGATGCAAAGCTGTCATGGTAAAGACCATACATACAAATACTAATTTACCTCATTCTGTATGGAATGTCATACGCATACATACTAAGTTATCTCATCCTGTATGGAAAGACATGCAGATCAGTATTAAGTTACCTCATTCTGTATGGAAAGACATGCAGATCAGTATTAAGTTACCTCATTCTGTATGGAAAGACATGCAGATCAGTACTAAGTTACCTCATTCTGTATGGAAAGACATGCATATACATATTAATCTACATCATTCTGTATGGAACGTGATTACTCTCGTCTTGGTATTATTCATCTTTTTATATAAATTTGTTCAGTGTTACATTTTGGGCAAGGCTAGAAAGAGAAAAATACGAGCTGTCTTAAACTAGGCTTGAGTCATCGTAAAGTAAGAGGGTTTAGCTCCGTTTATCCTAAAGCAAAATGGCTACACTATTTGATGGTTAATCGTGGCAGGATACTAAGGTGACTGAAGTTTCCATACTGAGTCAAACGATACATAATGCAAATAGATTCTGGTAAGTCGAATGATTTCTCAGCACGTGGGGAACCTATATTTTAGTGACGCAAATGACCAAAAACTATGCAGGGTGGAGTATTATCAATTCATGTTTAAAGTTATTTCGAACGCAAAGCAATAGCTTGCAATTTTGTGTGATACTTCTACAAAAAGCTATAAATCTAAAAATCAACAATATTGAAAACGAAAATTTGAGCAAAATCTGTGACTTAGAATAGCATCATCATGTTCATATTTGTATACATATAAAGAATTTTTTTTAAAAAATGAGTAAAAACAATTTGTAGCATAGATTATCATGCCAAGACTTCTCTCAAGCAGCAGAGATGGTGAACAGACTAAATCGAAACGTCACCCGTTTTAATTACCAAATCGACTAATGGTGACTAGCATAGAAGTCAGTTTAATGACTACACCTAGATTGACCCAAACAAATGTTGTAGTCGAGCCTCTCTGCTGCTGTTTCCATGTGTTAAATTGTCAATCTGAGGATAAAAAATATCTTGTATAGAAATCAAACAAGATGAATAATTCAGACAAACGATCAATCTGAGACTTTTTTTAACTTTGAGTAATATTCTTCCTCGGTGCTGCTACAAATTAGCCAAATATGTTATCGATACATGTAATTAAATCATTATATATATATATATATATATATATATAAATATATATGTATATATCAATAAAAAATATGTCAAATATCGGAGAAGCATATACTGCTAGATTAGCTCGATAACGCCAGGAAGCAATCAAAAATATATTCTTTTGAGAGATTCGCTTCTAAGAAAACTTCAATAACACCAGGAGTCACAAGTTGATTACGTAAAAGGTACAGAAATATTATTGAAACCTATTACTGCAACAACTGAGAAAGTCGTATGGGGAGATATCACTGATCCAGAAAAAAAGAAACGTCTTCTTGGGACAATACAAGAAACCGCTAGGGCAACACAAGAGATTTTACAAGATCTTCCAGCTAGAATAGCTGCCGCACAACCTCAACAAGATATTGATAAAATTTACACTGAAATAGCTGATGTAAAAAAGAAAAACTTGCATCTAAATCTAAAGCAAAAGGAGAAAATGTTGAATTGATTAGTAAATTTAAGGAAGGTGTTATTGAAGATCGTAAGGAAAAAGTTAATAAGAAGAATTTTTTTCGTGCTGCATATGATAGTTTTTCTCGAAAGTCTGATATTTTAAAACCTAAGTATGTTAAGATAAATGCTGATAACTATTTTAAATGGCTATATCGTGTGTACTACAATAAAATTCAGACTAGAAGTAATGACCCAGTATATAATGAATATATTAACGATATAAATAGATTTTAATTAGAAGAAACTCAACAGCAAATAGAACAACAACCTTGTAACAGAATTGTTACCGAGAGGATGGTGGATTAAATGAACAACACAAACACAATATGTGAAAGAAAATATAAATTTATGAAATAAATTATTAATGAAAAATAATGATGTATCAACACAATAACTCATGCGTTCAACCCACAATTACACTCACAACCATTCACAATACATGAATAAATGAAATATTAATACAAAATAAAACACAGATACAAAGGAATCTCTTGGACTATACACAGATCCAAAGAACCTTTACAAAAGTTATATTAACGCAAGTATAAATTACGATAATAAACACAAGCATCAAACTATACTATCGCACGTATGGATTGCGACAACTAGCACGAACATATACATGTATTTAATCAAGTTGCTAGCTTTTATTGAGAATCATGCAATGCCTTGAAATACTATTGTGATTTGAAATAACCATGTAAATACAACACTGTATTCAATTGTACTACAACTGCAACACACACATGTGTCTCGACCCTGTATAACCGTACGATTCACTAACAGATGAATCGCCGCCCAGTTTCCCCGAAGACCTAGGGTTGACTCAATACTTTTATCGGTCACTTGCCCTTCACGGATCCACCACAGTTATACGTACAGACAGCATACAACATCTACTAGAACTAACGTTCCTCAATACCCTAGATGTCGCCCCGGATGCTTACAACTCTAGACAGCTCCGACACTCGGACTTCTAGCTTTCCGGATATTTACACGTCACGACAGATGTAGACGGACAGACAATCTGACAGACAGACAGTCAGATACTTCAATTCGATTGCACAATAAATCAGCAACAATTTCAGCTACGATATCAGAGATGTTATCAGCCGACGTTATCAGAGATGTTTTCAGATGCGTTATCAGAGATTATCAGATGTTATCAGATGCGCTATCAGATGCGTTATCAGATGCGTTATCAGATGCGTTATCAGATGCGTTATCAGAGATGCTATCAGATGCGTTATCAGACATTATCATATGCGTTATCAGAGATTATCAGATGTTATCAGCCGACGTTATCAGATGCGTTATCAGCCCTTTGGCTGGAGATTGAAAGACGAGCTTATCTATCCTGTGATTAGATACTTTAGGTCCTGTAACATTGATCAAAAATATTCTGCCTTCTATACCCTCAAATAGGTGAGCAGAAATCACGGCAAGATTACCGTGCACTACGTGAAACAAATGTTCCGGATTTCATGTAATTCAAAATCAGGCACATGCAAATCGTTACATGCCGCTTACCTTGGGAAAAAACCACTTATTCACCCCAGGCAATGCATGTACGACGAAACAAAGAAAATGGTGAGATTAGTTTGTAAATCAAGAAGAAAATAAATTTAATTTTCGCCTAATTCTGTGACAATACCTCCCCCCTAAGAATAAAAATATACACATTTTTAAAACTAACACAGAATAGAAGAAAAATAACTACTGATGATATCTTACAACATTTACACTGGTTATACTACAATCTGGATTTTATTACTGGGCAAATTCATACAAATTTCCCATCATGCCCTACTCAAGTAGTCTGCGCCTATATTTTCAACTCCCTTTATTGACATTGTCGCTCTGTCTCTTGATGTACAACTTGAGCATGTTAGCATGGAATGTCTTTAAATTACCGTCCATGTCAATTTTATAGTCCATGTCACCTTTTACCTCCTTAACTTCATATTGACCTTTCCACTGGACTAATAACTTATTTGAGCTCGTTGGAAGAAGCAATAGAACCTGATCTCCCACAAGAAATTTCCTATTACGCGCTCTGCGGTTATAATACTTGGCATATCTGCGCCCCGATTTAATCAATTCGTCACATTCCATCTGGCATGTACTCTCAAGCTTATTTCTTAGATCTAACACGTACTGGTAAGTTGTTTTTATTTCCTCGTTCGCGACGTCACTAGTCCATAGTTCGCGTAGTATCCGCATCGGGCCTCGAACTGTCCTACCGTACAACAGTTCGAAGGGTGAAAACCCTAAACTTTCCTGCGGTACTTCACGGTTCGCGAACAGAACAGCGTTTAAATAACGGTCCCAGTCTTGCGGACGTTCCGCGCACAGCATGCTTTTCAGGGTACCATTAAACTTCTCTACCAGTCCATTGCACATCGGATGGTATGGGGTAGTGTTTAGCTGTTTGATGGATAACAGCCTACTTATTTCACCCATGAGGTCAGAGGTGAATTGGGCACCACAATCAGTGAGGATTTCTTCTGGCACCCCTACCCTACTGAAGATATCAACTAATGCTTCAGCTACCCTTTCCGTTTCAATAGTTGGTAACGCTACGGCTTCGGGGTATCTGGTCGCGTAATCAACCAGAGTAAGAATATACCGATTCTTTCTTTCGGTAACCGGGTGTATTGGTCCTACAATATCTACTGCCACTCTTTTAAACGGTGTATCTATTAATGGCATTTGTCCTAAGGGCACCCTTGTGACCCTTCCCTTACAGACGGTTTTCTGACATACGTCGCACGACCTACAGAACCGTGTGACATCGCCATCAACACCGGGCCAGTAGAATTCTGCGACTACCCTGCTAGTGGTCTTAGCCTTACCTAGGTGTCCTACCATGCTTGACTCATGCGCCACCCTAAGTACTTGAGATCTATATCTCTGGGGTACGACCACTTGCCAATACTTCTTACCCTCCCGAGCGCTAAACTCCCTATGAATTAATCCGTTCTTGCGTACGAATCTCGAGCTACCCCCACGCTTGCAGTGTTTAATCGCGCCGGACGTGATTTTCTCAACAATTGATTTGATGGATTCATCATGTTCTTGCTCTTGTTTGAAATCATCACGCGAAATTCCGGAGATCGATTCAGGGACTATTAATTTATGAAACGCGGTTTTCTCTCGCCGTGTTTGCGCTCGCGTTTCGACTGCCTGAGCCAATGGTATTTTAAAATCTGCCATGGTTGGAAGACGGGAACCTTCAACATTACCGATCGTCAGATCGTAAATAGGGTTTTCCATACAAAGAGCATCAACAGTTCCCGTTAGGAAAGGTGTTTTTACTGTGATCCTTGCTACGGGAATGCGACCGATCGTCTGATCAAGTAACATACATGGGGACTCCCACCCGAGCATTTGGTTATCCTGCACGAGACTCCGTTTGATCACTACGCCCGTGCAACCAGTGTCACGTAATACTACGACTTCTCGACCGTTGACAAACTCTCTCGCGGTTGGTACACGTGCTTCGGGAAATAGACACGTGCCAAGCGAATGAATACAAGGTTCTACCTGTACGATATTACCAGATATACCTTTACTTTGTATAGCCACTGCCACCTTATGTACAAGTCTCTTTCTTTTAGGACAGTCTTTTTGAACATGACCCCATGCATTACACAAGAAACATTGCACACGCTGAATAACTGGATTCCTAACTGACCTATTTACCTCAGCTGATTTTACAAGCTCCCTAGGCATAGGTCTCACAGACTGGTTTCCAGACTTAAAATCTTTTAAAACCACATTCTGGGTTCCCCCATGAGCTTCGGCAAAGAAATCGGCTTGCTTAGCCATATCTTTTACGTTTGTGAAGACTTTCTCCTTCAGAAATTGATCTAATTCTCGCCCAACTGTATTAAATAATTGATCTCTGAGCAAGAAATCAGTCAATCCTTCAAACGTTTTCACCGCTTTGCCGCATTCAATCCACAGTTCAAAATAGTTCGCAATTCTCACGGTGAACTGACCAAAGGTTTCTCCCTTATCGGGCTTGCTATACCTGAACTTTTTACGAAAACCCTGTTCAGTGAGCTCGTACCTTTTGAGAAGTGCTTCCTTTAGGACGTCATACTTAAACACATCGTCCCTAGGAAGTCGCGAGTATACATCCAGCGCTTTACCTTTTAATAGCGCACTGAGATGCAGTGCCCAGTCATTTTGACTCCACTTTTGGTTTTCGGCATACCGCTCAAACCGATGAAGATAACTATCCATGTTATCTTTTTCATCGTCAAAAGGAGGTAATTTGGGGCCCCTTAATTTGCTAAAGGCAGAATCGTGCTCTCTTCCAGATGTTGCTAACTCTACCTTACGCTCATGATCCCGTTGCTTTGCTTTTTCATCTAACTCTATTCGCTTTTGCTCCGCTTCCATTTCCCATCCTATCCTATCCTTTTCGGCCTGCTTCTCTAATTCTATCTTTTCCCTTTGGGCCTGCTTCTCTAATTCTATCTTTTCCTTCTCAATGGCCCATTTCCTATCTTCGGATTCCCTTTCTAATTCCCTTGACCTTACCCTTTCTTCCCTTTCCCGGGCTTGTTCTCCCTGAATAAATTTCCTTAAGCTTTCACCTTCATATCCAAATTCTTTGCCTAAGGCAACCAAGTCCTTAAGGGATGACATGACAATGACAATTGTAATATGAATATAGATAGGTAACCAAACCAATGCTTTAAACACGTTTATACTGGACACACGGACCTAGATAAACTAAACAAAAATAAACCCCAACTTGAGTATTATCTTGTCAAGAAGGTCACGCTCAAATATAAACATTAAATGTATACTTTCACAAAAATGATTGACAGTTCACTTAATCAAGCGATCCCACTTCTGACACCATTGTAACAGAATTGTTACCGAGAGGATGGTGGATTAAATGAACAACACAAACACAATATGTGAAAGAAAATATAAATTTATGAAATAAATTATTAATGAAAAATAATGATGTATCAACACAATAACTCATGCGTTCAACCCACAATTACACTCACAACCATTCACAATACATGAATAAATGAAATATTAATACAAAATAAAACACAGATACAAAGGAATCTCTTGGACTATACACAGATCCAAAGAACCTTTACAAAAGTTATATTAACGCAAGTATAAATTACGATAATAAACACAAGCATCAAACTATACTATCGCACGTATGGATTGCGACAACTAGCACGAACATATACATGTATTTAATCAAGTTGCTAGCTTTTATTGAGAATCATGCAATGCCTTGAAATACTATTGTGATTTGAAATAACCATGTAAATACAACACTGTATTCAATTGTACTACAATTGCAACACACACATGTGTCTCGACCCTGTATAACCGTACGATTCACTAGCAGATGAATCGCCGCCCAGTTTCCCCGAAGACCTAGGGTTGACTCAATACTTTTATCGGTCACTTGCCCTTCACGGATCCACCACAGTTATGCGTACAGACAGCATACAACATCTACTAGAACTAACGTTCCTCAATACCCTAGATGTCGCCCCGGATGCTTACAACTCTAGACAGCTCCGACACTCGGACTCCTAGCTTTCCGGATATTTACACGTCACGACAGATGTAGACGGACAGACAATCTGACAGACAGACAGTCAGATACTTCAATTCGATTGCACAATAAATCAGCAACAATTTCAGCTACGATATCAGAGATGTTATCAGCCGACGTTATCAGAGATGTTTTCAGATGCGTTATCAGAGATTATCAGATGTTATCAGATGCGCTATCAGATGCGTTATCAGATGCGTTATCAGATGCGTTATCAGATGCGTTATCAGAGATGCTATCAGATGCGTTATCAGACGTTATCATATGCGTTATCAGAGATTATCAGATGTTATCAGCCGACGTTATCAGATGCGTTATCAGCCCTTGGCTGGAGATTGAAAGACGAGCTTATCTATCCTGTGATTAGATACTTTAGGTCCCGTAACATTGATCAAAAATATTCTGCCTTCTATACCCTCAAATAGGTGAGCAGAAATCACGGCAAGATTACCGTGCACTACGTGAAACAAATGTTCCGGATTTCATGTAATTCAAAATCAGGCACATGCAAATCGTTACATGCCGCTTACCTTGGGAAAAAACCACTTATTCACCCCAGGCAATGCATGTACGACGAAACAAAGAAAATGGTGAGATTAGTTTGTAAATCAAGAAGAAAATAAATTTAATTTTCGCCTAATTCTATGACAATACCTCCCCCCTAAGAATAAAAATATACACATTTTTAAAACTAACACAGAATAGAAGAAAAATAACTACTGATGATATCTTACAACATTTACACTGGTTATACTACAATCTGGATTTTATTACTGGGCAAATTCATACAAATTTCCCATCATGCCCTACTCAAGTAGTCTGCGCCTATATTTTCAACTCCCTTTATTGACATTGTCGCTCTGTCTCTTGATGTACAACTTGAGCATGTTAGCATGGAATGTCTTTAAATTACCGTCCATGTCAATTTTATAGTCCATGTCACCTTTTACCTCCTTAACTTCATATGGACCTTTCCACTGGACTAATAACTTATTTGAGCTCGTTGGAAGAAGCAATAGAACCTGATCTCCCACAAGAAATTTCCTATTACGCGCTCTGCGGTTATAATACTTGGCATATCTGCGCCCCGATTTAATCAATTCGTCACGTTCCATCTGGCATGTACTCTCAAGCTTATTTCTTAGATCTAACACGTACTGGTAAGTTGTTTTTATTTCCTCATTCGCGACGTCACCAGTCCATAGTTCGCGTAGTATCCGCATCGGGCCTCGAACTGTCCTACCGTACAACAGTTCGAAGGGTGAAAACCCTAAACTTTCCTGCGGTACTTCACGGTTCGCGAACAGAACAGCGTTTAAATAACGGTCCCAGTCTTGCGGACGTTCCGCGCACAGCATGCTTTTCAGGGTACCATTAAACTTCTCTACCAGTCCATTGCACATCGGATGGTATGGGGTAGTGTTTAGCTGTTTGATGGATAACAGCCTACTTATTTCACCCATGAGGTCAGAGGTGAATTGGGCACCACAATCAGTGAGGATTTCTTCTGGCACCCCTACCCTACTGAAGATATCAACTAATGCTTCAGCTACCCTTTCCGTTTCAATAGTTGGTAACGCTACGGCTTCGGGGTATCTGGTCGCGTAATCAACCAGAGTAAGAATATACCGATTCTTTCTTTCGGTAACCGGGTGTATTGGTCCTACAATATCTACTGCCACTCTTTTAAACGGTGTATCTATTAATGGCATTTGTCCTAAGGGCACCCTTGTGACCCTTCCCTTACAGACGGTTTTCTGACATACGTCGCACGACCTACAGAACCGTGTGACATCGCCATTAACACCGGGCCAGTAGAATTCTGCGACTACCCTGCTAGTGGTCTTAGCCTTACCTAGGTGTCCTACCATGCTTGACTCATGCGTCACCCTAAGTACTTGAGATCTATATCTCTGGGGTACGACCACTTGCCAATACTTCTTACCCTCCCGAGCGCTAAACTCCCTATGAATTAATCCGTTCTTGCGTACGAATCTCGAGCTACCCCCACGCTTGCAGTGTTTAATCGCGCCGGACGTGATTTTCTCAACAATTGATTTGATGGATTCATCATGTTCTTGCTCTTGTTTGAAATCATCACGCGAAATTCCGGAGATCGATTCAGGGACTATTAATTTATGAAACGCGGTTTTCTCTCGCCGTGTTTGCGCTCGCGTTTCGACTGCCTGAGCCAATGGTATTTTAAAATCTGCCATGGTTGGAAGACGGGAACCTTCAACATTACCGATCGTCAGATCGTAAATAGGGTTTTCCATACAAAGAGCATCAACAGTTCCCGTTAGGAAAAGTGTTTTTACTGTGATCCTTGCTACGGGAATGCGACCGATCGTCTGATCAAGTAACATACATGGGGACTCCCACCCGAGCATTTGGTTATCCTGCACGAGACTCCGTTTGATCACTACGCCCGTGCAACCAGTGTCACGTAATACTACGACTTCTCGACCGTTGACAAACTCTCTCGCGGTTGGTACACGTGCTTCGGGAAATAGACACGTGCCAAGCGAATGAATACAAGGTTCTACCTGTACGATATTACCAGATATACCTTTACTTTGTATAGCCACTGCCACCTTATGTACAAGTCTCTTTCTTTTAGGACAGTCTTTTTGAACATGACCCCATGCATTACACAAGAAACATTGCACACGCTGAATAACTGGATTCCTAACTGACCTATTTACCTCAGCTGATTTTACAAGCTCCCTAGGCATAGGTCTCACAGACTGGTTTCCAGACTTAAAATCTTTTAAAACCACATTCTGGGTTCCCCCATGAGCTTCGGCAAAGAAATCGGCTTGCTTAGCCATATCTTTTACGTTTGTGAAGACTTTCTCCTTCAGAAATTGATCTCATTCTCGCCCAACTGTACTAAATAATTGATCTCTGAGCAAGAAATCAGTCAATCCTTCAAACGTTTTCACCGCTTTGCCGCATTCAATCCACAGTTCAAAATAGTTCGCAATTCTCACGGTGAACTGACCAAAGGTTTCTCCCTTATCGGGCTTGCTATACCTGAACTTTTTACGAAAACCCTGTTCAGTGAGCTCGTACCTTTTGAGAAGTGCTTCCTTTAGGACGTCATACTTAAACACATCGTCCCTAGGAAGTCGCGAGTATACATCCAGCGCTTTACCTTTTAATAGCGCACTGAGATGCAGTGCCCAGTCATTTTGACTCCACTTTTGGTTTTCGGCATACCGCTCAAACCGATGAAGATAGCTATCCATGTTATCTTTTTCATCGTCAAAAGGAGGTAATTTGGGGCCCCTTAATTTGCTAAAGGCAGAATCGTGCTCTCTTCCAGATGTTGCTAACTCTACCTTACGCTCATGATCCCGTTGCTTCGCTTTTTCATCTAACTCTATTCGCTTTTGCTCCGCTTCCGTTTCCCATCCTATCCTATCCTTTTCGGCCTGCTTCTCTAATTCTATCTTTTCCCTTTGGGCCTGCTTCTCTAATTCTATCTTTTCCTTCTCAATGGCCCATTTCCTATCTTCGGATTCCCTTTCTAATTCCCTTGACCTTACCCTTTCTTCCCTTTCCCGGGCTTGTTCTTCCTGAATAAATTTCCTTAAGCTTTCACCTTCATATCCAAATTCTTTGCCTAAGGCAACCAAGTCCTTAAGGGATGACATGACAATGACTATTGTAATATGAATATAGATAGGTAACCAAACCAATGCTTTAAACACATTTATACTGGACACACGGACCTAGATAAACTAAACAAAAATAAACCCCAACTTGAGTATTATCTTGTCAAGAAGGTCACGCTCAAATATAAACATTAAATGTATACTTTCACAAAAATGATTGACAGTTCACTTAATCAAGCGATCCCACTTCTGACACCATTGTAACAGAATTGTTACCGAGAGGATGGTGGATTAAATGAACAACACAAACACAATATGTGAAAGAAAATATAAATTTATGAAATAAATTATTAATGAAAAATAATGATGTATCAACACAATAACTCATGCGTTCAACCCACAATTACACTCACAACCATTCACAATACATGAATAAATGAAATATTAATACAAAATAAAACACAGATACAAAGGAATCTCTTGGACTATACACAGATCCAAAGAACCTTTACAAAAGTTATATTAACGCAAGTATAAATTACGATAATAAACACAAGCATCAAACTATACTATCGCACGTATGGATTGCGACAACTAGCACGAACATATACATGTAATTAATCAAGTTGCTAGCTTTTATTGAGAATCATGCAATGCCTTGAAATACTATTGTGATTTGAAGTAACCATGTAAATACAACACTGTATTCAATTGTACTACAATTGCAACACACACATGTGTCTCGACCCTGTATAACCGTACGATTCACTAACAGATGAATCGCCGCCCAGTTTCCCCGAAGACCTAGGGTTGACTCAATACTTTTATCGGTCACTTGCCCTTCACGGATCCACCACAGTTATACGTACAGACAGCATACAACATCTACTAGAACTAACGTTCCTCAATACCCTAGATGTCGCCCCGGATGCTTACAACTCTAGACAGCTCCGATACTCGGACTTCTAGCTTTCCGGATATTTACACGTCACGACAGATGTAGACGGACAGACAATCTGACAGACAGACAGTCAGATACTTCAATTCGATTGCACAATAAATCAGCAACAATTTCAGCTACGATATCAGAGATGTTATCAGCCGACGTTATCAGAGATGTTTTCAGATGCGTTATCAGAGATTATCAGATGTTATCAGATGCGCTATCAGATGCGTTATCAGATGCGTTATCAGATGCGTTATCAGAGATGCTATCAGATGCGTTATCAGACGTTATCAGATGCGTTATCAGAGATTATCAGATGTTATCAGCCGACGTTATCAGATGCGTTATCAGAGATTATCAGATGTTATCAGCCGACGTTATCAGATGCGTTATCAGAGATTATCAGATGTTATCAGCCGACGTTATCAGATGCGTTATCAGAGATTATCAGATGTTATCAGCCGACGTTATCAGAAGCGTTATCAGCCCTTTGGCTGGAGATTGAAAGACGAGCTTATCTATCCTGTGATTAGATACTTTAGGTCCCGTAATATTGATCAAAAATATTCTGCCTTCTATACCCTCAAATAGGTGAGCAGAAATCACGGCAAGATTACCGTGCACTACGTGAAACAAATGTTCCGGATTTCATGTAATTCAAAATCAGGCACATGCAAATCGTTACATGCCGCTTACCTTGGGAAAAAACCACTTATTCACCCCAGGCAATGCATGTATGACGAAACAAAGAAAATGTTGAGATTAGTTTGTAAATCAAGAAGAAAATAAATTTAATTTTTGCCTAATTCTTTGACAAACCTCCCAGTATCAGATACCTCCACCTCTGCAACAAACAGAACAACAAGGGATGATGTTGGAAGCTGAAAAATTTAGAAGTGATTAAATAAAAGAAAAGGTGAAACAAAAAAAGGAAGGGGTGGAACAGATAATAGAAAATGTGAAACAAATGGACAAGAGAGAGAGGGAACAAAAAGAAGCTACTACAGGAAGTGGTCTAATAAATAATCTTATCACTTGCCCTGACAACGTCATCGCTGACGTGGACAAACTAGAAATTCTCATAGGAGGTAAACGCGCTGAAAATACTTCTCATGAAATTAACAACGAAATATCGGATATCTGTCGACGAATATTCCCGGTGGTATCATGGACATCAATACCTATCGGGACTTTATCGATGAAATTACAGATGACTAAATCCCTTGATACATAATTTAGATCATGGTGAATGAGTAAATAAAATGATCGTACACAATACGTATCGTAGACCAAGAATGCTCAGAGTAGAAAATTTAAATTCACGATTACCAGTTTATGAAATAACCTACGGAGATGGACTTGGTGATGTTCTTCGGGGTTTATTTACCAGGATAGCCCCAAAAGCAATGCCAATTGCAAAACAATTATCAATAATGAAAGCTATTGATGTTATTAGCGACAAAGCTCGTAGCGCAATCGGTGATCTTGCCGGTAAAGCGTTTTCTGCGGTCAAGGACAGAATTTTACGGTTATTACGACGAAAAAAACAAATGTAATTACCATTTACTGAATTATGCCTGCAAATGAAATTACAGTAATAAATCAGGCTGCAACCCAAAGATTAACGGATCTGGCTAACGCATCGTTAAAAGAAAAGGAAGATAACATAACCGCTAGTCTGATAGCAGGAATTGGTCTTCAGAGATAATTACAATTTAGATCATAGTAATTACAATAAAATGTTTAAGCGTGAAATTGATTAAGCATTGGATATGGGTGAACCAGTTCATAAAAATGAATCCTTGCGCGATTATCAATAGTATTCTTACGATGCAGTACAACCAAATCAACTTGGAAGAATCGAATTACGAGTTCAAGATACAAGTCGGTATTTCTTACCAGCTGAAGCATTTATTGAAGTCGCAGGTCAACTTATAAAAGCAGATGATACAGATTATGGAATCGGTGACAAAGTTGGTTTTGTCAATAATGGTATCGTGGCGTTATTGAGCAGTGCTACCTATATGATCGATGGAAAACACATCGAATCATGCCTGGAAAATGTTGATATTACTACAACGATACTTGGTCTAGCACGATATTCCGATGACTATTCAAGAACAGCCGGTCCATCAATGATGTTTACAAAGGATACGAATGATCATCCAAAAAACAGAAATGTAACGATGAATGAACTGAAATTGCGTCAATGAATGAAATTTCAATCTCGGATTCGCGGCACATAGATCAATGTTAAATGCAAACGAGATGTTTTCATGTGCGATTCCATTATCTCATATTTTGGGATTTTGCAGAGATGTTAAGAAGGTTATGTTCGGTGCTAAACACACTGTGGTACTTAACAGACAAGAATCCGACAATGATGCAATCTGGCGAGCCGGAGGTGATGCTGGTGAAGAAGTAATAACAAAATTTTCATTGTGGATGCCAGTAGTGGTTCCATCTGTCGATGAAGAAAATAAATCCGATGGTTTTTGACACTTAATGATACCGAGGTTAGTTTAAGAATAAATGTACATCAAGAACCTGCCGATGAAGTTATTTTGAATTTTTAACATAATAAAGTTGCACGTGCATATCATCGTTTAATGTCATTTATCGGGCGTGATCTAAATGTAGATACCGGTTTGCAAATATCACAAAAGGATTTCACAACATTATATTCGATTTATTACTTTTCGCTGGAACATTTAGATTTATTTACACAATCTGTTGTTGATAAATATTTTCGAGCTCAAGTAGGTTATTTTCCTCCTGGTGCTGTAGGTCCACATGTTGTTCCTGCTGGTTTCGGAGCGACAGCTGTTATACTTAGCGATAGAGGAGTATCACTCGAGGGTGTTGGTGGACGAATGCGAGTCATTGATGCACCCGTAGAGAACATGTAATTAAAATCAATCAAGTAAATATAAAAATGTCGTATAGTCATGTTAACGCAAATCTGACTCAAGGTCAGATAAACAGATTACAATCAAAAAACGCAAATCAGTGTGGGGCAAAAATAACATTAAAGAAAAAACAAATGATTGGTGGTCCGAACAAATTATTGTTAACCGGTAATCAGCTTAAACGTTTCAATAAAGCTCTGGTATCAAAAACTGGAGTTCAACTTAAATTTTCTCCAAGTGCCATCAAAGATATGATTAAATCAGGAGGTATATTTCCACTTTTTGCAGCAATACCAGCATTAATTGCTGCGGAAGCACCTGCAGTTGCAAAAGTAGCTGCGTTAGGTGCTGTTGGAACCGCCGCTGGAATGGCATTAAAGAAAGCAACAGGAAAAGGGTATAAAAAGGGACGCGGTCTCAGACTACCGGGAACTTATCTAGGAAAAGGACTGAGACTTCCAGGAATGTAATACCGATGTCAAATTTTGATCTGATAAATTGTGCTTAAAAATTAAACTAAAACATTTTAGAGGAGTGTTTATACGCGATCAATTACCCAAAAAACCACATCACGTTGAAACCGGTACCATCAATCTTGGTTCGAATTCGGTCCAGGAACTCACTGGGTTACATATGCAATTGATCCACGCGGAATTGTTTATTTTGATTCGTACGGACTATTACCACCAGTTGAGTTTTTAAATTATATTAATCAATTACCTGCCAAGGTTTGGTATTCAACGTTACCGACACAGACAATGACAGACCCACCGATATGTGGTCGTGAATCCATCGCTGTACTTGATGCGATATCAAAATCAACTAAACCACGTCATATTGTACACGAATACACAAGTAATCGTTGGACAGGTATTTAAAACTTGTACATATATATAATGGTTGATATTTACGGAAGATCGTTGATCAGAGAAACTGACAAAGGAACCGATAAAGATTTCGACGCATCAAAATATGCAACACGAGATGACCTAGCTGGGGTTGACCGAGATGAAGTTGTTATTTTTCAGGACAAACACGGTGTTTTGAAGACAAGTAATATTAAGTAGAATGATATAGTTCGTAGGGTTCTTGGCGCTGCTATGGATACTATTCCAGTATTTACCGACAGCGGAAAAATACGAGATTCAGGAATATCGATAGAATATATCAGGAGTGCAATTATAAAAAATGTTCAAAAATGATTAACAGCGTAACGTGGTGTATTACAGGAGAACTTTCCATGAACAGAAATAAAATAACTGTCTTGAGAGATCCAACATCAGATGAAGATGCGGCAACAAAAAGATATGTTGACACTGTTGATGGTAAATTATCTACGTTAAAACCGAACATGATGCCGTTAGTGGTAAACTATCCACTTTAAAAACCGAATACGAAACTCACATAAACGATCACAATACCGTAGACGGAAAATTATCTACGTTGAGAGCCGAGTATGACGTTCACTTAGGTGCGTTTTACAAGTCTCTGTAGAAATTTCAGAAATATCGATGAAATTGCAGATATATTCTTCGGAAAACCATGAATCGTTGATACGAAACTTTCTGATATTAAAACATCAATCGATACGAGTAAGAAAACACAGGAAGATATTGTAAGTGATGCTCATGATATTATTAATAAAATTGATCTCCTTGAAAAATATCAGGGTAAAATTCTCCACAGGTGGATTAACAACGTCGTATACACAATATCATCAGGATCAAAAACATGGTCCCAACAAAATAATACTAAAAAACATATCGGGAAGTTACTGGCGTGTACAGCTTGTGTTTAGTAGTGCAAACTTCGAGATATTTACCACGTCTCCATGGCGTCACTCAACGGACAAGTTTTCTGGAACCGTATCTGTTATATTAAACAGTGGAAACGAGGAAACATTTATCCTGGTTGCATCCGACAAGAAATTAACTGCAGCAACGATCTGGTGGTGTCTAGAATTTGTTGCCGAAACACCTCAATTGATTATAGCGTAAATAATATGGACTGCAGATACAATCAAGCGCTTGAGTGGCAAGATAAATTAAAATCTATCGTTGATACTTACACCATAAAAGTAAAAAATATCACAGACGTGTAATTGTCATTCACATAATTGTATACTCAGTCTCCGCGGTTGTTGCTGGAGCAGGTCTTTTATTATCCGCGGTAACAATGACATCATCTGCGATCATAACGATCTGTGTTTCAGCGTCAACTGCGATCGCTGCAGTTTTTAATATAAGCGCAAAAAAATATCGACGTGGACGAGTGAAAAATTATCTGATTATGTGGTGAAGTTACACGCGGCAACGGCATCGTACTCTAAACTGTCTTAGTTAATATCTGAAAGCCTCAACGATGCTTCAATATCCGATTCTATGTTCGCATTAATGACTAAGATATTCTCCGAAGCAATGACTGTTATAGAATCTACACCCATTAAAGTTACAGATAAATAGATGAATGTCAGCACAAGAACAATTGCAACAGATTACCACGAATACAACACCGGTGAAAACAACTATGATATCAGTGAGCACAACCAATCCTGAATTTAGTATTAATTTTCCAACTGCAATTTCAGCAAGGGAGATTGCACTTGCACAACTATGAGTATATCATAGTTGGCCAAATATTAGATCTGAACCATTTTGTGGATTACCTCCAAATAATTCGCTTGTACTTGCCAACAAAAATAAACCAGAGGGAACCCTAGATTTCTTTGTTGTTTTATCCCCACAGGTAGTTATCAGATTGAACAAATCAACGATGAATTCCAGCGCAGAATAAAATGAACAACAAACAAAGAATCAAAAACAACTATTACTGTTGACGAACCAACATTAGCATCTGTGATTAAAGTAAAATCTCCCGATTACGTTGTAGATATTAATCGATCATCGATAAAAACTGTTCTAGGATGGCCTGATGAAACTCCACCAAATCCTGATGATGTTCTCGGATTTAACAATAATCCAGATGCTGAAGGCAGACATATTTCACCAGAGATTTTAAATATAACCTCAATGATTGCAGTCAATCTTGTATGTGATGTAATCGATGGTAGTTATCAAACAGAACTTGGGATATCAAATCAAGCTCAACAAGGATACGTTCTTAACACTGTTACTCCAATGGTTCCTCCTGGATCCTTGATCGCGCAAGAACCAATCAATCTAGCTTATCTACGCACGCATAATCAATACTTGTCAAGAATTAATTTTAAACTCACCGACCAGAGTTGACACTTGATTGATTTACGTGGCGAAGTTTTACTGATAAATCTCAATGTGAAATCTTAAGATTTTTATCGTAAACGATTTTTTTATCTTGATTCACGAATTAATCAGATAAATATTACATCTGTACCAGCACGTAAAGGTTTTTATACACGACAAGAAAGCACATGGAAATGCAATCAATTTTAATATTTACACAGTCTTCATTCAACATCGTTGATATAGTCATTGATGAGTTCGGTGACGAAGATTTTTTACTGACACAAGAACAGTTAGATAGATTGCGGCGAGAACATATTTCTATGATCACATGTGACCGAGATCAGATTATAAACTACGCGCATTCATGCATTAAACTTGATGAACTTAAAAGAATATTATATAGTTCTGAATAAAAATCTGAATTCAGTAAAACAGAATATCTCTTTACAGATTTAATAAAATTTCATCTTTTTTTCTCCATTTTAGTAAATTTTTTCTAGAAAATCTGTCAGATTTCTGATTTTTGAAAGGTAAAAACCCCAGCAATTCTCTAAATAATTTATCTATAAATCGTAAAATGTGCCATGTTCTCCTCATAAATCAACTAAAATCGGATATATTGTTACAAAAACAAATAGAAAAAACATACCAAAAAAGATGAAATTAACGGTTTATTGAAAAATCATTTAGAGAACCGCTCGGGGTTTCACCCTACAAATTTTACGATTTTGATAGATTTTTCAACGATATTTCGACTAAAATGGGTAAAAAAGAGATGAAATTTCATCAAAAATTACAAATCTGAATAAAACAAATATTATAACAGAATAAAATAACAGAACTGTAGAGGAATTAATCCAAGCTGCCATCGGTAACAGCGTTTTCATTTATAATCTGTTTTAGTTGTCTCACGCGTTTGTTGATAATTTTGTTCGTTTCATATTCGTGAGACAGTTTTGATTTAATATTTTCTACTGAGATAAAAAGTGATACAAACTTATTTACTTCTGTATCTGTTACCATTGATAAGGACTGGAACATTATAGACTGTATGTTTTTTTTATCAGCCTAAGCTCCGTTGATAGTGTATAACCACCTTCAAGATTTCATTGTTGAATTGACTCGAAATTAAAAATTATTTTTTCTGAATCGAGTTGTATATATTTTTAATTTTTTAATTTTTTTACTGCAGATATTATAGCATTAATATTTTCAATGTTCAAATATATATCATATATATTGAAATAAAAAAATAAATTTTGGACAGCGACAAAATAAATCACGATCTACGGTGAAATATGTAACATGGAGTTATCTCCCATTTTTCAGTTTATTTACAGTTCAGTAGTATACGAGAGGAGAGAGATAGCACATTTTTTTATACTGAACATCATAGTAATATATTTTACTGAAAATGCCCCCCCCAAAAAAAAAAAAAAATTAAAAAAATAGTAAAGTAATATCTACAGAGAGACAGTGTCTCCCTTCAACAGTATTGAAATGTAATTTTTTGTTTATATTTTTTTGAAAATGCTGTATTAGTAATATTTTCTGCGAATTATTGTACCGAACGTGTGTGAATATCAAAAACTTTACCAGCTGCATAATTGATGGGAATATTATTATTTCGTCCGTGTCTGTGTTGATAGATTTAATCGCCCTCCTTACAATTGTTCTTTCATACTTTCCAGTATTACCACATACTTTGATTTTAATTTATATGTTCTACTACAAGACCGTCTTCGATCACCCCAAGGAAACATTCGTCGACGAACCTATGACAGAGATATGTTTTTTTTTTCGAAATCGAATATGAGATAACCAGTATTAATAACAAAACCGACTGGGTTTTTTCGTATACAGTGTTTAATAACACCATCACGATTTGTTTCGTAGTTTGTTATGATAGGATGTCTCATAAATTCCTTTTGCTCCATTATATATAAATATCTTATTTTTAAATCATTATTTGCTTTGATCTTAACTTTGAAATCTAATCAGATAATCTTCCGGGGTTTTTATAATCCTTCGCTATCATTATTTTTTTAACATAATATCGTTTCAGTTCTCTGTATCTTTTACCACCACATTGCACACACAAGCGTGTTTCGACTCGTACTCCAATACCACATTGTAAGCACGGTTTTGGTCCTAGACTTCCATCTCGGACACGTTTCGAGTGGATTCCGCAGAATTGGTTTTCGTAAGATCTATTACAAGGAGTAACGGAGCCGATCATCAAACACTTGCAGAGATTCCTTGTTTTAATCAGTATATATATATACATATATATATATATATATATATATATATATATATATATATATATGTGATTTTTTTTAACATAAATTTGTTCTAAAAGATTCTAGAAGATCACGTGACCCCTTTCTTGTTTACGTAAAAATAGGTATATAAATTATGTTTTGGAGCGAATTATTTAGTAGAAATTGGGCTGTTAGAATATTAAGTTGTGACGTTTTGACTTATTTTAAATTACCTTGTATTGGAAAATATTTCAATTCGTTTGGATCAAGAAGAATTATTGTGTTATTTATCTGGAAAAGAATTGTGCTCATAGAATTTTATTACCAAGAACTGACTTCATTAAGTAACATCGTCTTAAATCTTGGATACTTCGCTGGGATTCGAACTGGGAATTATTTGGACATTTTATTACCAGGACTTTTGCAATTTCTCTAGTGGATAATATTTTGAATTAGTTTTGGATTAATTTTGGAATCCATTCTTAAAACCGTAAGTTTATTTTTGTTTCCTGGAAAATATGTATCCTCAATAAACTGTTTAAGTTTTTACAAGCTTGTTATTCTCACTCTTTCTATGTTACTGTTTATTCGAGCCTAAGCACGTAACAATATCATCAATCATGCTCCATGGGGTGAATGGAGAATGAAAAAGGAAACTAAAAAAGGAAATCAGCAGATGTTCCAATCAAAGATATTTACCGTAGAAATAATCAGATATTAAAACCATCGTCTGCACCATCAATATATGATCCCGTAACTAGACACAAAACAATTTATCTCAATGGACATGGAAGATCAGGAAAGACGACACGTGCGATTGAACTATTTCAGAATTCAGATATGATCGTTTTGACACCTACACACAGTCTTGCGCTAGAAATGACCCAACGAGAAACACAGTCATGTACTTATTACAGTTTTTTCAGATGGAGCGGAGACACATGGAATCATGATCGAATGGGAAATAAATATATTCCGAAGATTATAGTTTGGGATGAAATATGTACTGTATCGCTAGAATATCTAAAAATATTTCTTGATTGGTTGACGAAAAACACTGCTGTAATAATGTGTCGCGATCATGGTCAACCACCACCTTTTGTTGGACGGTCTCCACACGAATGGCTAAAAAGATCAGTTGACTGTTACGAAGAAATAACTGACGATCATAGAGCACTTAATTCAACATTAAGGGAGTTTAAAACATTAATCAGATTACAACCGAATAAAATGCAATGTGAAGTAATGCTTAATATAATTTCAGAAACATCTTTGAGCGACTTTTGGGATACGTGGAGACCAAATGATCTGATAATTGCAAGTAGAAAGCTAATTCGATACACACTTCAACAAAGATTATTTCTGCTACATAAAGAAAAATTCGCAGAGTTGCCGGTACCATTATGTTATCGCCCAGCATATACGCGACAACAGAATATTCTCGTTGACATACCAGGACAGACGGAGAAAAAAAAATCTCGTGTTGAATGATATTGTTTTAGTTGATGTAAATGTTGTTGATAGCGCTTTATCGGATTGGACGCTAGGATACGCCATGACAATACATTCATCTCAAGGATTAACTATTTCTGATACAGTTGTCTGGATTGTGGGCGATCATATCGAGTGGTCGAATTTAATTTATCTTGCGGTGTCTCGCATCAGGAAAATATCTCAGCTACGTAGGATTGTCGTGGATGCGTCAGAAATCACTGGCAATGTTGACAATTATATAGTAAGAAAAAAATTAGATAGCTATAAACAATGTGATAAAAAATATAAAAGCGACTTCGATCTTGACGTGCAATTTATCACAACATTGAAACCACAACAGGATAATCACTGTGCAAGCTGTAATTGTATAATGATGTGGCAATACTCGAGTAAAAATCCTAGACAATTTACCGTATATAGAAAAGATAACAGTCTTGGTCATACACGTGATAATGTGATGCTAACTTGTCTTGAATGTAATCGGCGTAGAGGTGCTAGTTAAGTGAATGTGGTGGTAATTGTGTGTCCTCGGGAATTACCTTTAATTGTTCACTTGTAAATCCACGTTGAAGCGCAGTTGAATCTAATCTGTAGATTGCAGGTCTACCTGTGGATCGTACCACGCTGGATATCTTGTGTGTTGTAATACTACAAATAGTATCTGTCGCTCTTTTCTTTCCCTCTCAAGTTCACCTCGTTCGTATAAATACCTGACGATGACATTACCTAATATTGGATGCGGTGAAACATTATGCTGTATTGATATATATTTCCTTGTACTCGCATTAATAGGTTTCATGGCAGTTGTTCGAGTAACCTCATTGTTTAATGCAGCTATCACACATGGTAATCTTGCAACCCATTCAATAGATCTTGTATCCTGAATGAATTCCTTCGCGTATTGATATCCAAATAATCGTTCAGCATGTGTTCTATTTAATTTTTCTACGATCGCTTGATCACGATGAATTTCAGGATGTCCTCGTCGTATTTTAACATTATTTCGCTTCATTAATGATGATACTACACCAAGAAATTCTTTGCCAGGATCAAATTGTAATAGTTGTGGCCATCGCAAGGGTCCTCGTCTATAAATTTGTTCGAAGGCGGATGCAACTTCAATAGCTGTTTTAGTTGATACTGGTTCTGTTCCTTTATATCTTCTTGCAACATCAACAACGGTTAATGCGTATTTAAATGTTACTTTACGCATACAATCATGAGGTAAAAACAAAATATCAGACTGATGAACTTCATTAGGAACATTAACATCACAATGTGCGTACTCGATTCGTTTAGGCGGTGGTAGGTAAATTTGCCACATTGCTTGTCGTGCTAACCACGCTGAGGCGGTAGAACGTGTAAAATTTGCTGCATTAGCGAGTTTATTGATTGCTGCTCTACCTTTCCAGTATCCTCTTGGGCTATAATAAATTGATTCCATTATAATTAGTTACCAGCTCTTATTGCTAATTTGGTTTTCATCGCAGATTTTACTAACCAAATGGCCAATCTTTCCTTGAGATTTTTTATTGAATTCAATGCATGAATCAATTTCACATTTGCGATATGTCGTTGTTCTAGATCTTTACTTTTATAAGCTACATCATGAACGTGACACGCTTTATCGATTGCATTTAATGGATATTCACCGGATTTTGGTTGATCTTGTTCATCAAGTCTGATATCAAGTCGAGTGCCAGGACCGCAGTAATTATATCCTGGAAGATGTTTTTCTAAGTGATATTTAGCCCACGGAGTCCCTGGAAATTTTGACATTAATGTTGCAATGTCACCACTGGGTTTTTTTCTGCCACATACGGAACATTTTCCACTGTATGTTATTCGTTTATTTTATGTTCTAACCGTAGATAAATCAGTAGTTAGAGTTTTAACTTTACAGCGTAAACAATATAAATCAATTATATAATATTATACCATGGATGTAATTGATTTTGCAGCGACACGAAAACGAGAACAGTAAAACATAATCCAGCGTTACCAAATTCGATTAGAATGATACTAATGACGACGTAATGCTAGATAAACGATCAAATCCGGCAAGAATATTTTCTCGAGGAAGACAAAAAAATACTGATGTTATTTATGTAACTCAGCGGTATACACAAATTCCGAAAGTAATCAGAGATAATAGCTGTATTTAATGAATTGATACACACACGCTAAGAAACATTCATCAGACCTGGTGTAGAGGGGATATGGATATAAATAAATTCAGAAATTTATTTTCACGTGCGCAAGCAACACCGTATGGTTTTATAACAATAAATCTGCATGATCCCAGGACAAGATATCGTGTAGGTACCGATCAAATATTTGGCTAATTTGTAGCAGCAGAGAGGGTACCCCTCGAGTCAGATTGATAAAATAACGATATCCTCTAACTAAATTAAATAGATACTATTTGATATATGAAATATTGTACATAGCTGCGTCAAGGAAACACAGATAAATGTAATAAAAAATGTCATGGAGAATACTGCAAGAAACATAAATATATCCTATCAAAGAAACCACATGCTGGTCCTCTACATTGTGTTGGATGCAATGATGGCGTTCGATGACAATATTGGATTTGTAATGAATGTGGTGGAGATAAATACAGAACTTTGATGGCGCATTACCGTCGTTGGATCGAAGAAGGGGTTTTGATACCTAGAACAGAAACCCCTCCAACCGAGGAAGAATATTACTCAAAGTTAAAAAAAAGTCTCAGATTGATTCTTTGTCTGAATTATTCATTTTGTTTGATTTATATACAAGATTTTTTTTATCCTCAGATTGACAATTTAACACATGGAGAGAGCAGCAGAGAGGCTCGACTACAACATTTGTTTGGGTCAATCTAAGTGTAGTCATTGAACTGACTTCTATGTTAGTCACCATCATTCGATTTGGTAATCAAAAAGGGTGACGTTTCGCTTTAGTCTGTTCACCCTCTTTGCTGCTTCTCAAAAATGTTTATTTTACTGTGCACTGTCAATGCTGTGAGTGATACGAAAAGATGGTGTTGATAACTGTTCTGCGGTTTTCAAGGAATGATATGATATAATTTATATTATGCCTGTTTTATGATGTACATTATGTGAAGTGTATTTCGTATGTTTTGATGTATATTATGTGAAGTGTATGACGTATGTTTTGATGTACATTATGTAAAATAATAATAATAATAATAATAATAATAATAATAATAATGAGGACTTTGTATAGCGCCTAATCTTTCGAAGCTCTAAGCGCTTTACACCATCAAAAATGATATGACTACACTACAGAACAACAAATGACAAAAACAATGAAATTGGAAAACTTAAAAACATGCTGAAAACATATAACATACAAAACATGATTAGGTCGCTAAATTTGTCCCTGCAGTCGAAACAGGTGAGTCTTAGGAGCACTCTTAAAATGGACCATAGTGTCTTTGTGTCTAATTTCAATGGGCAATTCGTTCCACGTCGCCGGGCCATGTGCTCTGATAGAGGTACTCTAAAGATGATCCGTGCAGTTGTATTTTGAACTTTTTGAAGTTTCTGGAGTAAATATTGTGACAAACCACACATCATTATTTAGTTACAATAGTCCAATCTTGAAAGTACAAATGAACACACAAGTGTTTTAGTGGTATCAACTGAAAGATATTTACGAATGGTACTGATGTGTCTCAATTCAAGATATGCAGCCTTGCATATGTTCATGACATGTTGGTGTAATGTGAGAGTACTGTCTAGAGTAACGCTTAGGTTCCGTACTGACTGTGAGAATTTAATGTTGGTGTTGCTGATATTTATTGTCTGAGGTAAAGGATGTGAATGAGAAAGTATTTGTGTTGTGATCAGAATAGCCTCAGTTTTATCATCATTCATCTGCAGCTTGTTACATGTCATCCATGATTTCACATCAGAAATGCCATTCTCTACTCCATGGATGATAGCATCAACTTCAGTTGGGTGGCTAGACTTGTATATTTGGGTGTCATCAGCATACAACTGGTGCGACACTGGGTGATGATCTATGACACTTGAGAGCGGCTGAGTATACAGAATGAAGAGAACAGGCCCAAGAACAGCTCCCTGTGGAACACCACAACATATGTCAACTGGGCTGGAGTGTATTCCATTTGCAGATATAATTTGTGTCCTGTTGACTAAGTAGGACTTGAACCACTGTAAGGTTATATTCTGAATGGCAAATACATGCTGGAGACAGTGAAGTAATATATCATGTAATATATCATTTGGCTAAATGGACTATGTTTGTGACGTTCTTCTTAGCGGCTTCGTAGACTTGTTTATGAATAGTGAGTCTGGTGAAAAGCCTAAGCCTCTCTGCCTTTCGGCGATGTCTTATAGCAGTGCGAAGCTGGACCCTAACACTGCTATACCATGGAGAACATTTTTTTAATTGATACTCTGCATTGTTGGCTGGGGCATGTTTTTCAAGCAATGAACGCAGGCAGTTAACAAGTTGTTCCGCTGTTGGATGGAAGAACGTTGTTTGGTTGTCTTTGATGTCATGCATGAATTTGGTTCTATTTATCATACGGAGGTTTCTCTTAGTAGCAAATAGAGGTGGAGGGTTAGGGACTGATACGTCGAGATGGCATACAATGCATAGGTGATCCGATGCAAGTTTGTGGGATACAAGGGTGGATTGCAGAATAATATCATCAGGTCTATAAATAAACCAGTATAAAATGTGACCAAGTTTATGGGTAAGTTGGTTAACTGACTGTTTAAGATTGAAAACTTGAATGGAATCTAGGAGTTTTGACATGTATGGTTTACCAGGAGAGTCAAAGTGAAAGTTGAAATCTCCAAGAATAATTAGGTTGCCACCTATCGAATTTCCATACTCTAGAAGATTTGGAAACTGCTCCTAAAAGAGAGATTCAGTCAGCTTGTTTTTTCTACTAGGAGGAGGACGGTAGAGACAGCAAAAATGGACCGACCTTTGTTCCAGTGTAAGCATTGTGAAATGTATGAGGTATGTTTTGATGTCCATTATGTGAAGATTATGACGTATGTTTTGATGTACATTATGTGAAGTGTATGACGTATGTTTTAATGTAATTGTTTACATGCACTGTAAAACAACTGTGTTATTGAATGTAACGCACCTACAATTATATAACAAAAAGATTTTGTAATAAAAACGTTGTACCGATATTACGCAGCAAGACAACGACCTTCTGCAGAAGTAAAATAATTAGAGGTCATACATAAATAAATCGAGGCAAAATTTAAAACGCTTATTAAAATTTCTACGCCAGTTTTTATAAATTATTATTGCTAATTATAACAAATTCGCCATTTTTAGAGGTAATATTTTTGAGTGGGTTTTATTCTTATTATTTATTTATTGCATGGAAGCAACCTAGATTCATGCACTGCAATATAATATATTCGTCATTACCTAACCCTAACCTAGATTAATGCACTGCAATATAATATATTCGTCAAAATGGAGACCTGTTCAAACTAAATTCCTAAATTAACACACACACACACACACATATATATATATATATATATATATATATATATATATATATATATATATATATATATATATATATATATATGTATGTATATATATATATATATATATATATATATATATATATATATATATATATATATATATATATATATATATATATATATTGTATTGAGTATTGTGTGTAATATTGTATCAGATAGGTGTTGTACATGCTGATGTAACGTTAATGTGTTTTATCTGATTTTAATACGAGAATTAATTGTTAACTCGGGGAAAGTGATGGATATATAGTTTTAATATATTGTTGTTTTGTTTAGGTAATTGAGCATAAATATGGGTAGGTCATCACATAATAGGGTTTTATTTTCCTGCTGGACTAAATCTCAGTTTACATTATGTATATACTATTTGTTTTCATCTAATGACTAAATGATGACTCTGCACAACCTTCCAGAATTTGAAACAGCTGGTGACACATCTGACAATTGTGATAGATGAACAGTGTTTTCATTTTCTCAAACCTGATCTGTTTCAATTGGACGCATTTAAGACTATTTCATAATGTTGATGCAAGGGGCATCACCGTGTCAATGATCATCGTCTCTTCGTACTTATATCCCAATAGAGGAAATATCAAACGTTTACATGTAGTCACATCGAGTATAAGCGTACGGGAGGAATAGTCACACAAGGTAGGTTACACTAATTTATGTCCGTTGCACAGCTTGGATAACAATCATTCATATCAGTCACACATGGTAGATAACATTTATTTCTCTTCGTCATACATGGAAAACAACACTTATTTGAGTCCGCTACATAACCTGTATTAGTCTTTATCAACCCATCAACCCAGCAGTGTACCTCTCGTACTGTAGACAACATAGGGTAGCTGCAATTTGCTTCCGTCAATCAACGTAATTAATTCTAATTTGTGTTTATCAGCCAGCATCTAGAGAATCCGTTACATATGATAGGTAATACGATTTTGTGACCGTCACACAGCATATGTAACACTAGCTTGTGACCGTCACACAGCATATGTAACACTAGCTTGTGACCGTCACACAGCATATGTAACACTAGCTTGTGACCGTCACACAGCATATGTAACACTAGCTTGTGACCGTCACACAGGGTATGTAACACTAGTTTGTGACCGTCACACAGCATATGTAACACTAGCTTGTGACCGTCACACAGGGTATGCAACACTAACTTTTGACCGTCAAGCAAGGTATGTAACACTTGCTTGTGACCATCACACAGGGTATGTAACAATAACTTTTGACCGTCACACAGGGTATGTAACACTAACTTTTGAACGTCAAACAAGGTATGTAACACTTGCTTGTGACCATCAAACAGGGTATGTAGCATTTGCTTGTGACCATCACACAGGGTATGTAACATATGATTGTGAGCATCACGCAGGGTATGTAACACTTGCTTGTGACCATCACACAGGGTATGTAGCACTTGCTTGTGACCGTCACACAAGGTATGTAACACTTGCTTGTGACCATCACACAGGGTATGTAACACTAGCTTGTGACCATCACAGAGGGTATGTAACATTTGCTATGACCATCACACAGGGTATGTAACACTAGCTTGTAACAGTCACGCATGGTATGTAACACTTGCTTGTGACTGTCACACAGGGTATGTAACCCTTGCTTGTTACCGTCACACAGGGTATATAACACTTGCTTCTGACCATCACGCTTGGTTGGTAAAGCTTGTGACAGTCAAACAGTTAACACATATTTGTGACCGTTACACGTGGCTTGCTACATTAGAGAGGTGGCCACTGGCTCATCGTAATCAGAATATTTACATGAAGTTTGCATACATTATAAAACCGTTTGGGAAAGTGCCTCAATTTTTTACAGTATGTCCACCGTCGGTCGCACGTTTTGTTTCAGGAAACCAGGCAACACGACCAACTGTATATTTGCTAAAATATAACATTTCTATGGAACCCAACTCAGTAGTATTAATCGGATTAGCAAACGTTTGTTTTGCAATTCTAGCGACTGCATTAATGAAATTATTGAATCTCGATTAAACTTGCTTCTAAGCATATAAGGCAGCTTACCATTCAGGCCGTGTCTGATGTCAGATTAATGCAGCTTACCTATCAGACCGTGCCTGATGCCAGATTAATGCAACTTACCAATCAGGCCGTGTCTGATGCCAGATTGCTGTATTTCTTTTCAGCTGTTGCGTTGAATATGCCATATAAAATTTAAGAATACTTGGCACAGAACATTCTCATACCTGTCTACTTCATTGCATACTTACAAATGTTGCCAATAATTCAAAAGATATAGCTTTCAATATTTTCCTAATGGTGGCTTTATTAGACTAAATCAAAAGTAAAGGACATTTACTGTGATGAGACATGCAATTAAAGGATTTTAATAAATGAATTTAAGTGTCACATTTGCACATATTTAACATTATCTTTGTTTCTTGTTTACTAAACAAGAATATCAGGAAATAAAAACTTGAAGAATGCAAAAGAAGATTGGATTGTACAAAATGCCACAAAAATAGAGAGCAGTCTGATCAAGAATAACAGCAAATAATCATTCCATATTGTGAAAGACCTCACCAGACAGAAACAACCAAGAGTCAGTACCATTCAAGACGAAAATGGAAAATGCCTGACATAAGCAAGTCCCATTGCAGACAGATGGACTGAGTATTTCAAAGAACTCTAAAACCATCAGTCTACATGAGACATAGAGGTGTTTGAAGTTCCAAGCTCCACAAATGATGATGCTTTCCTAATTCTTAAAGAAGAGGTAGAGTCAGCAATAAGAGCACTGAAGAATGGGAAGACAGCGAGACAACATCCCAGCTGACTTATCAAGAATGGGGGGGTGGGGTGGATCAGTGATAGAGCTACTAACAAAACTCTGCAATAAGTGTTGGCATACATGTGAATGGCCAAAACCGTGGGCCCAGTCATTGATTACAACACTCCTCCAAAATGGCAATCTCCAGCTGTGCCAAAATTACAGAACTATCAGTTTGATCCGCCATATTTGCAGGGAGATGTTGTAGATCATCTTGAACAGAATGAAACATCAAGCAGAAGAAATAATCGCTGAAGAACAGACAGGGTTACGGAATGGAAGAAGCAAAACAGAACAAATATTCAATCTTAGGGTTCTCTTTGAAAAGGACTCGAAACATCAACAAGACATCTATCATGTGTTCATAAATTTCACAAAGTCCTTTGACAGAGTGTGGCATGAAGCATTGTGGGACACAATGAAGAAATAAACCATGGGTCAAAAGTTGACCAATACCATCAAGCAGATGTACGCCAAGGCTGCCAGTGCTGTAATTGCCCAAGGTTATGTTGGGCACTCAGTGGCGTCGCTAGAGGGATGCGGGGGGTATGGACCGCACCGAGTGACACCATCTCAGAAGGTGACACCAAAATGAAAAATTGCAGATTTACAGAGCACACACTGCTCGGTCTAGTCGGATTTCATAAGCGGATAAACGATCATAGTACATACATGACTAGCAGGCACAGGGTGCCACCATGCAGTCTGCAGAGCGTCTGGTGCTTATTTGAATGATATTCAGAGCAGGTCGGAGCAAAATTTGGAAGTCTGAAGGGGTGAATTTACTGCACTGGGTGACACCAACCCTAGCGACGCCGCTGGGGGCACTGGTTCAAGAACACAGTCGGAGT
Source organism: Unio delphinus (assembly GCA_029339505.1). Classification (NCBI taxonomy): domain Eukaryota; kingdom Metazoa; phylum Mollusca; class Bivalvia; order Unionida; family Unionidae; genus Unio; species Unio delphinus. Next base: position 1,875,999 of record JAQISU010000171.1, read on the forward strand.
ACTTCAAGGCTGTCTCATGTCACCCACACTTTTCAACATCTACTTATAGCGCATCATTAGTGAATCCCTGGAAAACTACTGTGGGGCAGTCAGCATTGGAGGGCGTAACATTACAACCCTTCGCTTTGCAGAGGACATTGATGTGCATGCAGGCAGTGAAGACAAACGTGCCACTTTAGTGAAGAGCCTTGATGAAATATCTTCCAGATTTGACACGGAAATAGGCGCTGAGAAGTCAAAGCTGATGATAAATAGTGACAAACAAATCTCAACCAAGATTACAATCAGAGAACAGGAACTGGAAACAGTGGACCAGTTCAAATATATTGGTTTCATAATCTCCGAAGAGAGATCGAGTGCAGAAAGTTTGTCACGAGCAACACCAACAACGGCAGCTATATCAAAGCTAAGACCCATCTGAAGAGACAAGAATATCTGTCTAAAACCTAAAATCAGACAATTGAGAGCACTAGTCATCTCAATCTGTTTGTAGTCATGAGCGGCCTGGACCCTGACAGCAGAATTATAACAATGAATCCATGCACTTGTGGTAGACATATAAAAGGTGGATTGACAACATCAGAGAATGGACCAGGAAAGGTTTGCGGAGACACAGTCATTGGCACATGATCGAGAAGCAGCAAAGAGTGGAAATAGACCAAGTTTTCAAACAAAAACTAAAGCCTCTACGGAAACCGAACCTATTTCAGACAAACCGAAACTATTTCAAACCGAAACTATTTCACACACAAATAAGGCTGCTACGGAGACCGAGTAAATAGATCCGGCGCCGATGGCGCTGTGGAGACAAACTGTTTCAACCAAATATTTTATGAAGTCCGATATGATATCTTGATCTAGGGTCATGCAAATTTATCGTTACAAATCCATGTGGGATTGACTGAGCATGACTAAAGAAATTTATGAATTTGTTATAATCTATATCTCCACTGCACCAAGGCTGGTGAATATTTTGTATTGTATGAATGTCAACTCCATTAAATATAGCAAGAATATTACAATTTTCTCTGATCATTTTAGGTACTTCTGTGTATTTTTGAGTAACATAAACCACATCAATATTTTTATGTCTACCTCTGGAAAATATTCTGGTAGGGTTGGCTTGTTTATCTAATACCACATCATCATATACGACTAAATTGTTAATACTTCCATCAATACAATCAATACTCGGTGCTTCTTCGATATCGGTTATAAATTCAATAATATCCTCATCAATTTCTGATTTTGCTTTCTCGTTAAAATCTGTTAACACCTTGTAACATCGCTGATCGTCTACACTGGGAGCTACCAAATATAGTTAATCCCATTTCATCCATCTCATTATCAAATTAAGTAACTGTGTCTTGCCACTTCCAGATGGTCCAATTATAATCATGCGAATAGACTTTGGTAGCGCTAAATGATGCTTAACTGGTTCTCTTATTTTTGTAGCTGAATAATCAATTACATTCATGTTATTATAAAATTTATGATCTATATTGTATGAAATGTAGGACGCGTACACCAACAATTGACCCAACACCTACTACGACAAAAAATAACAGAGAAGATATCACTGGCAAGTGTGAACGATGTGGTATAAAAAATACTTAGATTTGTTAACAAAAAGGGGAGGTCATATTGCAGCAAAACTAGTAAAATTGCCAGGAACACCATGGGCAAAATATCCCGGAGAAAAACACCTTCCAGGGTATAGTTATTGTTGGCCTGGAACCAGACTCGATATCCGACTCGATCATCAAAACCAACCCCGACCCGGTGAATATCCAATAAACGCTATTGATAAGGCATGTCAAGCTCATGATGCTGCTTATAAAAGTAAAGACCTTCAACACAGACATATCGCAGATGTAAAATTGATTCATGCGTTGAATTCTATCACTAATAAATCCTTCAAAGAAAAATTAGCTTGATGGTTGATAAAATCGGCGATGAAAAGTAAATTAATGCTGGGTGCTGGTAATTATTAACAACATGGAATCTATTTATTATTCCCCAAGAGGATACTGCAATGGTAAATCAGCAATCAGTAAACTCGCTAAAGCCGCAAAAGTAAAAAATACCAGCGCGGCGGATTGGTTATCCAAACAGGCGATATGACAGATTTATCTACCACCGCCTAAACAAATTAACTTCTCGCATTTTGATGTCAGCGCACCTAATGATGTTCATCAGGCTGATATATTATTTCTGCCGCATGATGGTGTTAATGAACAAACATATAAACACTCGCTAACTGTAGTTGATGTTTCGAGTAGATACAAACAAGCAGAGTCGCTAGCGACGAAGTCATCAACTGAAATACCTTCTGCGTTTGAAAGGATTTATCTGCGTGGTCCTCTACAGTGGCCAAATGTACTTCAGGCTGATCCTGGCAAGGAATTTCAGGTGCAGTGTTATCAACAATAAAGCAGCATAATGTCACCATCAGACGAGGACATACTGCACTACCTTGCGATCAGGCAATTGTTGAAGAATTTAATCGGATACATGCTGAGCGGTTATTTGGGTATCAATACGCGAAGGAATTTATCCAGGATAAACGATCTCGCGAATGGGTCAAGAGATTACCGGGTATAATTACCGCGCTAAATAATGAGATTACTCGAACCATTAATACAAATCCTAAAAACGCGATTAAGAAGAAGTATATAACTATACAAAAACCACAAAATGAGTTTTCAAAACAGCGAATACTCGGCAATGTCACTGTGAGATATTTATATGAACCAGGAGAGCTCGAAGGTGGAAACAAAAGAGCTACTGATCCTATTTAGAGTGTCACCGCACATAAAATATCTAGCATAACGAGATCCATGGGTAGACCAGCAATCTATAGATTAGATTCAACTGCTCCTCAGCGCGGACTTACACGGGAACAATTACAAGTGATACCCGAGGACACTCAATTACCGCCGCGTGATCTTAACTAGCACCTCTGCGTCTGTTGCACTCAAGACAAGTCAACATCACATTATCTCTGGTATGAACAAGGCTGCTATCTTTTCTGTCTGCGGTAAATTGGCGGGGATCTTTATCCGACCAACACCAATACATTATACAATTACAACTCGCGCAGTGATTATTCTGTTGTTGTTTCAGGGTAATTATAAATTCAGCATCAATGTTTAATTTTCTGTCATTTTTTTCTCCTGTTGCTTATAACCAGCGAGTTTTTTCTGATTATGTCATAGATGACAATATCACTGATCCTGGTGTCATTAGCATCTAAAACAACTCTTCGAAGTTGATTTATTCTTCGTAATCTGGACGCTGCTAAGTAAACTAGATTTGACCACTCGATGCGATCATCTACGATCCAAACAATCGTGTCGGATATAGTCAATCCCTGCAAAGAATGTCCCGTATTGCGTATCCTAGTGTCCATGGAGATTTATCAGCACGCAATGCATCTTTCAACAACACCGACATCAACCAATACAATATCCTTTAACACTATAATGGCGCTATTCAGTAGTGCTAGATATATGATTGATGGAAGAGAGACTGAATCTATAGAGCATGATATTGATGTTGCCACAACAATAGTGGGTTTGCAAAATATTCTGATGATTATACAAGATCAGCGGGTCCATCAATGACGTTCGCTAAGGATATTACTGATCACGCTAAACACATTCAGTATACTAAATTACGGACACCACAAGATACCGCATCTGGTCCACAAATAGCTGGCTCTCTTCAACATGAAGCTAGACCAGGTGCTGCCTTTTATATTATGAAAAGCGTTAATTCTCGTTACAACATAGGGTTTGCAACAAGCGTATCAATGTTGCAAGGACAGCGTAGATTATTCTCATGCGCGATTCCACTATCTCATATTTTCGAATTTTGCAGAAATGTTGGAAAGGTTATCTTTGAAGCGAAACATACAGTAGTCCTCATTCGAAAAGGTGATGATAATGATGTAATCTGGCGTGGTGGTGGTGTTGCTGCTGGTAAAGTAAATATTACAAAACTCTCTGTGGATGCCAGTAATGACTCCATCAATCACCACAGAGGAAAAATTATTATCATTTATGGATACAGATGGCAAATCATTGCTATCATGGCTAACAATGACCACGGATACCATGGAGTCTAATATTAATCGCATATTTACATGGCACATGGCATCAAAACAGGGGGTTTCTGCGCCACGGCATATATTTGTTGCGTTACAGGATAGGGCGCGATTAAATTCTCAGGAGCACAGCCATATGATATTTGATCAACTCTGTGTTAATGAATTCTCGCTATGGATAAACGGCCAACAAGAACCATCCGAGGATATTTTACTTAATTACGATCAAAACCAAATAGCACGAGCGTATCATCCTTTGTTGAAATTTATGGGGCGTGATAATAATGTAGATACTGGTCTGCAAATATCACAGTTAGATTTTGGAAATCGATATCCTATTTATTACTTTTCGTTGGAACATCTTGACTTAACCAGACAGTCTGTCGTTGACATACACTTTCGAGCTCTTGTAACCGCTCCTCCTGCTAGTGGTTACAGAGCAGTTGCTGTTATTCTCAGTGACAAATCAATGCTACTCGAAGACGTTGGTGGACGGATGAGAGTAGTTGATGCACCAGTAGAAAACGTGTAACATTTAGATCAATCTCGTATTAAATAAAATGTCATATAGTCATGTTAGTGTCACGTTGGCTCCTGATCAGATTAAAAAATTGCAATCGGATTCAGCTAAAAGAAAATGTGGAACTACGATATCGCTAAACACAATCAGATGTCTGGTTGTCAGAATACACTATCGCTGACAACTCGTCAGATTAAACATTTCAATGATGCTATCAAAGATAGAAAAGGTGTTCAGGTCACTCTCACTGCGTCTGCGATCAAAGACATAATAACATCAGGTGGCATATTTCCACTTCTCGCTGCGATTCCAGCACTAATTACAGCCGCGGCCCCAGCGGTGGCAAAAGCTGCTAAGTTAGGAGCTGTTGGTACAGCGGCAGAGATGGCACTAAAGAAAGCAACTGGGCGAGGATATAACAAAAAGGGAAAGGGTCTAAGACTACCAGGAACTCCGCATTCATGGTACAGCGGAAACGGCATGAGAATACCAGGGACAATTTAATAACTCGTGAACCTACGGTTCCCATGTCAAATTTTGATTTACTCGATGCCGCTAAAAAAAACTAGCGATAAAAAACTTTAGAGGTGTTTTTATGCGATATCAATTACCACAACAACCAAACAACGCTGAACCGGTATCATTAATCTCGATAACAGCACCGGACCTGGAACTCACTGGGTTGCATACACGATTGATACGCGTGTGATTGTTTATTTCGATTCATATGGGTTAGCGCTACCTAAAGAATTTATGCGTTATATACATAAATTAAACACCTTTAGCTGGTACTCCACGCTACCAACACAGAAAATGACCGACCCACCAATATGCGGCCTAGAAGTATTGAATGTCCTCGACGCTATTTCATCATCAACTAAACCACGTCATAAAACCGTACACGAATATAGGAGTAATCGCTTTTTAAAGAGATCTTAAAATATAATGGTTGATATTTGGGGAAGATCTCTATCAAGCCTAAGAAAACCCACCGCGGAAATACCTGAAACCAAAGAAGTAAAAAAATATAATCGAAGATGAAATATCCGAGATGTTAAACCTCGCAAGTGTAGATCCTAATGAAATAGTCGTATTTCAAGACAAACAGGGAAAATTGAAAACGAGTAATGTTTCTCAGAATGCTATTCTTGTTAAAATAATTGGAGTGACCGAAAATTCCCTAGCGGTGTTTGATTCCAATTGTAAGATTAAACCAGGGGTTCTTTTACCAACTGTGATAGATAGTATTAACAGTCAAGTAAAACAAATCCGGTGACTGAATGACAGTTCTCGACATGAACTCTAATAAAATAACCACACTTGGTGATCCAACACTGGATACTGATGATGTGACAACAAGTATGTAGATGACGTAGATAATTAACTATCGATGCTGCATGCTGAGCATAAAACCGCAGATGATAAACTAACGACGTTGCACGACGAGTATTAAACCACATATTGTAAACTATCGATGCTGCGAGCTGAGTATAATGTTCATGTAAATATGTTTACAAACCTCCGTAAGAATTTTAGAAAAATGGATGATTTCGTTGGAGAACCACCAGTAGTCTCAATGGAACTTTCTGATATTAAAACAAATATCGATACGATTAAACAAACAAATGACGATATCGTTATAAATCAAAATACCACATAAGCAAAATAGTAATACCGTGTACTCGATACATCATAGTTCTTTCATCTGGACACCTCAAAATAACATCATTGGAGTGTCTGCAGATGTTAAGGGTATCTATAGATTGACTCTGATTTCACCGTTGCAATTTAACGTATCAACTAGGACTTCTACTGGTGTGAATACTGCAAGTGCAATAATAGATAAGGGATCCAGTGAAACGTTTGCAATAACCCTCCTCAGTGGTAATTTAACATCAGCGTCATTTAAGATTTATGTCGAATTTGTAATTGATTTAAGTAAATAGTATAATGAATGTCCAAGAGTATCGATATGATCAAGTCCGTGAGTTTCCAACCAAACTAAAAACTCTTATTGACGAGTATACAGTAAATGTAAAACAATACCGCAGGCGAATTACCAGCGTCGACGTTATTGTGTGTATTCGGTTTCAAGTGTAATTGCTGGAACTGGTATATTGTTATGAGCGATAACAGCACTGGCACCTGTAGTTGTCACAATTTGTGTGTCATCGGCGACAACAATTACAGGAATTCTTAGCATCATCACAAAAAACATATCGACATGCAGTCAAAATAAAATACACGAGTATATAATTAAATTACATATTGCATAAACCGCGTATTCCCAATTATCGTCGCTGATATCATCTAGTCTCGATGACACAACAATATTAGATAACGGATTCTCCGCGATGATGAATATATACCATAGCACAACATCAAAATTAGAAAAACAACACAATAATGATAATGTCAATGTCGACAACGGAATTACTTCAACAAATAGCGACAAACAAAACACCGGAAAAGACAACCATGATCTCAATGACCTCAACCAACCCTGAATTCAGTGTCATTTTCCCCACTGCGATCCCAGTTAAGGAGATAGCGTTGACAAAATTACGAGTATACCACAGTTGGCCAAATATTAGATCAAAAATCATTTGGTGGTCAGCAACTAAATAATTCCTTGGTGTTTGCGAGAAAAATAAACAAGACGGAACTCCAGACTGGAACGTTGTTTCCTTACGATCTGGGTCTTACCAAATCGAAAAGATCAATAATGAATTTCAGCGTAGAAATAAAATCCATTACGGGAAGAGGATCAAAAATTGTTATAACAGTTCATGAACCAACACAATCTTCTGCGATTGAGATAAACTCACCCGGATATTCCGTAGACATCTATCAGAGTTCGATAAGAACAGTGCTTGGATGGCCTGAAATGCCACCACTACCCGAGCCTAAAATGTCTGATTATGTCATGGGTAAGGAGGATTATCATGGTTATGATTATGGGGCAGGATAAGGAGGATTATCATGGTTATGATTATGGGGCAGGATAAGGAGGATTATCATGGTTATGATTATGGGGCAGGATAAGGAGGATTATCATGGTTATGATTATGGGGCAGGATAAGGAGGATTATCATGGTTATGATTATGGGGCAGGATAAGGAGGATTATCATGGTTATGATTATGGGGCAGGATAAGGAGGATTATCATGGTTATGATTATGGGGCAGGATAAGGAGGATTATCATGGTTATGATTATGGGGCAGGATAAGGAGGATTATCATGGTTATGATTATGGGGCAGGATAAGGAGGATTATCATGGTTATGATTATGGGGCAGGGTTTTGGTCCTCCTCCTCCCTCTATAATACTTAATTCTAGATTAACGTATTGGTTACCACTATATGAACGTTTTGGTGCTTATTTTAAACTAAGGAGAGACGACGATGAAAGATATTATGTAATAGATGAAAAAGATGTTGCGAAACAGTTCACAGCGATGAATAACGATTTTGAAAGAATTAAACATATTATTATAGCAGAATTTAATAAAAACACCCCCAACCGAAATGAAATTATTAAATATACAGAAGTATGTAACAAAATTATCGCCGACATGGATGAATTAAATTTGCGGATTGTTCAGTATATATTAGCTGGTGATAGTCCTAAAAACAGAACAGAATTTGCAGCAAAATATAATATACGCGTTCAGGATATCCCAACATTTAAATTTCCAGTGTATGACGTGCCCGAGCTAAAGAAAATCCTCAACGATGCCATCGATGATGGTTTCAAACAGATTCACGACGCATGGAAAAAATATCTCAACAACAAACAACTATCCTGAAACATAATAATGACCCCGACGGCGGTTGTAGGCATATTGCCCCTCAAAATGTAAATATATCTTCGGTGGTTGCAATAAATTTAGTATTTGATGTTATTGATGGAAGTTACTAAATAAATCTCGAAAGATCAAATCAAGCCCAGCAGGGATATATTTTATATTCGTTTGCACCAGCGGCTCCACCCGGATTTCTAATAATTCAAGATCCAACTAATCCGGTGTATATGCGATGTCATAATGATTCATTAACCCGAATTAATTTTAAACTCACTGACCAGTCCAATAATTTGATTGATTTACGAGGAGAGACTTATAATTAGTCTATTTGTGAAATCCTAAAAGCTTTTTACCTTAACAGTTTGTCTCCACAGCGCCATCGGCGCCGGGTCTATTTACTCTGTCTCCGTAGCAGCCTTATTTGTGTGTGAAATAGTTTCGGTTTAAAATAGTTTCGGTTTGTCTGACATAGTTTCGGTTTCCGTAGAGGCTTTATATTTGTTTGAAAACTTGGTCTATTCACACTCTTTACTGCTCGAGACAAGTGGAGCGAACTGCTCAGATGTTCAGCAGGACAGCGACACGACGCCATTCTAGATCAAGAGACTACTGGTGATGATTAACATTGTTTTGTCACACTAACCCGATAACAAATGACCATCTAGAATTAACATGTGATAAAAAGAAAGTCATACAATGGAAAAGTTGATTTACATTGTGTGATGTAATTTACATGCAGTGAATTGTCAGATACCGCTTGACATCATGGATTCTAGTTGAACATGAATATTGTGTTTTAGGAGCATGATTCATGACTATTGATTTCTTTCAATGATTCGAAATAAGCGTTCAGATGGACACAAGATCACGTAGTCATGTTTGCAAAAAGATTCCGAGATCGTTAGAGAAGAGCACATTGTTACAACATTATCATTGATTTGCTAGACGGTTACATTTAATAAATTAATATTACAGGATTGGGCCATCCGAAAAAGGAATTTTTGCCATTGCTATCAAATTTTATATCAGTGATAACAGTTTTCGGTTTGACCGTTAAACTCTTGCATTTTTGTATTTGTAGAGCTACCTTTAAATGCTCTTCAGCTTTTTATATCGTAAATTTAATCAAATCGCGTGTGCATAAATTGAGCATAAATTATCTTGATTTCGTTTGTTCCTCTACAAGACAGATCAAGTTACATCCGCTGCAATGAATTGTACTGTATTCCTACTGTTGTGGAGATGAACCAAACCAAACAAGACATCTCATTCTTACCAGGTAAAATGTAAATTAAATGTATTGATTATATTTTTAGTTAAGAAAGCAACGATCACGATAAGAACAGTGTAACCATTGGTACTTATAAGAATATATTTTCGATAATGTAAACACTCTTGCGCCTTATAGACTGTTTTTTATCATTTTCTTTCTTTCATCATTACGTATACTCAAACGTTCGTTAAATAAAATTGCTAATGCTTTTCAACATTTAGTGCATTTCAGCGATATGTATCATTAATATAATATACATTTTGAATGCGTCTAACATTTATTGTTTTGTGGCATGTACTTGGAAAAGGGATTATCGGTCATGTCTCTTAACACAACCTGACTTCTTTATAAAAGCTTTCGATGAACAAATGATATTATTTGATGCAGTGATGACATTGTATGAACTCTTCTGCATTCTCAAGCGCTAAGTCGGACTTGAAATCTTTAAACTTCACTGTGTAAAGGTGTTTTGTTATTCAGAGTTTTCTATAGGAGTTTTTTTCCGTCTCTCGAATGTGGTAGTACTTTTTGAGGTTTATTGATGCTTGACTTCGGTTTGGTGTATACTCTCTGGTCCTGGATTCTGGTTCCCTCGTGTCATCTTCAAAATCGCGCGCATGATGCGATCGTTTCATCTTAAGTGCAAAATGTCAAATGACTACATTTGAAACGCCATGGTCCCTATATATTCATGTCAGACCAGTGTTCTGCCTATACAACGGTTCAGTGACCCACCCACCTACCCACCCACCCACCCCCTCACATATTCATTTCATTCTCAATCCGATCAGAAAGATGGAAGAGCAATTGATCGAACTTTTGATCAGAGCTTTGCGATGTGTCATGTCTTTGTTTTCTTCAGAGAAGCCGAAGGATTACTCCCCCTCTTTTCGAGAAGGATTACTCCCCCTCCTTTCGAGAAATCGAGATACTTGCTATAACTGTCAGAAGAAATGTCAACGGTGTTTGCAATGTCCAGGGTGTTTCCAATGTCCAGGGTGTTTCCAATGTCCAGGGTGTTTATTATTATTAGTAGTATTATTATTATTATTATTATTAGTAGTAGTAGTAGTAGTAGTAGTAGTAGTAGTAGTATCATTATTATTATTACTAATTATATACATAATGTTTGTGTGTAAAGTAAACCACATCAATATCTTCATTAACGATTGTTTTCCATGCATATCTAGCTTTCCAGTGGAAGTCACTCAAATATTAATTAAATTATTAGACAATGTTAGTTCCACATGCGCCAATGCTGAAAATTCAAAAAAAAATAACTGAATCTAAATGCTTTACAGGTTAACCAAAAGAAGTATGAAATGGGTCATATGCATTACAGACTGGGTCAGTTTCGGTTTAAGTCTGTTTCCAGTGCACTATGGATCCCATGCATTACAGACTGGGTCAGTTTCGGTTTAAGTCTATTTTTCCAGTGCATTATGGGTCCCATGCATAACAGACTGCGTAGGTTTCGGTTTAAGTCTGTTTTTCCGCTGCATTATGGATCCCATGCATAACAGACTGGGTCGGTTTCGGTTTAAGTCTTTTTTCCAGTGCATTATGGGTCCCATGCATAACAAACTGGGTCAGTTTCGGTTTAAGTCTGTTTCTCCAGTGCATTATGGGTCCCATGCATAACAGACTGGGTCGGTTTCGGTTTAAGTCTTTTTTCCAGTGCATAATGGGGTCCATGCATAACAGACTGGGTCATTTTCGGTTTAAGTCTTTTTTCCAGTGCATAATGGGGTCCATGCATAACAGACTGGGTCATTTTCGGTTTAAGTCTTTTTTCCAGTGCATAATGGGTCCCATGCATAACAGACTGCATCGGTTTCGATTTAAGTCTGTTTTTCCAATGCATTATGGGTCCCATGCATAACAGACTGGGTCATTTTCGGTTTAAGTCCGTTTCCAGTGCATTATGGGCTGCTCAGCTACATTACTCTCCTATTTCAAACAAAGGTTTGACTAGTTACCCGGATGCTTGCGTAAATTCCTAGTCTACTTGATTAGTTGGCATCAGATCTATAATAGTCTTTATTCAGCACTAAAGTTTGTCAAAATAGTTTATGCTTTGATTGTGTTTGCACATTGCAGATGGTAAATTGATGTGGTCAATAACAGGGTCAATAGCAGGGTCAGAGATGCTTGTCATACTCATTGTTCTCATAGGAGTCTGTATATGCAGGTAACAATCTTGATACATTTACTAATAACCTGTTATAGTGTTGGTATACTAACAGTCTTGGTTTATCACAATTATATTATCCAAAATGTATTGATACAAAGTCACAATAATCCTACAATAGTGATTTAGTCCGATTTAATGAGCACTTTGTAATTCCAATGAATAATTTAAATATTCAAATCCTCTCAAATTAAAACGGATCTAATTTCGCTTCAGATATTAAAATAGGAAATGGTAATTCCAATGTAAAACAATAATTTCAAAACCTACGACACAATAAATTAGCCCAGATAAGAAACAGAAGTTAATTTTGATAACATTCTAAATTATAAACAAGATCAGGTCTGTTACTAAAAGTTATGTAAAGAGCAAGGTAAAATTCAGGTAGGGCATTAATTCCCGAGAGAAAAAACAAAGTCCTGAACTCAACCCCAAGTAAACATATTTACCTACAAATATTAATATATATTATGGAACCATATACAAAATTATCTATGTAATATATATATATATATATATATATATATATATATATATATATATATATATAGATATATATGTAATATATATATGTAATATATATATATGTAATATATATGTGTAAATTATATATGTAATATATATATGTAAATTATATATGTAATATATATATATGTAATATATATATATATATATATATATATATATATATATATATATATATATATATGTAATATACATATATGTAAATTATATATGTAATATATTTATATGTAAATTATATATGTAATATATATATGTAAATTATATATGTAAATTATATATGTGTAATATATATATATATATATATATATATATATATATATATATATATATGTGTGTAATATGTTTTATCAAACATACATGACACACGATGGACCATATCATGTAAAACGCAAGAAATGTGAGCATCAACATAAGTGGTTTGATTGCACTTTAAAAGTATAATAGTTGTAAAGACAGTGTATTAAGTAAACGTGTAAACGAAACTTTTCAATCAAATGACAGCAGAAATGGAATAGTGAAAGATACAAAGGGCATTATTGGTTCAATATCAAAAGCATATCTACACAAAAGCAAGTCAGAGCCATGGATACGAAGTGTCTCCCAGGATTGAACACTGCACAATTAATAGTATACATATCCAAAATAGAACCCACTAAATCTTTCACAATGTGTCTTACTATGACAATGTCTGTTCATAAAGTCATTAATATTAAGGTAAATGTATCAAACAGAAGGAATAGAACAAAAAAGGACGAAGAGATGTTTCGCTCAGCATACATTTTAGGTTCGATAAGTTCGTGTAAATGTAGAAATAATAGATGTTGAAATGGTGAAATTGGTTTTATATAGTTTTGGGAATATGGGCTATTTGATAGCTAAAATATTTTACAATTAGAATGCACCAGGACTTAATAATAAGGTGTGTTTAAGGATTAACATTGTGGAACCTGAACTGTTATCATACTTTGATATGTTTCTGGCCGTTAGCCACTACATAATGGTGAAGGACTTGTAGATGGACCATTAGCCGTACATGCAGGTATATTTCTTTTACATGAGCCTTTAGTTATTACACGTTCGTAAATCATGTTTATACATGCCATCACCGACGACATAGTGGTATAATTGTACGAGTCAATAGCCACTACTTGCTATTTGCTCGTAAAGGACTTTTACGAGGACCATTCGTCACAAAATGTTGCTACATGATTATCCATTGTTCAATAGCCACTACATGCTAGTTAAACACTTATACACGTACCATGACATATTACATGCTGGTACATGACTTATGCATGAGTTATGTACTGCATGCTGGGTAAAATCTTATATGTGTACCATTATTTACTGCATGGTGGTAAATGCTGATACAGGATTATACATGGACTTGTAGAATTCGCCAATACATGCTGGTAAAGAATATTTTTGACAGATGATTGTCAAATTCGATATGTCAAGGTGATGGAAATACCAGATTTTATATAATACTGGTTACATTTTACAAGTGTAATTAGAGATTCCATCCCACTTGCCTATTTCAACGACTGCACTTTAAGCGAAGAGAAATTATTTCCAAATGAAAATTATTTTTCACCATTGACGACTGTAAGGCTAAGAAACAACAGTACCAAACTTGTTCACACATTGACAAATAAACAGAAATACCCAAATCGCTAAAGAAATCTGAAGCGTTACATAATAATTGATTTAAAATTGACAATAGGAAAATGAATTCTCCAAATTTTATCTAGATCCATATTTTAAATCATATACCGACGTGAATAAAAGTTAATATAAACAGTACAGCTAATGATTTCGAGAAAGATATTTCACAGTTGGAAAATATCCCGTTTTATGCATAAATGGAATAAATTGCTTCTTTAATTAAACGTCAGAAAGATGTTTCATTTAGAAGAGGATCATTTCTTGACGTTAAATCAATGTTAGCCAATCTTTGTGTTAAGAACGTCAAATAAACCAAACCATTTTATTTTAGAAAGATAGTGTTTGTACCATACAAATGGTGATTACAACAAAAAGAACATCAAATATGGTGACAGAAAGAAACAGCAAACGACTGATACCGATTCTATACGTATTCTTGCTGAGACAGAATCCGTTCACAGTAATAAAAATACTTACAATGAGACTGATTCGAGAGACACGGAGACCGTGCTTGGTTAACACAGATGTGAATGATTCGAGAAACGCGGAGACCGTGCTTGGTTAACACAGATGTGAATGATACGAAAGTCTAGGCAAAAAGACTGCGTGCTTGGTTTACCACGAGTAGGAACGATACAAAACCACATGACAAGGATTGCGGAGTGTGTTTACCACGAAAGTCTAAGAAAGAAAAGACAAGGAACACGTGTTTTGTTTATCAAAATGTGTATAATATTCGAGGCTTTGACAAGGACAGTGTACTTGATTGTATTACGAATATCCATGACTTTGACAAAGACAGTGTACTTGATTGTATTACGAATATCCATGACTTTGACAAGGACAGTGTACTTGATTGTATTACGAATATCCATGACTTTGACAAAGACAGTGTACTTGATTGTATTACGAATATCCATGACTTTGACAAGGATAGTGTACTTGATTGTATTACGAATATCCATGACTTTGACAAAGACAGTGTACTTGATTGTATTACGAATATCCATGACTTTGACAAAGACAGTGTACTTGATTGTATTACGAATATCCATGACTTTGACAAAGATAGTGTACTTGATTGTATTACGAATATCCATGACTTTGACAAAGACAGTGTACTTGATTGTATTACGAATATCCATGACTTTGACAAGGATAGTGTACTTGATTGTATTACAAGGACAGTGTACTTGATTGTATTACAAGGAGAGTGTACTTGATTGTATTACAAGGACAAGTGTACTTGATTGTATTACGAATATCCATGAATTTGACTAGCAGACTTTAATAATTGATATGAAGTGTTTGAACACCTCCTTGATTAGAATACGAGTGTGATAAAATATGTAACAATTTATGCATTAATTTCCCTTATTGGCAGATGGCGACATAGACTGACGTGAAAATTGTATAGTCCTCGATTAGCATAGAATCGCAATTTACGGTACATGGTAGCGAATGTCACATATATTTCACATACACCTTGTGGAAGCTAAAATTATAGACATTGCAAACTGAAAGAACAATACCGATATTCATTAGTCAGTACCAAAATATATCATAAATAGATTAATACAATTATCAAATATCATAAGTACTTCCATATGGGAATGTGACAATTAAGGTTAACTAAACTGACATCTCTCGTCGTTTCTTGAGCTTCATGTATGATTTATGAAAGATTACACCATCGCCATTTCTAACGTTGGAGTTACCCTTGTCCACAGAAAGTCATACAAAGGGTTATTCAATGTTATTTTTCCTTGTCCTAGAAAGCAGTAAAATAATATGAAAATGGAGGCCTATTTTCCTTGTCCTAGAAAACAGTAAAATAATATGAAAATGGAGGCCTATTTTCCTTGTCCTAGAAAGCAGTAAAATAATATGAAAATGGAGGCCTATTTTCCTTGTCCTAGAAAACAGTAAAATAATATGAAAATGGAGGCCTATTTTCCTTGTCCTAGAAAAGCAGTAAAATAATATGAAAATGGAGGCCTATTTTCCTTGTCCTAGAAAACAGTAAAATAATATGAAAATGGAGGCCTATTTTCCTTGTCCTAGAAAACAGTAAAATAATATGAAAATGGAGGCCTATTTTCCTTGTCCTAGAAAAGCAGTAAAATAATATGAAAATGGAGTCCTATTTTCCTTGTCCTAGAAAACAGTAAAATAATATGAAAATGGAGTCCTATTTTCCTTGTCCTAGAAAGCAGTAAAATAATATGAAAATTTAGGCCTATTTTTTTTCCTTCTACACAACTACACTATAGGAATTATAATCATAGTAAAGGTTACGGTAGTGGTGCAGGTGGGAGAAATTACCTAAATAACGACTTTTGGATCGTAAGGAGTTAGGGAAGATATTTTATTGATAAGGTTTTCAATTTCTATGTTTACTTTTGTTTGTTTGATTAGGATATTTAACGTAACTTTAACAAGTTTTCAGTCATATTGCTACGATGACTGCAATGAGACAGTTTATAGTGATGTCTAGCACTGGGGCATCATGCCGCAGACATGTAGCATGATGTCCCACACAGTCACATTATCCTGACACCAGGCCGACCAGTCCCAACACTAACCTCTTAATGTTGAGCGTCAAGCGAGGCAACTGTTACTTCCATTTTTGTAAGTCTTTGGTATGACTCGGCCAGTGATCGTACCCACGACATCCCGCTTCCGAGGCGGACGCTCCTAACCACTACGCCACCGGAGCAGTTCCTCTGTGTTTATAATCCTCGTTTACATCGTAGCACGTGTTAATAACATGGTGGGTTATATTTTAATGAAAGGGTTGACAACGGTAAAGATATTATTGAAGGGGTGGACATTTAATTTAATAAGACAATCATATGGACTTATAAATAGGAAATTGGACACAAATTGATATTTTTGCAACTTACTTTAGCATATTAATTAAACAAAGTACAAATCTATATTTACCGTAACTGCAAATATTCTCTAAGTAACGACATATATACGTTACATTTCCACACAACGTGTGTATCGTCTCCCCACTAAGCCATATATGTTATTATTGTAGCCATCCCGTAGAATATGTCGTGCTCGCAACGAAAGAGTTAATTCATGTATCATTTCCCTGCATCTTAACATCTTTCCCAAATGTAATATCGATTTCATTGGTTGTTCAGAAAATGACATAAAGCCGAGGATTGTGACATCAAGGCAATGATGCTACTTTCCCGTGTGTACACTAACATTACCCAATACTCTTAACTTGCTACTTGGAATAACGATGTTGATATAGTAACATGTAATGTGCTGTTAGTGACCTATGCTATTATCTTTTTTTTAACAAACATACACTACATAAAAGTATTGGAACAGAAACTAAAATATAATTGTTGAGAAGTTTAAAAATTTGGCAGTTTAAATTACATTTAGTTTTATGACGAGTAATGTTACAATTTATATCCATTTATATTTCATGCTTACATAGCAAGAGCTAAAACACACATTGCCATACGAATTCATTATATTTCATATCTGATTCAGAAAACGTCGCCTACATCGTAAAAACGAAGAATACATTGGGCGTCGTTCCAACGCATCCCAACATTCAAGTGGAGAGGAAAGAAATTGCGAATACTCATCTGCAGTACAGTCTATCAAATCTGGCCATATATACAGTTTAAATAATAATCCTCCAGATGATACTGCACAGATTGATATCAATGTTGATAATGAGAGCTGCGCATGTGCTAGCATTTCCATCCCCCAAACTCCTGCATTTGTCACGGATAACACCTACGACACCATTTGTGATGTAATGAAGCCTCGCTTTGATGATACATATGATCACGTGATAGAGGAATACGATAATACAATATTCTTGACTATACATACCATCCCCGATGCCAATGATACATATGATCACGTGACAATACGTTCTGATGAAGTAACAATACCTAGATAATGAACACAAGCTACGGCTATTCAATATACTAACTATGATCATGTGATAAGTGGCATGCGCAATTAAAACTCCAGTTATGATATTGTACAGAGAATTATAATCATAACGATATTTATAATTTATAATATTTATATGGCTCTACCTTGATCTTTCTCTCATAATGTTAGCAGTCAGCTATTAAACCAGCTATTAAACCAGCAGAAAACGGAATAAGGCGATGGAAATGAGTCAGTGCAAATGGTTTTGCATGAGTCATGAAGGACAAATGTTTTTCTTTTAAACTGTGTAAAGAATATAGATAAAATATGAGTATAAATATGATACAGTAGAATATGCCTATATATGTATATGTACGCACAGTACATAAATTGGTTGAATGTTGTGATAAAATCTGGTATGAAAACATTCGTTTAAACGAAATAATGAGCGTACATTTCTCTGCTATTATTAACATCCTCTCCCAACCCGCTCAGATTGTGTAAGAACTAAATGGAATGCGACACAAAAACAAATAATATACACTGATCCACAAATATACACTGATCCACAAATAATATACACTGATCCACAAATAATGACAACAGTTTCCGAAAGTTTCGGCTGAATCGAGCACTCAGGGGAATAAAACAACTTTAAGAGAAATAAAATGCAAACTTGTGAGAGAAAGGATGAGAGAAAACCTGGACCATTTACATTTTTTATTGGGGAAGAAATAATCATTTTAAAAAATTGAAAACAATGTGGAAACTTCCGTCTTTTTCTCTGGGGTGCTGCTTTAGCTCAGTTGGTGGTGTGTCTGGTCTCGAGTTCGACCCCTGCCCAAGCCAACCAGAATCAGATGTTTAGGTATGTCCTTTGGACAGGGATTTAGCTCCAATGTACTCTGCAAGATATGCAAAACAATGTGTTTGAAAGTACCATTAAAGCCAACAAAGAGAAAACGAACATATGCTGGAATCAGTATAACTTCCTTCTTCATCCACGACTGACTTTTAAAATATATGTGGTTTATACTCATTTCCGCATTATTTGCATTTTCACTCATTTAAACAGGCAATATTAGGTTCAATGTTCTAAATTAAAATGTTCAAACTACCTCCATAAGATTACTCCGGTATCATTATCATTTTCAGTACATGTATTTCCAAATGGCCCAAAGTGTCAAGATGATCAGTGTGTCTTTCCACGTAAAATTTGCAATGGGAGAAGTTTTATATGTTCCATGCTATGACTTATATACCTATTCTCGTTATGATATC
The DNA here is from genome assembly GCA_029339505.1 of Unio delphinus. NCBI lineage: Eukaryota > Metazoa > Mollusca > Bivalvia > Unionida > Unionidae > Unio > Unio delphinus. The sequence continues at coordinate 1,895,286 of JAQISU010000171.1, forward strand.
ACGTATATACTGATACTAGCTATGATATCATGTGTTTACACGCAATGATATCATGTATATACTGGTACTAGCTATGATATCATGTATATACTAGCTATGATATCCTGTATATACTGATACCAGCTATGATATCATTTATATAATGATATTATCTGTGATATCGTTTATATACTGTTATTAGCAATGATATCATGTATATACTGATACTAGCTATGATATAATGTATATACGGATAATGCTTGATATCATGTATATACTGATACCAGCTATGATATCATGGGTATACTAGCTATGATATCATGTATATACTGATACCAGCTATGATATCATTTATATAATGATATTATCTGTGATATCGTTTATATACTGTTATTAGCAATGATATCATGTATATTCTGATACTTGCTATGATATAATGTATATACGGATAATGCTTGATATCATGTATATACTGATACTAGCTATGATATAATGTATATTCGGATAATGCTTGATATCATGTATATACTGATACTAGCTATGATATCATTTATATAATGATACTATCTGTGATATCATTTATATTTTGATACTTGCTATGATATAATGTATATTTTGACACCATCTATGATATCATTTATATACTGATTCTAGCTGTGATATCATGTATATTCTGATACTAGCTATGTATCGTTTATATACCGATACTAGCCATGATATCGTTTATATTATGATACTAGCTTGAGATCATGTATATACTGATACTAGCCATGATATCATGTATATTCTGATACTAGCTATGTATCGTTTATATACCAATACAAGCCATGATATCATGCATATTCTGATTCTCGTTGTGATATCATTTATATACTGATATTAACTATAATATCATTTACTGATACTAGCTTGATATCGTTTATATTATGATACTAGCTTGAGATCATGTATATACTGATACTAGCCATGATATCATGTATATTCTGATACTCGTTATGATATCGTTTTTATACAAATACTAGCTATGATATCGTTTATATTCTGATACTAATAATATTTATGTTTGGTTAATGTGTACCACTATTACTATTGTATGTGTGTCATACACAGAAGGAACACATCGTGTAAGGTACGATGATATTTTCACAATCAAGGAGCGTATTATCGAAGATTTTTCAATTTGACATACTAACCTACTTTGTGCGTTATATGTGTGTCGCATTATTGATAATATATCATAGTTTTGTGTTCTGATAATATTCTGGTTTAATAAAAAGGAAACAAAATACACATTTTTATAAATATTTTTTTGTGATGGTAATCCTTGTATTGTTCATTTTATAATGACTATGCCAAATTAACCTTAACTAAAATTGTCATTCTGATGTGTGCTAGATGAAAACACATTCAATAAATAGTCCAGTTTACCTGTGTCAAGTGTGTTCACTGCTCCTTGGTATGCCTATATTTCTCGCGCGATCCGTTTAATTACGACCTACTGAACTTTTATATACCCGATTTGTTCAATTTTCTAATGATAACTGTCTTTTAAAATTGTTAAAAATCATTGAAAATATAATGAAAATTGTGATTGCGGCGACCGCTGTGTTACCTAAAATATTTAAAATTTCTTTTCAATGAATCAATGACTTTCTTCTTAAATTATCTTTATGTATGTACATTATTATATTCTTATTTTATTTATATTAAAGAAAGCTTAGTTGATATACTGCTTGTTGTTATCTTGCTTTATTTGTAATAATAAATATTAATAGCGTAGTCAACAAGTGCGAGCAATTTGACAGCAACTATAAACATTCATGTTGTTTGCAATCACATTAAATTATGCACGGGAAACATTTCTCAATTATAAATACTCCTGGATTCTTTTCTTTGTTTTTATTTTTCAAGGTCCGTAATATAATTTTTTATATTTGTAAAAAAATATGCGAAACTGTTGAAAAATATAAAAATTATGTTAGCGTTTTTGTGTTAAGCAAAAAGAAAACGTGGTGCTAATAGTAGTAAATTTCCGTACATTCCATAACGGGTATGTTGCAATCCAAACAGATCATTAAAAACAATTAGAGAAAGATAAAAATAAATGTCATGTGAGTACTAAGTATACAGGTGCCTTTAAATAGAGTTCCCGAATTCTGTTATAAGTATAGCCTGTATTTCTGTAGCAAAATGAATTGTTTTCACATCTTGTAATACATCATTTATCTCAGTTTACATCTTGTAATACATCATTTATCTCAGTTTACATATTGTAATACATCATTTATCTCAGTTTACATCTTGTAATACATCATTTATCTCAGTTTACATATGGTAACACATAATTTATCTCAGTTTACATCTTGTAATACATCATTTATCTCAGTTTACATCTTGTAATACATCATTTATCTCAGTTTACATATTGTAGTACATCATTTATCTCAGTTTACATATTGTAATACATCATTTATCTCAGTTTACATATTGTAATACATCATTTATCTCAGTTTACATATTGTAATACATCATTTATCTCAGTTTACAAACGTACAGTGTTGCTGTCATGTAATCCTTTAACTTTTTGCCATCAGCCATAGTTTTAAATTTGGGGATATATTAACGCAATAAATACCTTATTGCATAATGTTTGATTCTTACCTAAGACAGAAAGGTTAAAGGTTAATATGCAGTTACAATATCTTCCTGATTACCATTATTATCTTCTAATAAAATACATGCTCATATTGGAAGAAAGGCACTGCAGTGATGTTAAAATAATTATTTCTTTAATTGAAATATTACACAAAGGTGAATAAATCCTTTCAGCACCTGCAAATTTTTTTAAGACAGTATTTTCCATAACTGAGTTACCTTCTCCCTTCTGTATAATATTATAATACATAATTAATTATCATACTGATTAATGCCATACAATGGTATGTGGTGAAATATTACATTAGGTAGTAATGCGTTACTTTAAGATTTACACTATTATTGTAGTAAGTATAGTAATATTGGAAAACGTAATTAATTATCATACTGATTAATGCCATACAATGGTATATGGTGAAATATTACATTAGGTAGTAACGCCTTACTTTAAGATTTACACTATTATTGTAGTAAGTATAGTAATATTGGAAAACGTAGTTAATTATCATACTGATTAATGCCATAAATTGATATGTGGTGAAATATTACATTAGGTAGTAATGCGTTACATTAAGATTTACACTAGTATTGTAGTAAGTATAGTAATATTGGAAAACGTAATTAATTATCATACTGATAAATGCCATATAATGGTATGTGGTGAAATATTACATTAGGTAGTAATGCGTTACTTTAAGATTTACACTATTATTGTAGTAAGTATAGTAATATTGGAAAACGTAATTAATTATCATACTTATTAATGCCATACAATGGTATGTGGTGAAATATTACATTAGGTAGTAACGCCTTACTTTAAGATTTACACTATTATTGTAGTAAGTATAGTAATATTGGAAAACGTAATTAATTATCATACTGATTAATGCCATACAATGGTATGTGGTGAAATATTGCATTAGGTAGTAACTCCTTACTTTAAGATTTACACTATTATTGTAGTAAGTATAGTAATATTGGAAAACGTAATTAATTATCATACTGATTAATGCCATACAATGGTATGTGGTGAAATATTACATTAGGTAGTAACGCCTTACTTTAAGATTTACACTATTATTGTAGTAAGTATAGTAATATTGGAAAACCTAATTAATTATCATACTGATTAATGCCATACAATGGTATGTGGTGAAATATTACATTAGGTAGTAACGCCTTACTTTAAGATTTACACTATTATTGTAGTAAGTATAGTAATATTGGAAAACGTAATTAATTATCATACTGATTAATGCCATACAATAGTATGTGGAGAAATATTACATTAGGTAATAATGCCTGACTTTAAGTATTACACTATTATTGTAGTAAGTATAGTAATAGTATAGTGGGTAATATAGTATTATCTTTATTCAAACATTTTGTACTGGATACTAATAAATAGTAAGTTATCATATTATGTAATAAAGTATTATACTGCATAATACAACATTATTATACGTAAAAAAGTAATATACTGTATAAAACAACATTATTATACGTAATGAAGTATTAAACTGTATAAAACAACATTATTATACGTAATAAAGTATTATACTGTATAATACAACATTATTATACGTTAAAAAGTAATGTACTGTATAAAACAACATTATTATACGTAATGAAGTATTAAACTGTATAAAACAACATTATTATACGTAATAAAGTATTATACTGTATAATACAACATTATTATACGTTAAAAAGTAATATACTGTATAAAACAACATTATTATACGTAATAAAGTATAATACTTATAAAACAACATTATTATACGTAATAAAGTATTGAACTGTATAATACCACATTATTATACGCAAAGAAAGAAATGTACTGTATAAAACAACATTAGTATACATAATAAAGTATAATACTTATAAAACAACATTATTATACATAATGAAGTATTATACTGTATAATACAACATTATTAAACGTAAAAAAGTATTATACTGTATAATACAACATTATTAAACGTAAAAAAGTATTATACTGTATTAAACAACATTATTATACCTAAAAACATGTATTATACCGTCTTCTGCAAGATTATTTATATTACGTAATACAGCATTATTATACGCCATAAAGAATTATACTGTATAATACAACATTATTATAAGTAAAAAAAAGTATTACACTTATAATACAACATCATTATATATAATAAAGTATTAGACTGTATCATACAACATCATTATATATAATAAAGTATTAGACTGTATAATACAACATCATTATAAGCAGCAGAGAGGGTTAACCCTACAACGTTTTTAGACAAAATTTTGATTGAATCCTGAAAACGAGCCTTCCTACGATCTCATTTTAACCAAAAAAAATGTCTCAGGGGCAAACCCTACAATGTTTTCAGACAAAAAATTGATTGAAATTTTAACGAGCCTTCCCTACGAAATCTCATTTTAACTAAAAAAAAATTAAAACGAAGACTTTTACGATTTTTTCATTAATTTTGGTCGCAACTTGTTGTCATCCACCCTCTCTGCTGCTATGGGTTAACAAAAAATAATAAATGATTTGATCCAGTCTTTATGATGAAAGTCCTTAGGACGAAAATCATTTATGATTTCACAAACAGACTAATCGCTAACACCTCTTCTTGTAAATCAATCAGATTATTTGACTCGTCGGTGAGTTTGAAATTAATTCTGGTTAATGAATTATTATGGCATCGCATGTAGACAGGATTAATTGGGTTTTCAATAATTAGGAATCCTGGAGGAGCTGTTGGTGCAAACGAATAAAGAATATATCCCTGCTGAGCTTGATTTGATTGCTCTAGATTAATCTGATAGCTTCCTTCGATAACATCACATACTAAATTGAGCGCAATCACCGATGAAATATTCACGTTGAACGGAGCGATATGCCTACCGCCACCATCTGGATCATTATTATATTTGAGGAGGATAGTTGAATCTGATTTTCGTAGCGCTTTGATATCGGTTTTAACAATTCTTGCTAATTCATCAGCGTTGTATTTCGGAAACTTGAAATTACGCAGATTGTCTTCTGTGATATTGTAATCGGTTAGGAATCGTTGTTTATTGTCGCTGTTGTCATTAATTGTTGTTTGAATAATTAGTTCATAGATATATTCCATGTCCGATATGAGTTGATTTATTATTTCAACGTGTTTTTGCGATTTTGTTTTCCGTAGTTGTTCTATTTGTGTTTCATATAATTGTTTAATCTCATTAAAATAACCACGGACGTCAGTTAGCGTAAATGAAATAGTAACAGATGAGTCGGCCGTTCTTTTAATGATAAAATCCCATTGCAATGTGTCTTTGTTGGTGAATATAAATCTATCGGCGATTTTTCCTTTTCTTATATCAGATAAATCATCTCGATAACTGGGATTGATTTCATGATATGATTGTACATCCGTGGTTAAGTCGGTGGTGGATTTTTCCGGTGGTTTTTCAGGCCATCCCAGTACGGTTCTAATAGAACTCTGATAGATATCTACGACGTATCCTTCTGTGCTTATCTCAATTGCGGATGATAGCGTCGGCTCATGAACTGTTATAGCGATTTTTGATTCTTTTCCAGTAATCGATTTTATTCTACGCGCGAATTCATTATTGATTTGTTCAATTTGGTATGATCCGGTTGGTATCGAAACGACGTTCCAGTCTGGGGTTCCGTCGGGTTTATTCTTATTTGCAAACACTAAAGAATTATTGGGTTGTTGACCACCAAATGATTTTGATCTGATATTAGGCCAACTGTGATACACTCGTAGTTTTGCTAGCGCTATCTCCTTCACGGGGACTGGGCTAGGGAAATTCACACTAAACTCGGGTTCCGTTGATGTTATTGATATCATGCTTGTTTGTACTGGGTTCGTGTTCTCCACTACTCGTTGAAGTAATTCCATCGGTGTCGTCATTGTTATTATACTCATGTTGTATTTCTAATTTTGACACCGCGGAATCATAAATACTGACCATCACTGAGAACTCACAATCTGGTATGGTTGAGATTATTGAGATCATTTTGGTTTTTGGGTTTGTTTTTGGGTTCGTGTTTTCTGATTCCATCGGTGTTGTCATTGTTATTATATTCATGTTGTTGCTCTAATTTTGATATCGCTGAATCAAAAATACTGACCATCGCTGAGAATTCACTATCTGATATAATTGTATTATCGAGTGACGACGATATCATCAGGGATAACTGCGAATATGCGGTTGATGCAATATGAAATTGAATTAAGTAATTCTGCAGTTTACTCTGGCTGCATGATGATATCTTTTTTGCTATCCCGGTTGATATACCCCCGATTGTAGCCACCGCAGAAATGCAAATTGGAACTACGACCGGGGCAATCATTGTAACCGATGCAAGTATTATTCCGGCGCCAGCGAGAACGCTTGACACCGAGTACATAGTAATATCAATTGCGGTGATTCTTCGTCGCTATTTTTTTATTTTTATTTGATACTCCTCGGCGAGGGTTTTGAGTCTATTTTGAAATTCTCTGACCTGATCATAGCGACATTGAGTTGATGAAATCATTGTTATTTTAAAAACGCTAGCGTTTTCAATTGTGTTTTCAAGTTCGCGGGAATTGTTAGTACTTCAGCCGGAAAAATGATCTACGAGTTCTATACACCAGGCTATTTTTGATCTAATGGTGGAGCTATTAACCGCGACGAAGTGAAATTCTGGTGTTATGCTAGATTCGATAATTAACGTCGCGACGCCACCAGAGTAGGTTTTATTGATCATGATCATATTAAATTGATCGATAGAGGCCCACGTTAACCTATAGATACCATCAACCTTCACTTCCCCCTCATCCCACAAGAGATCGATGGTAATTCTAGGAGCTTTGTCTCTTATCCAATCCTCGATTCCATGTTTGATCGTATACATGATATTTTTAGGTTTTTTGTGCGGAATTTTTATCCTTTCAAAGTTTTCTTTTAGTTCAAGAAGATCGTTGGAAATATCGAGATAATTTACCCTGATTCTGGCAGGATCTATTGTTCCCCCCCACCTGTCAGAAAAGAATGAAACCAGAAGTTCGTTGATTTTAATCCGTGCTTGGGTTTTAATATGGTTGTCGATGTTAGAAAATTTCGTCGTGATATCTTGGAGGCTACTGCCCTCAAAGAAATTTTTAACAAACTCGTTGGTGAGCTTTTGTTCGTCAATAGCGCTTTTAATTTCAGCGAGGGTCGGGCCTGTCAACGATGTGGTTTCAGAAACAGGTGTTCTCCCTAGAAATCTATCAACGATGGTATTAAGTGTTGTTTGTCTCATCATAAACATATTAATATCTTTGAGAGTCATCGTAGATGTAGCCGGGACACCAAAGAAACTATTAGCGATGTAGGCATTGTGAGTGTGCTTGCCGATAAACTCACTGATTTCAGCGAGAGTCATGCCTGCCACAAGCGGGGTTCCAAAAAACTTAACAATGACGTCGTTAGTGGGTTTTTGATCTTCTATTAGTTTAGAAATCTCGAGATAATTTGCCTTGATTTAATTTTCATTCATCATCCTTCCCGCGTCCTTGTTAAAAAAGAATAGCGATAGATAGTTTTTAATTTTAGGGAGAGTCATGCCAACCACAAGCGGTGTTCCAAAGAATTTATGTATGACATTTTTGCGAAAATTATTATAACCTCGTATAAGATCATTCAGTTCACGTTCGTTGGTAGCAATCGCGTCGGTGATCGTAGACACAAGTGCGCCTGGTTTAAGTCGTCCGTCGTTGGAATACAGCACAATAGAGTTTTCAGCGGCGTCGCGCTGCCGTATCAAAATGTCATTCAATGACACATCACTGGATTTCAATTTACCCTGTTTGTCTTGAAATACAACTATTTCATTAGGATCAACATTTGTTAAGTTCAACGTCTCAGCGATTTCATCTTCAATTATTTTTTTTATATCCTTGACAGAATCAGGTGGTGCAGTGCCATCGAGTTTGGGTTTCAAAGATCTCCCCCAAATATCAATCATGTTATTGTAAAACTCTTTCTCTCTCTAAAATCGTTTTTGACGACTTCGTTGAAAAATCTTCGATTTTCTCCAGCGATTACTAGTGTATTCATTCACGACAACATGTGGTGGTTTTCCGCTTGGGTTACTCAAGGAGTTAGAAATAGCGTTAAGGACATTTAATACTTCGCTGCCACATATTGGTGGGTCATTCATTTGTTGTGTTGGTAGCGTAGAATACCAAGTCTTCATTGGAAGGGTTTTTATATAACGCATAAACTCTTTTGGTGGGGCTAATCCATATGAATCGAAATAAACAATCCCACGTGGATCAATAGCGTATGCAACCCAGTGAGTTCCAGGTCCGGTGCTGTTATCTAAATTAATGATTCCGGTTTCAGTGTTGTTTGGTTGATGTGGTAATTGATCTTTCATAAAGACACCTCTGAAGTTTTTAATCGCTAGTTTTTTAGCAGCATCGAGTAAATCAAAATTGGACATGGGAACCATCGAAGATTTCTGAATAAATAAATCGTTCCTGGTAGTCTTAGACCCTTTCCGCTGTACCACGAATACGGGGTTCCTGGTAGTCTTAGACCCTTTCCCTTTTTTTATATCCTTTCCCAGTTGCTTTCTTTAGTGCCATTCCTGCTGCAGTACCAACGGCTCCTAACGCCGCTGCTTTAGCCACCGCTGGGGCTGCTGCTGCAATCAATGCTGGAATCGCAGCTAACAACGGAAATATACCGCCTGTTTTAATCATATTTTTGATAGCAGCCGCAGAAAGAGTAATCTGAACACCCTTTTTTGCTACTAGTGCATCATTGAAATGTTTCACCTGACGAGTTGTCAGCGATAGTTTATTTGCACCACCAGTCATTTGGTTGGGTTTCAACGTGATTGTGGTTCCACATTTTTTAGCTGATTCCGATTGCAATTTTTTTATTTGACCAGGAGTTAACGCAACACTAATATTACTATATGACATTATACATAATTGATTGATTCTAAATCGTTTACATGTTTTCCACTGGTGCATCTACCACTCTCATTCTTCCACCAACACCTTCAAGTAGCATTGATTTATCACTAAGAATGACAGCAACCGCTCTATAATTAGCAATACCACCAGGACGGGTTACACGGGCTCTAAAGTGTATATCAACAACAGATTGTCTCATCAAATCGAGATGTTCCATCGAAAAGTAATAAATCGGATAGAGGCTTTTAAAATCCAATTGTGATATTTGCAAACCAGTATCCACATTTTGATCACGTGCCATAAACGACAATAGGTTATGATATACACGTGCAATATGGTTGTGAGTGTAATCAAGTTGTACATCTTCAGATGGTTCCTGTTGTCCGTTTATTCTCAGTGAGACCTCTCTAACACCTAACTGATCAAATATCATATGACTTCGTTGTTGATTACCAACTCGTGCATTATTCTGTAACGCCACAAATATATGACGTGGAGCTGAAACCCCTTGTTTTGATGCCAGATGCCAAGTAAATATATCATCAACATTGTCTTGTTTAATATCCGTAGTCACTGATAACCAACTCAACAATGATTTTCCTCCTTGGTCCATAAATGATAACAATTTTTCTTCTGCTGTGATTGATGGAGTTAACACTGGCATCCACAATGCTAGTTTTGTTAAAATGACTTTACCATCAGCAACACCAGCATCATGCCATATTGCATCATTATCAGTACCCTTTCGTACAAGCGCTACTGTGTGTTTAGCTCCATAAATAACCTTTCGGACATTTCTACAGAATCCAAAAATATGATGCAGTGGAATTGCACATGAAAACTGTCGACGCTGTCCATGCAACGTTGCTACGCGTGTTGCAAACCCTAGGTTGTAGTTAGTAATATTATTTATGACATCAAAATCACCAGCTGGTCTTGTATATCCGGCTGGTGCTGGATTAACTGAAGAAGCATGTGTTGCCTTTACTCTAGAATACTGGTTGTGTTCAGGGTGATCAGTAATATCCTTAGAAAACATCATAGATGGACCAGCTGATCTTGTATAATCATCAGAGTATCTCGCTAACCCTATGATTGTTGTGGCCACATCAACTTCACGGTCAATGGATTCAATTTCCTTTCCATCAATGAGATATCTAGCGCTTTTAAATAACGCCATGATCCCATTATTAACAAAACCAACTTTGATAGTTGGGTTATTGTCATATGGTGGATCATCATGAGCAGCATCATTTGTTACAAGTTCTCCTTCGATTTCGATAAATGCCTCACACGGTAGAAAATATTTACTGGTATCATGAACTTGAAGTTCAATTCGCGATCGGAGATCTGGTTGTACTGCGTGATAAGAATAAAATTGAAAATCGCGTACAGAATCATCTTTACGCACTGGGGCATCCATATCAAATGCTGGATCAGGTGACCTTTTGAACATTTTATTCTATTTATCAGAGTCTAAATCGCGATTTCCCATTTCATCGTCGTGTTTTTTTTAAAGCCACTTCCTGCTATCATGTTTGCTATCATGTTATTTTGGTCCCCTTGATTTATCAAGGGAGTCACCATCGACGCTAATTTTTCATCTACTGCGTTATTTATAATTCTACTAACACTTGCAGGCATTTCCGCTGTAGACGGTAACGGTTTTGAAAATCCTTTGGATTTCATCCGTGATTTCACTAATGATGTTAATTTATTCTTCGCAGTTGAAAACGCTTTTCCAGCAAGATCTCCAACAGCACCAATACCCTTATCACGAATAACATCAATTGCTTTCATTGATAATTGTTTAGCCAACGGCATCACTTTTGGAGCCATTCTCGCAAATAGCCCTGCAATGGTATTACCTAAACCATCTCCGTAGTATGCTCTATAAACTGGAAACCGTGAATTAACTACGTAGACGGGGGTTGGTTTATCATGATTGTAGTGTATGATCATTATTTGAAATCAGAAACAATTTTTCAATTGTTATTTATCTAATCAATTGACTTTTCAATTCAGTCACTATGATACCCACTTTCCACTAACTCGCCAATGAAATCTCGATATGTGCTGATATCCATGATACCGCCTTGAAATAACTGTCTACAGATATCAGCTGCTTCATTAATTATTTCCGGAGAGTTATTTCCAGCTCGGAACCCTCCGATGAGAACCTCTAACCGTGATATATCACTGAGAACACTACCAGGACATGTCATGGTAGAGTCAAAGACTCCAGCGTTGAAATCCTTTGGATTTCCAATCGAATATCCTTTTCCGCTTGTTTTCTCAGTTGTACCAGTTGCGCCCTCACTATCATCAAGTAATTGCCTTTGTCGGCCTCGACCTTGTTGTTTTTGTATACCATAACTATCAACTCCTGCTTTAAAAGTTCTGTACTCAATTGTATCCTTTTTCAAATTACCAGTAATATCCTTGTTTATTTTATATAACCAATCTACCCAGTCGTCTCGTTTAATTGTGTTTTTTTTATACTCGTCTTTTAAAAACTCTCTCCTTGAATAATGTTTTTGGGCAGCAAAAACGCCCAAGTCCGCATAATCTTCGAGTTTTATTAATTGAGGTTGTTTTATTTCTGTTATAGCTTCTTCGGTGAATTTGTCTATAAAGGGAATACCTCTTCGGGTGACGACATCAACAGGTTGTGGTTCAGGTGTGGAAACTCTTTGAGTTTCAGGCGCAGAATCATCAATATCAGCTAATCGTTCATACTCGCGCTGAGTTTTTATATCACTGGATAACTGTTGTATCCCTGCGCGTGTTTGTCCGGTCTCTGCTGCTATCTTTTCAAGCGTATCAAGCAGCGGCGCCTTCTTTACTCGTTCTCGCTCAGGAATATCTCCGTATATTGCTGCTTCAGTTAACTTTTTCACATCTTTGGTCGCACATGTTATCGGAGTAAACAGTTGTTCACTTGACACAGAAAAGTCAGTCTGCGCTTGTTGTCGTTGTTGCAGTTTATTCCGTACAGAGTCGCGAATTGGTACAAATCTCCTGATTGCATCCAGTCGTTCACGAGCCAATCGGGTTGTTAATGCTTCATTGACCATTATTTGAAATCAGAAACAATTTTTCAATTGCAAAACAATTTTTCAATCCGACCTAACACCACCGTGGAAGTGTTATTTCATCCTATAACAGCCTCTACGATTGGTGTGGAATCGGCACTTTTTCATATAATAATAAAATGTAATGTGCCGTTTCCACATTGTTGTTTTTATTGATCAATCTGAACCGTCCATCAATTTTTATTCAGTGTGAAATATTTTCACTGTTTTTGACATTGTCAATCAAAAAATGCTAAAAAAATTTAAAATCTCTATGAGGGACGGTCACAATCAAATAATGATAAATGGTCAATCAAAATTGTTCATTTTCTTGAATTAACGCCCGTAGGTTTCTAATTTTAGAATTAACCTCCTTTTTCAATTCGTATTCGTACCCCAATTCTTTTCGTATTCGTTCTACGATGGTATACAACGGAGCGAACACACTTACGTCACTGGAGAATGCGAGAGAGTCCCGAATAGAATTCTGAATTCTTTTGATGAGCGCATACTTCTTTGGTAGCATATACTTGTTAGTGCTAACTCCGTATTCTATATCCTGAAAATCAGACATGATTTGATCAGGATTTAACCCATCTGATAGTTCAATATCCCAAATTTTCAATTTTGAAATCTCGGATATGATGCTATTCATGTTTTCAGAATTCGTTATTCTATAATAATGATATATTTCTAAATGAAAAATATGACGCATTAGACGTAACTAAATCGAATTTTCTGTCCAGTCCCCTTTGAAATAGCCGATCGATAAATCCCCTCTGCAACAAATCGTACTGAGGCTCTACAAATATCGAAGTGCCTACCGGCTTCATATAATGATTGAAATATTTTTTCTTTGTTAGTTGTTGTATTCAAAGATTTTACTGGTCTCGCTTTTTTTGAACAAGTGCCAGTCTTTCCTCGTTTGGTATTCTCACTTTGTGTGATAGCCTGCAGATTTGATAAAGAATTATTTTTCGGATTAGAATCCTTGTGATCAATGACAGAATCATCCTCGATCAATCCATAAAAGCATTCAAATACGAAACGATGATTGAGATATCTCTTCTCCCCGCCAACAGTAAACATGAAGAACCCTTGATTATTCACAGAACCAACTGGTTTCTTCAGTCTGCGGTTTCTTACAACACCATCACTGGATGCTTCATAATTTGTGATCACAGGGTGTTGTCTGAATTCTTGGTTCATTCGTATACATAATACTATTGTTTGTCTAATTCATTGTTTGGTTTAATGATAAATCTTTCGATGTAGTCTTGAGGAGTTCTTATGATTTTATCCTTGATACTGACTTTGTCAGCGTCAAGAATACTGACTTTGTCAGCGTCAAGAATACTGACTTTGTCAGCGTCAGGGTCATAATTTCTGATTGATTGTCCATTTTTTATTCTTTTATCATAATAACGCTTCAATTCCCTGTATCGCTTACCACCGCAATTTAGACACAACTGAGATTTTCCCCTGACCCCAACTCCACATAGAATACAACGTAACGGACCAAGGCTTCCACGACGATAGCTTTGCATATGATACCCACAAAACTCATTTCTGCATGATTTGTTACACGGGGTTACTGATCCAATCATAAGCCACTTGCAGTGATTCATTATATATAAATTCTTCATTTAAATGCTTGTTTTAATTATAGCATGAGGGAATTAAGGAGAACGCCTTCGAAAAATGCTGAATTCAATGCTGATAAGGAGTTTAAGAGATTATTGAAGATTAATCCTAAATTTAATATCGATAGACCCAAAAAACGTCCAAGAGATGGAAACATGAAAGAGTTTAAGAGATTATTGAAGATTAATCCTAAATTTAATATCGATAGACCCAAAAAACGTCCAAGAGACGGAAACATGAAAGAGTTTAAGAGATTATTAAAAATTAATCCTAAATTTAATCTCGATAAACCAAAAAAACGTAACAAAATTAATCTCAAACGTCCAAGAGACGGAAACATGAAAGAGTTTAAGAGATTATTAAAAATTAATCCTAAATTTAATCTCGATAAACCCAAAAAACGTAACAAAATTAATCCTAAATTTAATCTCGATAAACCCAAAAAACGTTTAATAGACGGAAACATGAAAGACTTTAAGAGATTATTAAAAATTAATCCTAAATTTAATCTCGATAAACCAAAAAAAACGTCCAAGAGATTACCCTGGAAAGATGCTCAATTCAATCTTGATATAGTTTCTAATACACCAAAGAATACAATTCTTGATAAAGCCATGATTAGTAAAATCAGAGACTGTTTTAATGAATTCAAGCGTGATGGAGCATCTTATTGTTGGTCAACATTTCGAATTGATGGTGTTGTTGACGCTACCATGAATGATGAAAAAGCAACAGTGATAATTTCACGTGTTGGGGAAAAACGGCATTTTTTCCGAATCAAATTCATTATCGAAGTCGATGGTAAATGGATTATTAGGGATAAATTTGAACCAATCCTCAAGAATAAAAAAGCTGTCATTGTGAGTAGAGATTCCAAACCAGGAATTCTAACCGGAATCGATAAGCCATACTACGAAAGATCTTATCGCGTAACAGCAATGGTTTATGGGATATATCCGTTAAATGATAAACCCGATATCGCAAAACTAGCTCCTATGAAATATTCGTCAGGGCTTAATTGTGTAGCAGAACGAATAATAGAACACTTCACAAATGCATCCCGAGGAAATAAACTAACTGATCTGCGACGTAGGAAAATAACCGAATGGGAACTGACTGTGAAACAGAATGGTGCAAAGATTTCTGATATAGCTAAATTAGAAACATCATTAAGATTTCCAATAACCGTTATGACGATAACCGGAGAGGTTTTATACGAACCGAAATATAACAAAAATGGAGCGCCAATACAGATTATTGATCATAACAAACACGCGTGGACACCTGCGGTAACTATTTCCACGAGAACGAACCGTGAAATATATCCCTAAGGAGTTCGTCGGGGATGTTTTCTATGAAGAGAGATTATTCGATGCTATTCATGCGTTGTGTAAAGATGATCCTGTGTCAGTGTGGTTACTTAGAAGTGATGAAGATCCCGAAATAGGATTTGATCAATTTGTAAAACCAAATGGTGAATTATATCGCGTTGAAGAATTAGATAACAGAATGAGAAAAATCGCTAGTGATTTTTCACCGGAGAGTTTCCATGAAAAACTACTCACGGATAGTTTTACTATTCCATCAGTGGTAGCTCACTTCGCAAGAGAAAAAAACTCATGGCGTCCAACACGAAGTGATTTTCTCGAGGATGTTAAATTGAGTTGCGTCGCATTTGGTCATGGAGGACTGTGGAATACGAAATACTCACGTGATGGTATGATTTCAATTGATATAGCCGCGTGTTATCCCGGAAGTTTTCTCGGGTATGGGGAATGTGCTGAGTACTTCAAACGATTTGGACACCCCACGCATGAAATGACTCGTGTTGCGATTAATGGACCATTGCCTGATTTTGATTTAACCGGATTCGCTCGTGTGATATCATTTGAATTAGCGTCAGGATTACATCCGTGTAGTTATGTTTGGCTCGGTAGACACCTATCTGAAAAGGCCTGGATGCCAATAGTGCTATTGAGATATATGATTGATTGTGGTATGCTAATATCGTTGATTGTTCCCGAGGCTATTATATGCTATCGAGCTCAGAAAGAAGTTTGGCTACCACAACCCGATTTAGATCGTATAATCAGCGAGCAGCGAAAACAATTCCCTGATTTCAATGAAGAACAAATCATGAATCGGTCTAAGAAGTTATTTGAAATCAAAAAAGAACAAGCAAAAGATTTTGGACGAAGAATAATCGGTAAATTTACCCTGGGTGGACGATACGACAATGCAAAATATTCTTCGCGGTTGATCATAGACGTCGCTGAATACGATTTTATTGTAACGGATTTAATGAAACAGGGAAAACTTGTATCCCGTAAGGATGCTTTTCTATCCAATGGTGAGAAATTAGGTACGGTTGTTACCTACTGTGATGGATATAATTCCCAGTATACACATTCAAGATCATCTATGCTAGCCTATGCTTCTATTAATCTATTTTCGATGATAAATAGATTTCCTAATACCGCGGTTAGAGTGGCCACTGATTCGATGTATATACACAATAAGTACAAATCAGCTGTAGCTAAATTCACAGATCCGGAGGAAGCGTGGGGGCGTTGGCGATTTAAAAAGGAGATGCTACATGAGTATTGCGAATCGGCAGACGTTGCCATGGATGACAAATATCTTTCATATAACCGTATTGAAATTCAATCAGAATTTTCTAATGCACCACCGGTATCTGATCCAGTATGTAGATACAAGACAGTTTATTTAAACGGTTGTGGTGGGTCAGGAAAGACAACTCGTGCAATTGAATTATTTCGTCGGTCAACCATGATTGTGCTAACACCGACTCACAGACTCGCCAGAGAGATGATACAGCGAGGGGTAAATGCCTGTACTTATCACAGTTTTTTTCGATGGAAGGGTGACAAATGGACTCCTGAGCGTATGGGTGATAAATTCATTCCTGAAATCATAATTTGGGATGAAATATGCACAGTGTCATTAGATGTATTACAAACATTTCTTGAGTGGTTGTTAAACAAAAACACAAAAGTCGTCATGTGCGGTGATCACGGCCAACCACCACCATTTGTCGGTGCATCCCCACATGAATGGCTAAAGGGTTTTGTAGACTATTATGAAGAAATTACCACTGATTATAGATCAATAGATGAACGATTACGAGAATTCAAAGCGCTAATTAGATTACAACCGGATAGAATCCAATGCGAAATAGCGCGTGAAGTGATTTCAGAAACTCCAATGAATGATTTCTGGGAAACATGGAGACCAAATGATTTGATAATTGCAAGTAGAAAAATAGTCAGGGACACACTTCAGATGAAGTTATTTGAATTGCATAAAGAAAAATTTGCAACGCTTCCAGTACCCCTTTGTTATAGGCCATCGGATACACGAAAACAGAATATTGAAGTTGATATTCCAGGACAGAGTGAAAAACAAATTCTCGTATTAAATGATATTGTGCTGGTTGATATCAATGTCGTTGAAGATGCATTGCGTGCTAATAAATCCCCGTGGACGCTAGGATACGCAGCAACAATACATTCTTCACAGGGATTGACTATATCGGATACAATTGTTTGAATGGTGGATAATCACATCGAATGGTCGAATTTAGTCTATCTCGCAGTATCCAGAGTACGAAAAATAAATCAACTTCGAAGAATTGTTTTCGATGATAATGACACCACAATGGATGATATTGATGTTAAAATTATTGATAAAAAACTCTCCGGTTACAAACAACAAGACAAAAAAAAAACAACGAGAATTTGATATTGATGCTGAATTAATAATCACTTTGAAGAAACAACAGAATAATCACTGCGCGAGTTGCAATTGTATAATGCGTTGGCAGTATTCGGATAAGGATCCTCGCCAATTCACCGAAGACAGAAAAAATAACAATCTCGGTCATGTCAGAAATAATGTGATGTTGACTTGTCTTGAGTGCAATAGACGCAAAGGCGCTAGTTAAGACCATGCGGTGGCAATTGAGTATCCTCGGGAATTACCTGTAGTTGTTGTCGAGTAAATCCTCGTTGAGGGGCAGTTGAATCCAGTTTATAGACTGGAGGTCTACCTGTAGATCGTGTTATACTAGATATCTTGTGTGCAGTAACACTCCAAATAGGATCAGTAGCCCTTTTTCTACCACCCTCAAGCTCTCCTGGTTCGTATAAGTACCTCACAATGACATTACTACCAAGAATTGGTTCTTTGAAATCTTTTTGTGGTTTTTCAGGTATTGACTTCTTTTTAATCGCGTTGATAGGTTTCATGTTGATTGTTCTAGTAATCTCGTTATTCAGTGCAGTAATCACAGATGGTAATCTTTTAACCCATTCACGGGATCTTTTTTCTTGGATGAATTCTTTTGCGTATTGATATCCAAATAACCGCTCAGCAATCGTCCGATTAAATCGTTCTACAATGGCCTGATCGCGATGTAGCGCAGTATGCCCTCGTCGTATGGTGACATTATGATGTTTCATTGTAGATAACACTGCACCCTGAAATTCCTTGCCAGGATCAACCTGCAATAGATTTGGCCAGTGCAGAGGACCTCGTCGATAAATCCTTTCAAATGCAGAAGCGACTTCAGTGGCTGATTTTGTTTTTAACGGTTCTGCTTCTTTGTATCGACTTGCAATATCAACTACGGTTAAAGCGTATTTGTAACCACGATCATGTGGTAGAAATAATATATCAGCCTGATGAACTTCATTAGGAACTGTCACATCAAAATGCGAGAATTGAATTTGTTTAGGCGGTGGTAGATAAATTTGCCATAGTGCCTGTTTGGATAACCAATTAGCCGCAGTGGTTTTTTTCACTTTTGCAGCACTAGCGAGTTTATGGACTGCTGATTTACCCCTCCAGTATCCTCTTGGGGAATAATAAATTGATTCCATATTATTAATTACCGGCACCTAACATCAATTTACTTTTCATAGCCGATTTTATTAAAAAGGAAGCCAATTTTTCTTTGAAGGATTTATCAGGAATAGCATTTAACGCATGAATTAATTTCACATCCGCGAGATGTCTGTGTTGCAGATTGCTGCTTTTATAAGCAACATCATGAAGGTAACAGGCCTTATCAATGGCGTTTATTGGTTCTTCACCGGGTCGGGACTGATTTTGATCATTGAGTCTGATATCAAGTCTGGTTCCCGGTCCACAGTAGCTATATCCTGGAAGGTGCTTTTCTCCCGGGTACTTTGCCCATGGGGTTCCAGGGAGCTTTGCCAATTTGGCTGCGATATCACCTCCTCGTTTTTTTTAAAAACATCTCCGAATTGTAAAATCTTTGATTTTGTAGAAACAAATCTAAATTTTTTTGTACCACATGTTGCACATCTACCAGTAAGTGCTGATCTGTTATTTTTAGTTGTAACCGTCGTCACATCATTTGTGCTAGTACGCGTTTTACACTTCACACAATATAGATCCATAATTTATGTATAGAGATATGGATATAATTGATTTTTCCGCGACTAAAACAAGAGAACCAATTAAGCATCATGCAGCGCTACCAAACTCTATCCGGATGATTATAATCGGGCCATCTGGATCCGGTAAAACGCAATTGTTGCTCAATTTAATAATGAGATGGATGAAGTGGGATAAGTTGTATTTAATTGCCCCTAGCGTAGATGATCAACGATGTTATGAAGTGTTAAAGGATTTTAACGAGAATGCATCAGAAATTAAGGGTGAGAACGCCATTGATTTTATAACCGATATCGATGAAGCACCGAGTATTGATGATATTGATGGAGATATTAACAATTTAGTCGTATACGACGATATAATGTTGGATAAACAAAAGAATCCTGCTAGAATATGTTCCCGTGGGCGTCACAAAAACACTGACGTGATATATGTCACTCAACGCTACACTCAGGTTCCAAAAGTGATCAGAGATAACTGCAATTTATTGTCTGTATTCAACGGAGTTGATACTCATACTCTTAGAAATATTTGGCAGACATGGTGTTCTGATATGGACTTCAATCAATTTAAAAACTTCTTTAGTCATGCTCAGTCAACCCCGTACGGATTCGCAACAATAAATTTGCATGATCCTCGGACACGATATCGTATCGGACTGGATCAAATATTCGGTTAAAATCATTTATTATTTTTTGTTAACCCATAGCAGCAGAGAGGGTGGATGACAACAAGTTGCGACCAAAATTAATTAAAAAATCGTAAAAGTCTTCGTTTTCATTTTTTTTAGTTAAAATGAGATTTCGTAGGGAAGGCTCGTTAAAATTTCAATCAATTTTTTGTCTGAAAACGTTGTAGGGTTTGCCCCTGAGACATTTTTTTTGGTTAAAATGAGATCGTAGGAAGGCTCGTTTTCAGGATTCAATCAAAATTTTGTCTAAAAACGTTGTAGGGTTCACCCTCTCTGCTGCTTTATATATAATAAAGTATTAGACTGTATAATACAACATTAGTCTACGTAATAAAGTATAAACTGTAATATACAACAATATTATACGCAATAAAGTATTATACTGTATAAAACAATATTTGTATGCGTAAAAAAGTATTATACCGTCTTATACAAGTTTATTTATATTACGTAATAAGTAATGCACCGTATAATACAACAGCATTATACGAAATAGTATTACACTTATAATACAACATTATTATACGTAACAAAGTATAATACTTATAATACATCATTTTTATTATCTAATAAAGTATTATACTGTATAATACAACATTATTATATTACGTAATAAAGTTTTATACTGTATAATACAACATTATTATATTACGTAATAAAGTATTATACTGTATAATACAACATTATTATATTACGTAATAAAGTATTATACTGTATAATACAACATTATTATATTACGTAATAAAGTATTATACTGTATAATACAACATCATTATATTACGTAATAAAGTATTATACTGTATAATGACTAATAATAATAATGACTTTATTTAAAGAGGGTAACACAGTTAGCTAAGAACTAATCTACCTTGAGGCCCTCATACAAGGAATTTATTTAATTCAGCAGCATCTCAGAAGGAACTGGATATATTTGGTTTGGAAGATGGAAATAAAGTGGGCATTTCTAATCTCAATTAGAATACTATTCCAGAGCAAAGTTCCAGAGTATTGGAAACTTTTCTTGAATAATTCCTTATTTCGTTTGGGAATTTTATACTGTTTTGTAGATATTGATCGCAGATGGGGTGTATTACCAGGCAGCCTATACTGGAATAGGGATTGTAAATATTCAGGAGCACTTTTATTGGATATCCTGTACATTAATTTGGCTTTTCTTAAACATATTCGGTCTTTAATAAGTAATATTTTTAACTTACCAGCTAAATTTTCCTTGCTTTCTTTCTGGTTTGATATTAGCCTAAATGCTCTTTTCTGAAGATTTTCCAACTTTGATGTTTTTATCATTTGAATACTGTGTTACAGTAGTATAAATACGGTTGTATATAACTGTTATAAAATAATTTTCTGTGCCTTTCAGGGAGAAAATGTCTTATCCTACTGAGAAGCCATAAACTTGAATTGACCTTTTTACTGATATGTTTGATATGATCAGTCCATGATAGATTATTATCTACCAAAACACCAAGTAGTCTGTCTTGACAGACCATTTGCAAATTTTTATCCTTCCATGTCAGACATAGTTCATTGCTATCAAAATTTTCTTCTTTTTTTCCTTGTTGAGATAAGTAATATTTTAGTTTTACCAGTATTTACTACCATGCCATTGCATGTGCGCCAGTTTTCCAGCTTGTTTAATGCATTCTGTGAAGAAATTTCGAGTTCATGCTTTGTGTTTTGGATGTCTGATAATGTTGTGTCATCTGCATAAAGATCTGTAGATGACATTGAGTCTCTTAGTAAAAGTGGTAGGTCGTTAATAAATAAAATAAATAGTAATGGACCTAGAATTGAGCCTTGTGGTACTATATATCTAATTGTTTCAGGTTCTAACAGAACGTTATTTATATAAACATGTTGTGTTCTCTCACTTAAGTATGAAGTAAACCATCTAACTGTTTTTTCATCGTACTGGTTGATTTTCAGTTTCTTCAAAAGGATTTCATGATCCACCATGTCAAAAGCTTTTCTGAAATCTACAAATACAGATCCTATTATTTTACCTTGGTCAAGTGCTTGAAGCCATTTATCAGTTTTCGAGATCAAGGCAGTCTCACATGAATGTTTCTGTCTAAAGCCTGATTGATTAGGGTGTAACAGCAAGTGTTTGGTTAAATATGACATGAATGAGTCATGGACATGTTTTACAATCAATTTTGACAAGTTTGGTAGAATTGAGATTGGTCGGTAGCTATCAGCATCATTCTTAGATCCAGATTTGTAAATAGGAGTTACTTTTGCAGTTTTCCATATTTTGGGGACAGATGAGTTTGCAATACTTAAATTGATTATGAATGTTATGCTATCTAAAATAGCAGAGGCAGAAGATCTAATGAGTCTTGGACCAATCTGATCAAGTCCTGTAGCTTTCTTGGTTTCAAGTTCACTGAGACATTTTTGAACAAAGTTTTTTTGATACTGGTGGGATAGAGAAACATACTTATTTAGAGATTTTGCTGCTTTTTCAGTTCACTAAAGTTGTTTTCTATCACTGGTTCTTTTAACTTTGTGGAGATACTGGTGAAAAAAATCATTGAAGACTTTCCAAATGGAGATTGTGTTCCTCTTTTTGTTTTCAAGCAATGACTGATAATACGACTTTTTAGCTATTTTAATCATACTTATTATTTTATTTCTCCATACTTTATATTTTGCATGGTTTCCCCTAGCCTTGAATTGGTCTCATGTTTTCATAGCATCTAATATTTCAGTAGTAAGCCAATTAGGTTGGATTTCATTCTTTACTCGATGTACTTTCAGTGGTACATGCTTAGAGACTACATCCATAAATAAGTCAGTCCACACTCTCAGAGTTTCATCTATGTCATCCAAATTTTGGATCATATTCCATGGAACTTTATATAGGTCATCAAGAAACTGTTCTTTACTAAAATGTTTGCACGATCTGTAAGCGATCGTTTTGTGTGTGTTTTTCTTATTTCTCTGGCATTTAACCTTTCTTGTCAAAAAGGTAGGATAGTGGTCACTAAAAAAACATTATCATACGTAAAGCGAAATATCCTTACTGAGGCCTGATATAATCCACACCGTTATTTTTAATTTTAAATACTGTGCAAGCTTTTCTAGTAGCAGTGGTCCTTCTTTAAATATTCCATTAGAAAAGAGTCTCCACAATTAATAATGATTATGAACCAAATACCAAAGAAAATTTTGTTGTACTTATCCAAATTAGCTATACGAGTTGTCTCCCTTACTTATTCAATTTTTGAGAATGGTCTTCCATACTAATATTGATGTATCTTATAAATGGGAGCAGCAGAGAGGGTGAACCTCACAACTTTCCGAGCGTCGATTCGGAAATCTGAGGCTTCCACCAAATAGTAAAAAAAATGGCGTCTATTCGATAAAATAAGATTTCCTTATATACGCCAACGTCGTTGTCATCCACCCTCTCTGCTGCTAGTGATTTCATCACTGGGTTAACAAAAAATAATAAATGATTTCAACCAAATATTTGATCGACTTTATAGGACGAAAATCATTTGAAATTGCAAAGCAATTTAGGATTTTACAAACAAACTAATCGCTAACACCTCTTCTTGTAAATCAATTAAATTATTTGACTGGTCGGTGAGTTTGAAATTAATTCTCGTTAACGAATTATTATGGCATCGCATGTAGACAGGATTAATTGGGTTTTCAATAATTAGGAATCCTGGAGGAGCTGTTGGTGCAAACGAATAAAGAATATATCCCTGCTGAGCTTGATTTGATTGCTCTAGATTAATTTGATAGCTTCCTTCAATTGCATCACATACTAAATTGAGCGCAATCACCGTTGAAATATTCACATTATGAGGGGCAATATGCCTACCGCCCATCTGAATCATTATTATACCTGAAGAGGACAGCTGAATCTGATTTTTGTAGCGCCTTGATATCGGTTTTAACAATTCTTGCTAGTTCATCAGCGTTGTATTTGGGAAACTTGAAATTACGCAGATTGTCCTCTGTGATATTGTAATCGGTTAAGAATCGTTGTTTATTGTCGCTGTTGTCATTAATTATTGTTTGAATAATTAGTTCATAGATATATTTCATGTCCGATATAAGCTGATTTATTATTTCAACGTGTTTTTGCGATTTTGTTTTCCGTAGTTGTTCTAGTTGTGTGTCATATAATTGTTTAATCTCATTAAAATAACCACGGACGTCAGTTAGCGTAAATGAAATAGTAACAGATGAGTCGGTTGTTCTTTTAATGATAAAATCCCATTGCAATGTGTCTTTGTTGGTAAATATAAATCTATCGGCGATTCTTCCTTTTCTTATATCAGATAAATTATCTCGATAACTGGGATTGATTTCATGATATGATTGTATGTCCGTGGTTAAGTCGGTGGCGGATTTTTCCGGTGGTTTTTCAGGCCATCCTAACACTGTTCTTAACGAGCTGTTATATATATCTACAATGTATCCCTCTGTGCTTATTTCGATCGACGACGAGAGCGTCGGTTGATGAAGATTAATAGCTATTTTTGATTCTTTTCCAGTGATTGATTTTATTCTACGCTGAATTTCAGCATTGATTTGCTTAATTTGGTACGACCCAGTTGGTAACGAAATAGTTTCCCACTCTGGAGTACCATCGGGTTTATTCTTATACGAGAACACCAGTGTGTTATTGGGTTGCTGACCACTAAATGCAACCGATCTGATATTAGGCCAACTGTGATACACTCGTAGTTTTGCTAGCGCTATCTCCTTCACTGGGACCGGAGAGGGGAAATTCACACTGAATTCTGGATTCGTTGATGTTATTGATATCATACTCGTTTGTACTGGGTTCGTATTCTCCACTATTCGTTGAAGTAATTCCATCGGTGTCGTCATCGTTGCTATACTCATGATTTATTTCTAATTTTGGTATCGAGGAATCATAAATACTGACCATCACTGAGAACTCACAATCTGGTAATGTTGATATTATTGAGATCATTTTTTGTTTTTTTGGGTTCGTGTTTTCTGATTCCATCGGTGTTGTCATTGTTATTATATTCATGTTGTCGCTCTAATTTCGATATCGCGGAATCAAAAATACTGACCATCGCTGAGAATTCACTATCTGATATAATCGTATTATCGAGTGACGACGATATCATCAATGATAATTGCGAGTATGCGGTTGATGCAATATGAAATTGAAGTAAGTAATTCTGCAGTTTACTCTGGCTGCATGATGATATCTTTTTTGCTATCCCGGTTAATATACCCCCGATTGTAGCCACCGCAGAAATGCAAATTGGAACTACGACCGGGGCAATCATTGTAACCGATGCAAGTATTATTCCGGCACCAGTGAGAACGCTTGACACCGAGTATATAGTAACATCAATTGCGGTGATTCTTCGTCGGTATTTTTTTATTTTTATTTGATACTCCTCAGTGAGGGTTTTGAGTCTATTCTGAAATTCTCTGACCTGATCATAGCGACATTGCATCGATGACAAAGTCATTGTTATTTTAAACCCGCTAGTGTTTTCAATTATTTGTCATCGTTAGCGGGAATTGCTAGTACTTCAGCCGGAAAAATGATCTACGAGTTCTATGCACAAGGCTATTTTTGATCTAATGGTGGAGCTATCAACCGCGACGAAGTAAAATTCTGGTGTTATGCCAGTCTCGATAATTAACGTCGCGACTCCACCAGAGTAGGTTCTATTGTTCATGATCATATTAAATTGATCGATAGAGGCCCACGTTAACCTATAGATACCATCAACCTTCACTTCCCCCTCATCCCACAAGAGATCGATGGTAATTCTAGGAGATTGGTCTCTTATCCAATCCTCGATTATATGTTTGACCGTATACACGATATTTTTAGGTTTTTTGTGCGGAATTTTTATCTTTTCAAAGTTTTCTTTTAGTTCAAGAAGATCGTTGGAAATATTGAGATAATTTACACTGATTCTGGCAGGATCTATTGTCCCCCCCCCCACCTGTCAGAAAAGAATGAAACCAGAAGTTCGTTGATTCTAATCAGTGCTTGGGTTTTAATATGGTTGTCGATGTTAGAAAATTTCGTCGTGATATCTTGGAGGCTACTGCCCTCAAAGAACTTATTAACCATTTCATTTGTGAGCTTTTGTTCGTCAATAGCTTTTTTAACTTCAGCGAGGGTTGGACCTGTCAACGATGTGGTTTCAGACACAGGTGTTCTCCCTAAAAATTTATCCACGATGGTATTAAGTGTTGTTTGTCTCACCATGAACATATTAATATCTTTGAGAGTCATTGTAGATGTAACCGGGACACCAAAGAAATTATTAGCGATGTAGGCATTGTGAGTGTGCTTGCCGATAAACTCACTGATTTCAGCGAGAGTCGAGTCTGCCACAGGTGGGGATCCAAAGAATCTACCAACAATGTCATTAGTGGGTTTTTGATCTTCTATTAGTTTAGAAATCTCGAGATAATTTGCCTTGATTTCATTTTCATTCATCATCCTTCCCGCGTCCTTGTTAGCGAAGAATAGCGATAGATAGTTTTTAATTTCAGCGAGAGTCATGCCAACCACAAGCGGGGTTCCAAAGAATTTATGTACGACATTTTTGCGAAAACTATTATAACCTCGTATAAAATCATTCAGCTCACGTTCGTGGGTAGCAATCGCGTCGGTGATCGTAGACACAAGTGCGCCTGGTTTAAGTTGTCCATCGTTGGAATACAGTGCAATAGAGTTTTCAGCGGCAGCGCGATGCCGTATCAAAATGTCATTCACGGATATATTACTGCTTTTCAATTTACCCTGGCGATCTTGAAATACAACTATTTCGTTCGGGTCAACACTTGTTAAATTTAACGTCTCAGCGATTTCATCTTCTATTATTTTTTTTACATCCTCGATAGAACCCGCAGATGTTTCCTCGGTGGGTTCCAACATTGACAGAGGTTGTCCCCAAATATCGATCATTATTGTTAGCGTAACTTGTGTTTTCAATTTATTGATCCTTGTAATTTCCCACTCGTGTATTCGTTTACAATAATATGAGGTGGTTTCCACGGAGATCCAAAGGATTTTAATGAAATCTCCTCGAGGACATTTAATACTTCACGGCCGCATATCGGTGGATCATTTAATTGTTGTGTTGGCAGCGTGGAATAAAAAATCGGAAACCCTTTGAGTTTCATCGAGGAATTTATATACCGCATAAACTCGCTTGGCGGAGCTAACCCATATGAATCGAAATAGACAATCCAACGTGGATCAATCGCGTATGCAACCCAGTGAGTTCCCGATCCGCTGCTGTTATCAAGATTGATGATACCGGTTTCAACGTTATTTGGTTTTCTCGGTAATTGATCTCTCATAAAAACCCCTCTGAAGTTTTTTATCGCTAGTTTTTTAGCAGCATCAATTAAATCAAAATTGGACATAGGAACCATAGGTTCGGAAATCGAAGATTTCTGAATTAATAAACCGTTCCTGGTATTTTTCTTAGACCCGATCCGTTCACGGATTTGCCGCTGTACCATGAATACGGGGTTCCTGGTAGGTACAACCCCTTTCCCTTTTTTTTATACCCGGATCCACCAGTTGCCTTTTTCAACGCCATCCCTGCTGCGGTCCCAACGGCTCCCAACGCTGCCGCCTTCGCCACCGCTGGGGCAGCCGCTGCAATCAATGCTGGTATTGCGGCTAACAATGGAAATATACCACCTGATTTTATCATGTTCGCGACTGCAGCTTTCGAAAATTCTATTTGAACTCCTCGCTTATTTTTCATTGCATCATTGAAATGTTTTATTTGACGATCCGTTAATGATATTTTATGTGTACCTCCGGACATCTGCGCTGGTTTTAACGTTATTGTTGTTCCACATTCCTTAGCGGATTTTGATTTTAATTTCTTGACCTGACCATCAGTCAGCTTGACACTAACAACACTATATGGCATTTTATTGTAAAACACATTTATTCTTTCAATTGATCTAATTGGGGAAATCCTATGGAAACTTTTCAAGTTTCATTTACAGATTTTCCACTGGTGCATCAACAAGTCTCATTCGTCCGCCAGCCCCTTCTAACAACATTGATTTGTCGCTGAGAATAACAGCAACCGCTCTATAATCAACACCACCAGGATCTATACGAGCCCTAAAATGTATATCAACAACGGATTGCCTTGTTAAATCAAGATGTTCCAGTGAAAAGTAATAAATTGGATACAAGTTCTTAAAATCGAGCTGAGATATTTGCAAACCAGTATCAACATTTTGATCACGACCCATATATGACAGCATCCGATGATACACACGTGCTATTTGGTTGTTTCCGTAATTAAGCTGTATATCCTCAGATGGTTCTTGTTGTCCGTTTATTCTCAGTGAAACCTCACTTACCCCTAACCGATCAAATATCATATGACTGCGTTCTTGGGAACCTAATCGATTCCGATTCTGCAGCGCTATAAATATATGACGTGGAGCTGAAACGCCTTGTTTTGATGCCAGGTGCCATGTTAATGTACCATTAACATTATCCTCTTTAGCATCAGTCGTTGTTGTTAGCCAACTTAGCAATGATTTACCACCGGTTTCCATAAACGAAAGTAGCCGCTCTTCCGTGGTAATTGATGGAGTCATTACTGGCATCCATAATACTATTTTACTCAAAACAACTTTACCATCAGCGGCACCAGTACGCCAAATTGCATCATTGTCATTGCCTTTTCGCACTAATGCGATTGTGTGTTTGGCTCCATAGATAACTTTTCTTACATTTCTGCAGAATCCAAATATGTGATGGAGTGGAATCGCACATGAAAACTTTTTCTCTTGTCCTTCCAATGCTAATTTTCGTGTTGCAAATCCTAAATTGAAATTACCATTAACGCCTCCGAGAATATCAAACGCAGCTCCGGGTCTAGCTCGACGTTCTGGATTAATTGCTTCTCGTTGATTATCAACTGAAGTGTCTTGCGGTGTTAACACTTTAATGTATTGAAGGTGGTCAGCGTTATCAGAGGTATCCTTTGCAAACATCATAGATGGACCAGCCGATCTTGTATAATCATCGGAGTATCTTGATAGTCCGATTATTGTTGTTGCAACATCAACCTCGCGGTCTATTGATTCAATTTCTTTTCCATCAATGAGATATCTTGCACTTTCAAATAACGCCATTATACCGTTGTTGACGAAACCAACTCGGATATTTGAATCATTTGCATATGGGGTATCAGCTGCATCATTTGTTACAAGTTTTCCTTCTACTTCAATAAATGCTTCACATGGTAAAAAGTATTTACTGGTATCTTGAACTTGAAGTTCAATTCGCGATCGTAGGTCGGGTTGTATTGCATGATAGGAATAGTATTGATAATCGCGGACGGAATCATCCTTGCGCATTGGGGCTTCCATATCTAACGCGGGATCAGCTGTTCGTTTAAACATTTATAACATTACTAGCGTTTTCAATTGTGAAACTCGAAGAGTTTAACGCTAGCGTTTTAATTCTTTATAATCATCGTCGTTGAAAATTCCTCGAATTTCTTTTTTGTTTCAAACCACTTCCTGCTATCGCGTTCATGATAGCGCTATCTGTTACCGGTGGTGACGAAGTCAATTGCGCTAGTTTTTCTTCCACTGCGTTATTTATTGCTTTGCTGATTTTTGCAGGCATCACTGTAGTTGATGGCAGCACTAATGACGAAGTCATCGATGACGAAGTCATTCGTGGTTTCTTTCGTACCAATGATGCTATTTTATCTTTCGCGGCAGAAAATGCCTTTCCTGCAAGATTTCCAACGAAATTGATTCCCTTATCACGGATAGCATCAATGGCTTTCATTGATAATTGTTTAGCTAACGGCGCCACCTTGGGAGCCATTCTTGTAAATAACCCCGCAATGGTATTGCCGAAACCATCTCCGTACCACGCGCGATAAACAGGCAATCGTGAGTTCACCACGTAGACGCTTACGGGTTTATCATGGTTGTAGTGTATAATCATCTTATTATAAAACTAGTAGTTTTTCAATTAGTGATCAATCGCTTACATCCATAAGATTTTCATCGTTGTGATTTTCAACTAATTCAGCAATAAGTTCTCGATATACATTAATGTCCATGATACCACCAGCAAATAATCGTCTACAGATATCAGCGGCCTCGTTAATTATCTCGACGGAGTTATTTCCGGCTCGTTTCCCTCCGATGAGAACCTCTAACCGTGATATATCACTGAGAATATTACCAGGACATGTCACGGTAGAGTCAAATACATCCTTTGGATTTTTAATCGAATATCCCTTTCCGCTTGTTTCCTCAGTTGTACCAGTTGCGCCCTGACTATCATCAAGTAATTGCCTTTGTCGGCCTCGACTTTGTTTTTCTCGTTCTTGTTGTTTTTGTATACCATAACTATCAACTCCTACTTTAAAAGATCTATACTCAATTGTATCCTTTTTCAAATTACCAATAATCCCCTTATTCGTTTTATACAACCAATTAACCCATTCATCTCGGCTTATTCTACTGTTTTTATACTCGTCTTTTAAAAAATCCTTTCTAGAATCAAAGCTTTTGGCGGCGAAATCACCAAAAGTCGTATAATCCTGGTGTTTCTCCAATTGAGGTCGTTTGATTTCCTTTATAGCTCCTTCGGTGAGTTTGTCTATAAAGGAAACACCTCTTGGGGTGACGACATCAACAGGTTGTGGTTCAGGTGTGGAATCATCAATATCAGCTAATCGTTCATACTCACGCTGAGTTTTTATATCACTGGATAACTGTTGTATCCCTGCGCGTGTTTGTCCGGTCTCTGCTGCTATCTTTTCAAGCACACCAAGAACAGGCACTTCTCGTCGCTTGCCTTCCTTAGGAATATCTCCGTATATTGCTCGTTCAGTTGCTGTTTTCACATCGCTGGTCGCCTTAGTTACCGGGGCGAACAGTTGTTCACTTGACACAGAAAAGTCAGTCTGCGCTTGTTGTCGTTGTTGAAGTTTCTCGCGAACTCTGTCTCGAACCGGTATAAACTTTTTAATTGCTGCTAGCCGCTCTCGGGCTAATCTAGTTGTAAGCGATTCACCAACCATATATTGTTTGTGAACTAAATTTTCAAATGTGAAATCCGGAGGGTTTCCATCATAATTAAAAGCTTAGTTATTAAATAACTTAGTTATTAAATAATGTACCATCAAGCTAACGTATTCATCTTCGACAGGGTTAAACTGTACGACGCTATTCGCGAGTGTTTCAGAAATAACATCGCTGGGGATTTCAGAATTGTAATATCTGAGAATGGCGATGAACGATTTGTGTTAACGACGCGGCAACAAGAACAATTACGTGAAAATGGAGGCGTCGCGGTGATTACTTGCTACTACGACCAGATCATCCATTATGCACATAACTGCATGAGCAAGTCCAAACTGATGAGTATCCTTTCAGGAGAAAATCCTATGTAACAAGTGTTACAAAAAACGCTAAAAAAAATAAATAAATTATTTAAATTATTTACGAAAGCCTATATTATTTTTTAGTAACACTCACGTGGTTAAGATACGGGTCGCTCCTCTTTTAACATTTTTCTAAGATCACGAACTTTAGAACCAATTTCAGCTCGTTTTTGATATTCTTGGCCAAGCTTT
Source organism: Unio delphinus (assembly GCA_029339505.1). Lineage (NCBI taxonomy): Eukaryota > Metazoa > Mollusca > Bivalvia > Unionida > Unionidae > Unio > Unio delphinus. Next base: position 1,927,375 of record JAQISU010000171.1, read on the forward strand.
TGACGTATTGCTTCAACGGTGCTAAATAGCGTTATAAATAAATTAATGTCGTTACCGTACAAACAACCATTAATGGATTTTTGAATTCCTTTCACGAGCCTGTACATCCTAGGTAAAACATAACGACCCCTACTAGACAGATATTCAATATCTTTATATTCCGAGGTAATCTTGTCAACGTCGAGACTTTCAGATAATAATACCCCTTTATTATTTAAATTTGAGATTTCAGCAATTATAGCATTTACATCATTGATATCCATTATTTATATTTTTATATAAATAAATTTATTTATAAATATAGTATACTGTATCTCTAATTAATAAAAAAAAACATATATGACAACACATCTTTGGAACTCCTTGGGTGCCTTCGCATCCAAGTAAGCCCAAGGGGGACCCGAAACATACATCTCCGGAAGGGAGGCCTAAGGTGGCAAACGCCATCTTAGACCGCCCAGAAGATATGCTTGGGGGGGACGTCACAACATGGACGGCACAATGCCATATATTTCCGCTCGAGTGTTGCGGCAAATTTTAGGCATAACATATACTTAATTAACTTAATTAAGGATGGATTATAATTCAATGGAACGATGATGGTATGATGTGGGCGTGGTAAACCAAACCAACATGGCAACCCATGAAATCTCATTCATGGTTGCATGAGTTGGAAAAAAACACCAACCCACGCTACCGAGAATGCGATAGCATGGGTTGCCATGTTGGTTTGGCTGAGGGGGACCGCCCCACCCCCCCAATTAATAGAAAAAAACATCTTCCGTTTCGCCATCAAATAATGTATCTGCTATGGGGACCGAACACGTAGTAGTTGATAGCTATGTTTACAAGACAAACACGATACCATTACACCACGGACTAGTCATACAGAATAGAGATTTTTTAATATATATATATATATATCTGATATACTTAACAATAAGAGATTTTTAAAATAGACAATTTTACTGTATCCATCGTATTTAGGAATATAAAATACTAAGTACACAAAAAAAAAATTAATTTAACTGTTTGTAAATATCAATCACGCATGCCTGCGTCAGTGAAATACCGATCATACAGGGTGGGAAACAGAAGTGTGTACTGAAGGTCACATGAATACCGATCAATATAGAGGAGAGGGAAGACATGTATACTTAACAATAAGAGATTTTTAAAATAGACAATTTTATGCTGCAACAATGAGAAATATTTTAAACAAAATAATACAGTTGTTTAATAAAACAGCGTTTTATATACTCTGTTATAATTCTCTAGATAAAATACATTCACATACAAGGAATTTTAACCACGCCCACATACTTCAATGAATAGGAAACACTCGCGTTCCGGCTGAGCGAACATAGGTAATGCGTGGATTATAAAGAACGTCTGTACTGAAAAGAACGAGTTAGCTGTCTGCTTTACTGCTAGTCCACCCACCCCACACATGAGATATGTAGATAAATAAAACTAATAATGCAGTTTTAGCCCACAAGTGACAATAAAAAGTTTTATTCTCTATCGAAAACTCATGCATTATATCTCCATTACAGTCACGTGGGCGCGCCTAGTCAAGTACAGGTAATATAGCAGGCGACAAATTCCTTTGACGTCATAATACAAGGGAACTTAGTAGGTAGGGTGTGAATTGTAGTGCGGATTTATCCATAAAGGATTTATCTCCCTTAAATAGTTTCAGTGTATACGAACTTTATTTTATGACCATTTTTTTTAGACAGAGATGTTTTAATGATTTTTTCAGCAACAAATCGAATTGAAGTACTACAAATATCGAAATATTTTCCAGCCGCATTTATCGACTGAAAGCTTCTCTCTTCATTATTTTCTAAATCAAACGATTTCACACCCTTGGAATGTTTCGCGTGCTTACCAGCGTTGCTTTTTAAAAGGTTATCGCGCTGCGAGACGGCTTGAAGATTCCCAAGACAATTATCAGTCTTCACGCCATTTATGTGATCAATCACAAGACCGTCTTCGATTAATCCGTAAAATGCTTCATAGATGGCTCTGTGACAGAGATACTTCTTCCTCCCAGCTGAAAACATCAAATAGCCCATATTATTCAGATACCCAACAGGTTCTTTGAGTCTGCGGTGCCTGACAACACCATCACTAGAGGCTTCGTAATTAGCAAGCACTGGGTGAGGTCTGAAATCTTGGCTCATTTGTATAATAATACTACTTGTCTAATTTATTATCTGCTTTAATTATAAATCTCTGGATATAATCTTGAGGGGTTTTTATTACTTTGTCCTTGATTTTATCAAGGATGACGGAGTCAATGATTCGTTTGTCATAGTAGCGTTTTAGTTCCCTGTATCGTTTACCCCCACAAGCAAGGCATAATTGCGATTTTCCTCTAACACCCACCCCACATTGGAGGCATGGGAGAGGGCCTTTTGAACCGTTTCTCACGCTTTGCATATGATACCCACAGAATTCACTTCTGCATGATTTGTTACACGGGGTTGTAGATCCAATCATTAGCCACTTGCAGTGATTCATTATACTATATTTTTCTATTTAAATACTTGTTTTAATTATAACATGGAGGAGTTCAAGAGATTATCGAAAATTAAGCCCTGGAAAAATACTAAATTCAATCTTGATAGGGAGTTCCAAAGATTATCGAAAATCAAACCTTGGAAAAATACTAAATTCAATCTTGATAGGGAGTTCCAAAGATTATCGAAAATCAAACCTTGGAAAAATACTAAATTCAATCTTGATAGGGAGTTCCAAAGATTATCGAAAATTAAGCCTTGGAGAAATACTAAATTCAATCTCGATAGAGTCTCTGATACACCAAAACGTTTAATCGGTGATAGAACTATACTCGGTAAAATCAGGGAGTGTTTTAATGAATTCTACCGAGACGGTGCAGCATACTGTTGGTCGACATTTCGAATTATTGATGAAGATGTCAATGTACCCATCATCGATGCTACTATGAACGATAAAAGAGCAGCTGAGATAATTTCACACCTTGGTGAAATTGCAAAGCAATTTCCATCCAAAGGGGAAATTCAAAGATGGAAATCCAAAGGTGGAAATCCAAAGGATTTCAAGCAAAGCAATTCCCAACAAAGCAATTCCAATCAGAAGTATTTTTTCAGAATAAAATTCATTATCGAAGTCGAAGGCAAATGGATTATTAAGGATAAATTTGAACCAATCCTCAAGAATAAAAAAGCTGTCATTGTGAGTAGAGATTCCAAACCAGGGATTCTAACCGGCATTGATAAACCATACTACGAAAGATCTTATCCCGTAACAGCAATGGTTTATGGGATATATCCGTTAAATGATAAACCCGATATTGCAAAACTAGCTCCTATGAAATATTCACCGTTGACTTCGTCAAGGCTCAATTGTGTAGCAACACGGGTAATGGAACACTTCACAAATGCATCCCGAGGAAATAAACTAACTGATCTGCGACGTAGGAAAATAACCGAATGGGAACTGACAGTGAAACAGCACGGTGCAAAGATTTCTGATATAGCTAAATTAGAGACATTATTAAAATTCCCAATATCAGTAACGACAATAACCGGGGAAGTATTACACGAACCGAAATATAGATTACAAGGAGCGCCAATACAAATTATTGATCATAACGAACACGCGTGGACACCTGCGGTAACAATATTTCCACGAGAACGAATCGTGAGATATATCCCCCCGGAATTTTCCGGGGAATTTTCCGGGGATGTTTTCTATGAAGAGAAATTATTTGATGCTATTCATGCGTTGTGTAAAGATGATCCTGTGTCAGTGTGGTTACTTAGTAGTGCTGGTTCCGAATCAGGATTTGATCAATTTGTAAGACCAAATGGTGAATTATATCGCGTTGAAGAATTAGATAACAGAATGAGAAAAATCGCTAATGATTTTTCACCAGAGAGTTTCCATGAAAAACTACTCACGGATAGTTTTACTATTTCTTCAGTGGTAGCTCACTTCGCAAGAGAAAAAAACTCCTGGCGTCCAACACGAAGTGATTTTCTCGAGGACGTTAAATTGAGTTGCATCGATTTTGGTCATGGAGGACTGTGGAATACAAAATACCATCGTGACGGTATGATTTCAATTGATATATCCGCGTGTTATCCTGGAAGTTTTCTCGGGTATGGGGAATGCGCTGAATACTTCAAACGATTTGGACACCCCACGCATGAAATGACTCGTGTTGCGATTAATGGACCATTGCCTGATTTTGATTTAACCGGATTCGCTCGTGTGATATCATTTGAACTCGCTACAGGGTTACATCCGTGTAGTTATGTTTGGCTTGGTAGACACCTATCTGAAAAACACTGGATGCCAATAGTGCTATTGAGATATATGATTGATTGTGGCATGCTGATATCGTTGATTGTTTCCGAAGCTATTATATGCTATCGAGCTCAGAAAGAAGTTTGGCTACCACAACCCGATCTAGATCGTATAATCAGCGAACTACGAAAACAGTGTCCAGATGGAAATTCTTCGAATTTCAGTGAAGAAGAAATCATAAATTGGTCTAAGAAGTTATTTGAAAGTAAAAAAGAACAAGCAAAGGATTTTGGACGAAAAATAATCGGTAAATTTACCCAGGGTGGAAGATACGACAATGCAAAATTTTCCTCGCGGTTGATCATAGACGTCGCTGAATACGATTTTCTTGTAACGGATTTAACGAAACAGGGAAAACTTGTATCCCGTAAGGATGCTTTTCTATCCAATGGTGAGAAATTGGGTACGGTTGTTACCTACTGTGATGGATATAATTCCCAGTACACACATTTGAGAAGTTCTATGCTAGCTTATGCTTCTATCAATTTATTTTCGATGATAAATAGATTTCCTAATACCGCGGTTAGAGTAGCCACTGATTCGATGTATATACACAATAAGTACAAATCAGCTGTAGCGGCATTCACAGATCCGGAGGAAGCGTGGGGGCGTTGGCGATTTAAAAAGGAGATGCTACATGAGTATTGTGAATCCGCAGACGTTGCCATGGATGAAAAGTACTTAAAATGTGATGAGATTCAATCAGAATTTTCTAATGCACCACCGGTATCTGATCCAATATGTAGATACAAGACAGTTTATTTAAACGGTTGTGGTGGGTCAGGAAAGACAACTCGTGCAATTGAATTATATCGTGGTGGTGGAAATACTTGTATTTCTACTAACATGATTGTGTTAACACCGACTCACAGACTCGCCAGAGAGATGATACAGCGAGGGGTAAATGCCTGTACTTATCATAGTTTTTTTCGATGGAAAGGTGACAAATGGACTCCTGAGCGTATGGGTGATAAATTCATTCCTGAAATCATAATTTGGGATGAAATATGCACAGTGTCATTAGATGTATTAAAAACATTTCTTGAGTGGTTGTTAAACAAAAACACAAAAGTCGTCATGTGCGGTGATCACGGCCAACCACCACCATTTGTCGGTGGATCTCCACATGAATGGCTAAAGGGTTCTGTAGACTATTATGAAGAAATTAATACCGACCATAGATCACTTGATGAACAATTACGCGAGTTCAAAGCACTGCTTAGATTACAACCGGATAAAATCCAATGCGAAATAGCGCGTGAAATAATTTCAGAAACTCCTATGAATGATTTCTGGGAAACGTGGAGACCAAATGATTTGATAGTAGCAAGTAGAAAAATAGTCAGAGACACACTTCAGATGAAGTTATTTGAATTGCATAAAGAAAAATTTGCAACGCTTCCAGTACCGTTGTGTTATAGGCCTTCGGATACACGAAAGCAGAATATAGAAGTTGATATTCCAAGCCTGACAAAGTCAGGAAGTGAAAAGCAGATTCTCGTGTTAAATGATATTGTGCTGGTTGATATCAATGTCGTTGAAGATGCATTGCGTGCTAATAAATCCCCATGGACGCTAGGATACGCAGCAACAATACACTCTTCACAGGGATTGACTATATCGGATACAATTGTTTGGATGGTAGATAATCGCATCGAATGGTCGAATTTAGTCTATCTCGCAGTATCCAGAGTACGAAGAATAAATCAGCTTCGAAGAATTGTCGTCATGACAGAGTCAGGTGGCGATGATGAAATCATTGGTGATGATAATGACACAACAATAAGTGATATTGATGTTAGCATCATTAATAAAAAAACTCTCCGGTTACAAACAACAGGACAAAAAAAAAACAACGAGAATTTGATATTGATGCTAAATTAATAATCACTTTGAAAAAACAACAGAATAATCACTGCGCGAGTTGCAATTGTATAATGCGTTGACAGTATTCGGATAAGGATCTTCGCCAATTCACCGTAGACAGAAAAAATAACAATCTCGGTCATGTCAGAAATAATGTGATGTTGACTTGTCTTGAGTGCAATAGACGCCGGGGTGAAAGCACAATGCCTCTGGCATCGGGTGCTAATTAAGACCATGCGGTGGCAATTGAGTATCCTCGGGAATCACTTGCAGTTGTTGTCGAGTAAATCCTCGCTGAGGAGCAGTTGAATCCAGTTTATAGATTGCTGGTCTACCAGTTGATCGTGTTATACTAGATATCTTATGCGTAGTGACGCTCCAAATAGGATCAGTAGCCCTTTTTCTACCCCCTTCAAGCTCTCCTGGTTCGTATAAGTACCTCACAATGACACTACTACCAAGAATTGGTTGGGAAACGCTAGCGTTTCTAGGGAAATCTTTTTGTGGTTGTACGGGTATTGACTTCTTTTTAATCGCGTTGATAGGTTTCATGTTGATTGTTCTAGTAATCTCGTTATTCAGTGCAGTAATCACAGATGGTAATCTTTTAACCCATTCACTGGATCGCTTTTCTTGAATGAATTCTTTTGCGTATTGATATCCAAATAACCGCTCAGCAATCGTCCGATTAAATCGTTCGACAATGGCCTGATCGCGATGTAGCGCAGTATGCCCTCGTCGTATGGTGACATTATGATTTTTCATTGTAGATAGAACTGCACCCTGAAATTCCTTGCCAGGATCAACCTGCAATAGATTCGGCCAGTGCAGAGGACCTCGTCGATAAATCCTTTCAAATGCAGAAGCAACTTCAGTGGCTGATTTTGTTTTTAACGGTTCTGCTTCTTTGTATCGACTTGCAATATCAACTACGGTTAACGCGTATTTGTAACCACGATCATGTGGCAGAAATAATATATCAGCCTGATGAACTTCATTAGGAGCGGTCACATCAAAATGCGAGAATTGAATTTGTTTAGGTGGTGGTAGATAAATTTGCCATAGTGCCTGTTTGGATAACCAATCCGCCGCTGTAGTTTTTTTCACTTTTGCAGCGCTAGCGAGTTTATGGACTGCTGATTTACCCCTCCAGTATCCTCTTGGGGAATAATAAATTGATTCCATATTAAAATGCTAACATTTTCAATTACCAGCACCCATCATCAATTTGCCTTTCATAGCTGATTTTACCAACCACGAAGCCAACTTTTCTTTAAAAGATTTATCAGGAATAGCATTTAACGCATGAATTAATTTCACATCCGCGAGATGCCTGTTTTGCAGATTGCTGCTTTTATATGCAACATCATGAAGGTGACAGGCCTTATCAATGGCGTTTATTGGTTCTTCACCGGGTCGGGGTTGATTTTGATCATCAAGTCTGATATCTAATCGTGTTCCGGGACCACAGTAGCTATATCCTGGAAGGTGCTTTTCTCCGGGGTACTTTGCCCATGGGGTTCCAGGGAGCTTTGTCAATTTGGCTGCGATATCACCTCCTCGTTTTTTTTTAAAACATCTCCGGATTGTAAAATCTTTGATTTTGTAGAAATAAATCTAAACTTTTTTATACCACATGTTGCACATCTACCAGTTAGTGCTGATCTGTTATTTTTAGTTGTAACCGTCGTCACAGCATTTGTGCTAGTACGCGTTTTACACTTCACACAATATAGATCCATAATTTATGTATAGAGATATGAATATAATTGATTTTTAAGCGACTAAAATAAGAGAACCAGTTAAGCATCATGCAGCGCTACCAAACTCTATCCGTGCAATTATAATCGGGCCATCTGGATCCGGTAAAACGCAATTGTTGCTCAATTTAATAATGAGATGGATGAAGTGGGATAAGTTGTATTTAATTGCCCCTAGCGTAGATGATCAACGATGCTATGAAGTGTTAAAGGATTTTAACGAGAATGCATCAGAAATTAAAGGTGAGAATACCATTGATTTTATAACTGATATTGACGAGGCGCCATCCGTGGATGACCTTGATGGGAGCATTAACAATTTAGTCGTATACGACGATGTGATGTTAGACAATCAAAAAAACCCAGCTAGAATATTTTGTAAATGTAATCACTACACATTATTGTTTTCTTCAGAAAATCGATTGGCCTGAATTATTTTTTGGTAAACAAGTAATGTTGACCTATATCATGACCTTGATTCAAGGTTAGTGACATCACAAATTACAAGATGGGGGCAAATAATAAAAAGCCGCGCCTAAAACGATCTCTTTTCAACCGAGAGTCTAAACAGAGAGAACATAGAACATTGTTACATTTTTTCCGTACGCGTGTGTTGGTTTGGGAATTCAGAGCTAACAACATGCAGGGTTATACAGTGCAATATTACTCGCGTCCTTCTTGCAAAAGTCGTGCGCTTGTTTCCTTTCTGAGAAACGGTAAATCTGGTGCTAGAATTGTTTTCCATTCCGTAACACAATGCAGTGCCAAACTATAGATAAAACTAAGATACCTGAATTGTACAAGCTCGTTAACTCAAGATTTTATTTCAACCAACGATTTTTGAACAAATACATAATAAACAGATCAGTTCATCACATACTGACAGACCACATATTGGAGAGGTGTCATCAAACGGAACAAATATCATAAGGTTTTCAATCAATCAAAGTATTACGAGAGAGAGAGAGAGAGAGAGAGAGAGAGAGAGAGAGAGAGAGAGAGAGACTACGCTATTCTTGCCTGTAAAAAGTGTCACAACACTCACGTTTGTTTGTATGTTATATTTTCAAGGAAATACACATTCCACATTGAAAATCAAATCCATAGGAAGCATCCACCGTTTTATATTATCACCGGATTGAACTGATGTAATACCCCTGCTTATGGCTAACCCTGAATTCTTAAAAAGAAACACACTTTTGGAAAATATGTAACAATGTTCGACCGATTTTCTCTACGTTTAGACCGTCTTTTAAAACGATAAGGCATTTTTTTTTTGGTGCGGCTTTTTTAACTATTTTTCCCGCGCCTAGATTTCTGAACACTTTGCAAGATTGTTTGTAGCGTGTGCTGCGAAACACAGGACATCTCTTAGAGTTGGGAGATCTTAAGCAAATGTTAAGCAGTCAGTCGACAATAAATATCTCACTAACTGTTTTATGAAATTCCTGGTTCAAAACCGGCTCAGACCGGTCTATACCTTGTAAATTGTATGGATAAATGATATATTGGACGTTTTTCTTTACCGGTTAACAACTCAAAACGGTTATACCCGGATCAAACCAGTTCAAATCAAAGGGGAACGTGACATCATCAATAGCCCGATCAATACATGCGTCAGCTAAAGGAATACGTTCCTGACAACCATCCTTCGTACGACTTTTCTTCGATATAGCTCTGGTAACTGCACAAGCTGATTATGCATGAGGGAATTCTATTTCAATTGGATCGACTTTCTGATCTAAACATGGGATGTCAGTTTCAAAACGTTGTCCCTATGAATTATTGTTCATATTGGGAATAATGATTGTCAGACGAGAAGCGTAAGTATCCTGCTGGTGTGTACACATGGGTGAGGACAAATAGGTACGTTGGACTAGAGTCCGTCAGTGAAATGTAGCACAGAGGACAAAGCTTGTGTTTGATTCTGGATCAAATGGATAGCCAGTGTAGGTACAGATCAGCAAATAGGAATGCTCCGATCTTGGTTCTCTATGAATGATGTGAGCAGCTGTGTTTTGAACGTTTTGCAGTTTCTGGAGTAGATATTGAGACAAACCAGACAGAATTGAGTTACAATAGTCCAGGCTTGAAAGTACTAATGAGCACATGCGTGTTTTAGTGGTATCAACTAAAAT